>CM032329.1:55434864-55795436 GCA_019022515.1 Quercus aquifolioides | reverse complement strand
CCTTCAAGCCATTGTCCTTGGTGAGTATGACCATTTATGAGAATAAGATGCTTTGAAGGCTGGACATTCATCCAGTTATCTCTCTCCCATTTTGGCAAAGTACTCCAGCATCTGAGAGAAACAACAGGACTAGAAAATCTGTTAATAGCATCCTGAATTATTTGTGGAAGCTGGCTGGCTTGATGATGGCTTGTCAATTTTAGGAATCTGATAAAGCCATATTCAAACATATGAGAAAGCCAGTTAGGATCAGGATTATCATCATCTTCGGAATCATTAGCAAATGGACCATCAATAATAAACGGACTATCATCATAATTAATTAAAAGACCAGGAAATGGGTGTTTCTTTTCATACACCCTGAGAGTACTTCCAAAGTGTTCTTCCCAGTCCAGCTGGATGAATACATTATCACCGTCATCCAATTCATCAGGATCAGGAATAGTGGCTGTAACAAGTTTCTTGAAACAGGTGAACCATAGGTCAAAAGACCTAAACATAGCCTTGCTTTCTAGAATACGAGATTGTATATCTATAGGCAAGTTGGCAACAGCACTTCTTAACATAGATTGGGTCTATATATATATTAGCAATAATCCTAAAATGTCCTAAAACAGTACATTAAAATAGAGTGGTACTAAAACATTTCATTCCAATTAAAGACCGTGTCAGTGTCCTTATCAGTTGTACTCCCCATAACTTGACCACATGAAAGAGGAGGAAGTGAGACTGTTCTGATATTGGGTGAAATGTTGGATTGATGAAATTGATATACATTTTTAAATTTATCTAAAATTTAGAAATTTTAAAATAAGTAAGAGATTGTCGGAATTTAAGAGTGTGAGTAGTGAAAATATATTTTTGTCCATAAGTTGACCATTTGACCAAAAAGTTGTAAACTAATTTTTAGGGATAAAGTTGAAAATATGGAAAAGTGGACCTCTCTTGTTTGTTCTCTTGATATATAAAGATATCCAAATATGATGGATGAAATATAAAATTAAATAAAAACAATAAAAAATTATTTTTTTAGGTACAGAATAAAAATTCTTCGCATCCTATATTCCACCGATCACAGTTTTCCTCTTAACATTTTCTCTTGGAATGAAATAAAAATAACACCTGTCATATTGCAGTTGGAAGAGAACATCCGATGAGAGTATGAGACAGCAGCATATTGAATTCGTGGGTCCTCTTCTTTACCTTTCTCCTCGTTTGGTCTCCGTCCCATTCTCACTCCCATGAGTATCTCCCAACTCCCTCCCTCTCTTCTCCGAGCAGCGTCTTGGATTCTCTATCTTACCTCTTCGGGTTGGTCTTTGGTTGTGGGGCATTCAGCGTTTGACAACCATAAAGGATCAATTTCCGGGGGTCTTGGGTTGGGCGATCTTGGTGAATTTGGTTGAGGTTTCAGCCAAGGTGGTGGTTCTGGTTCTTCGGCCGGTTTGGAGGACTGGGTCATGCTCGTTTTGTCGCGACGAAGAAGCAAGATATTTGAAGTGGCTACATTGAAATGCTTCATGGGTATGCTCTCTTAGTGCAGTCCTTTTGTAAGGTTGAAATTTATCAACCATCTTGTTGGCTTTATTCCGTGCCAATTTGCTTGTAATTTAGCATTTAGTAACCCTGTATTTAGGTGGGATTCATGTAAGGGTAGTGTGTGAAGTGAGTGTGAAGAAAAGCTCAAGTTTGTGCAAAGAAGCAGAGTTTCGTGGCTAGGACTCGCGACTGACTCGCGACTGGCAAGCCGCCAACTGCACTCACGTGAGAAGCACACAGGGGAGCTGAAGGGTTGCGCCAGCTGTCGCACTACAGGACAAAAGTCCCAGGCTGACCAGGCCATTACTTCGCGACTTGAACTCGCGACTTGGACAAGCCGCGAGGTCAAGCCGCCAACTTATCCTGTTTGGCAAAAACTGACTCTTCGTATTCCAAACACACATCACTATATATAGACCCTTATACTCACGAAATTGAGAGAGCTTCCAGAGAGAATTTTTGAGAGAAACCCTAGAGAAAAACAAGATTGATTCATTCACAATCTTTACCTTAGAGTCTCTACAAATTCCTCTACTCTCTTCCTCTCCTTTGTCATACCCTTGAGAGGTTCTTTGCCAAATCCTTTTCTCACCATACCCACGTCTGTGAGAAGGCTTATTTGGTGTTTTTGGGAAGCAGTTAGGAAAGAACCAATATACATTGGTTGATGCTATGGTCTAGTAGCGGAATCCGGGAAGCTAAAGAAGAAATAGGTTTGGCATAACCTCGTTAGAGCAAGAAGCTTGGAGGGCTTAGGTACTTGGGTAGATTAGGTTTGGAGAGTCTTCTGCTGTCCATGTATCTCAACTACATTCTTTAGTGGATTATTTCACCGCTTGGAGGGCGGCGAAGAGGTTTTACGCTGAGGACTTCGGTTTCCTCTTCGATAACACATCGTGTGTTGTCTGTGTGTTTGCATCTTCCTTCCCTTTATCTTTGCTTTATATTTACTGCTGTGAATGTGTTTATATTTGGTTTAGATTAGTTATCAATTCTGTGATTGACTTATGTTCATGTTCCGCACATTAATTGTTTGATTATAAGCTTGAATTGATAATTTATAATTTGGGGTCTAAACGTTCAAGGGTGTTTCATACCCATTTTGAACTTTCACCTTTGTCTCTTTCAGCTTACATAGATGTTGATTGGGCTGTTGATACCCTCTAAACTCTAAAGGCACTCTACATCAGCTTAGATTTTTTGTCTTGGCTTGGCATTAATCGCATTACTTGGTCTGCCAAGAAAAAAACTCACACTATCTTACTCCTCCACTGAAGTTGAATACCAATCATTGCTTCCACTGCTACTTTAGTTATGTTGGCTTTGTACAATTTTATAGGGCTTTGGGTGTTTCATTCATCATATTCCTCGGATTTGGCGTGACAATGTTTCGGCACTTGCCATTGCCACAAATCATGTCCAGGGGTGGAACATGTATAAAAATTCGAACCAATTTAAAAGTGTCATACAAGAAATATGAAAAGTTAATAACATTCTAGTACTGATCATGTCTGATATTTTTACCAAGGGCTTATCTTCTCTGCATTTTATTCAATTAAAGAACAAACTAATGCTTACTTATATGCCCATTAGTTTGAGGGGAGATGTTAATATTACTGATGACACTTGCACCACTCAGCCAGTTGACACTCGCAACACAGTCAAGATTGTAGCAGCTGCTGAGTTAAATTAGTTGCTTGGAACTAACAATTAGTTATGGCTTGTACTCCCATGTGTTTTATTAAAATGTGTTTATTAACCAATAGTGGGCAGATCACATGCTCATGTGAATAGAATCATTCTTCTGCAGTTAATCCTCCCTTCATTTTTATCTTTGTTTTCTGCTTCTTCTAGTTTTGCACTTACTGCTTTTGTGATTCAAAATCTCTGTGCGCTTTAAATAGGATCCATGGTTTATACATCAAGAAAATGCCAGAGAAGCCCATAAGTAAACATTTTAATTATTTAGATTTTAGATAATAGTCCATCCATTCAATTAAAGAAAACAAAGAAAAGTTCACTAGTTTTACACACCCAAGCAAGTAGCAACTATGAACCCCCAAATGATAGAATTTAAATCTGAAAACAAAAAGATGCCAAAGAATCTAGTCTCAATTGCACTCCTAAATACTTCAAAACTTTCACATATAACATCTCATGCAAGCTATTTATGAATTCCCTATCTAGCTTCTGGCAAAGTTATAGTTACTGCATTTTCTGTGCTGGATTCTTCATTTCTTGATAATGCACCTGCATTGCCAGAACTTCTTTCTATGAAAAAACCAGGCTGTTTAGGCTGAGGCAGAATTGCTTCCTCATTCGTTAACATAGAAAGCACACAAGACATTTTCGGCCTGTCTTCAGCAAACTTTTGAACACATAGTAAACCAACATGAATACATCTTAGTACTTGTAATGTGAATCCTCCAAACATGTGTACAATAGTTCCAAGGCCCTGCCCTCCTTCCACAGCAACCATGCCTAAAAAAACAATTAATATATAGATGCTTACATAATTTTTCAAAGTGGGGAACAGAGAGAGAGAGAGAGAGAGAGAGAGAGAGAGAGAGAGAATTTTGAACTTACATGTCCTAGTAGGTTATGATGGTGATCAGCATGAAAAAAGTTTCGATTTTTCATGCCACTCACTATCTCTAACATAAGCACACCCAGCTAAAGACATCAGATTTCACTAAAAATGTTCCATCAACTGCGTACTCAGGAGATATGTAGCCACTGCATAAAATTATAAATATTAGTTTTATTATTCTTATTGTTGTTGTTGTTGTTGTCATTATTCGTAAGTTACATGAACCGGTACATCTTTAACTTTAACCCATGATATCACCCTTCATACCATGTTTATGAGGGAAGGAAGGGTCATTTGGGTCAGAGACTCAGAGCACATTGATGAAATGTTGCTACTGTTTGGCAAACAAAAATATAGTTCCATTTTATAATACTTATTGTGTTCCAACAACTCTTTCTGTTTTCATTTCAGATTCATCTCCTCCAAAAGTTCTTGCTTAGCCAAAATCTGATATTTTTGGGTTTAAATTGATATCTAATAAAATATTACTCACTTTCAGATCTATGCGGATAACATGAAGTCGAGAATCCTGGTGCAGATAGAGAAGTCCTCGCACAATCCCCAAAACAATGTCAAGACGCTTTGGCCATGTCAGTAGTGCACTCCCATTTTGTTCTGCATATAACTTTTGCCCTTATTACCATGATCAATGATTATTTTCAGTTCTTTTGTGAACTTGTTTTGAAAATCATTTGGAGGACTCTATTCAAAGACATGATAGGTAATACACTCAGGTACACAACCTATAACAGAAAGAAAGCAATAATAACACATAAAAGCTCATTAGAATTGTACCAAAAATGAAATAATTCAAGCTTTTGTTGGGCATGTTTTCAAAGATTAACATCTTTTTGTCTCCTTGAACGCAGTAGCCTAAGAGCTTGACAAGATTCCTATGTTGAAGTTTGGCAATGAGAACAACTTCATTCTTGACCTCTTTGAGACCTTGTCTTGAATCCTTTGACAGCCTCTTCATAGCAATATTTTGTCCGTTACATAGATGTCCCTGCAAATCATCACATAAAGATGCATCTTTCCTTTTGAATTTGCATAATATCACCATACAATTTGTGACCTGTATAACAAATTCAGAATCCTTTTTACCTTATAAACAGGACCAAATCCACCAGCCCCAATCACATTTTCTTGAGAGAATTTATTTGTTGCAGTGGCAACCGTTATAAAATCAAATAAAGGTACCTCTACATCTTCTTTCTTTCTTGGAAGACCTACTGAAAGCATATATTACCTTATCAGGAACAGCTTTTGATTTTAGTCTAACTAAGCTTTATCATGATCACTTCAATTGATCTAGCTTTTCGCATCATTTATTATTGCCAAGCATGGAAGTTTATACTTTTTTTTTTTAAAATAAAAAAATGGATAACCATACTTACATCTTCTACTTGTTATCTTCCAAGTTATACACCAGAAAACAAACCCCAAAGTAAGCATTCCACAAATGACTGATACCATCAGGACGACCACCGGAGTTTCCTTCATGTTTGATTCCCGGATTGATCCTAGAACAGACAACAATTAAGATATTTGTTCATTTTGCTTGAATCCTTGTTCATTAGGGTAATAGTATTAGATCTTTGCTTCCACTGGTCAGGATTTATTATAAGTCTGTTAAGAATGCTAATACAAGCATAAATAAAACTATGGCTTGAGAACTTATACTGAACTCTATCCTGCTATAGATTATAGGACCCTCTGCACCATGATGGCCAAGGTCTTCGTAGATGAAGACTGCATATGCTAATATGTTAGAAGTGAGTCTTAGAGAGCAGAAAGTGCACTTATTTAGTTCTGAAGCAGCCAGTCGTATATAGAGATCTTGCCCGGGATTTTCTTGGTTATACCCTCTAATATCAATCAAATTCCCAAACCAGATCAAACAGCCATTGCCTCCCCCATTAATATCTGAATTTGCATATGCTGTACATGAACAGTTCTTCAAGCACTCTGCCTCGCATTCCTTGGTGCTCATACTCTTGTTTAACCAAAACTCTAGCAAGTCAGGCAACTTCACCCACTCAAGCTTCATGAAACTATCTTTCCTCTGACATTCCAGTGGGGTTCTCCTTACACATCCACTTGAAGAATTGAGCAGTTTCCATTCTTCTGGTGATTTGGGGTTGAATCCTTCCAAACACTCGCAAGTTGATTCTTTGTAACTTCTGCAAACACTATTAGCGCCACACTGCCCATAATTGTCACACATGTCATTCGGTATTGCATCCATGGTAGTCCATTCAGTGCTTCCCTCCGTCAATACAAAGCGTTGGAGGATGCCTGACTCACTCAGTGTTATCCTTGTAGAAACCAACTTGTTTTTAGGTTCGTACTTATATCCCACCATGTCATTTTGGGATGCTAATATGGGAAAGAAAAATTGATTTATAGGCATAGGAAGACCGCTGAATCGAACTCCATTCCATGGTCCAGTGCGAAATATTTTCATCGTTCTCCTTTTTATAAATATTTGAGGCAACCCCTTGTAATCAAATTTGTATGTAGAGTCTCCCGGAGATGCAATATCTGAGTCTTTGCAAGATGTCAAAAATCGGTTTAGACCATTGCTCATGTCCTTTCCTATCATCATGCCTGATAACCACGTGTTTATTGGGTAATCATAGCTCTTCCACAGATAGCTTTCAGTGGTTGAAGTTACATTTTCTATAAGAACAAGGTTACCAGAACTTAAAAGTTAAGCAACTGGAATCTGTGCTGGCCTGGATGGATTTGAATACCAGATAATATGGTTGCTTTGGTTGAGAAGAACAAGTGCTCCATTGTTGCTGATGGTGAAAACTCCAGAAGGATCTGTGACTGGGCTGTTCTGGTTCGCTATCCACACAAGTACGCCTGGGGTCTTCTTGTACCATATACCCAAGTACCAGCTCTTGTTGTTGCCTGAAGAGAAGAAGCCTAGCTCAAAAACTTGGTCTGAGGAAACTAGAGTCTGGATACCGCTAATTGATTGCCCTGGACTTATGGTGTCAGCTGCAATGCAAAATTGCAACAAGGTTGATGAGAAAGCAATGAGACAGTAAAAGAATGAGGGAAGAGCAAGTGTCTCCATTAACAATCCCCTCATTTTTTTTTTCTTTTTTCGGTTGAATGAAAGAACCTTATTCAGTCCGAACTATAAAAGTAGTTAACTGCTGCTAATAGCAGAGAACAACAAAAATACTAGCAGTTAGCAGCTGCAAATCAGAACAAAAGAATTGCGTGATGAAGGGCTTAAATTTATATAATCTATTAGCCCATTCATCACGATTCTAGAAACAAAGACTTGATGACTTAATGGGTTTGTAAATTCTAGTCATGTGGTTGTGAATTGTGATGATGTTACGATACTCGTGGACGACTTCTAATTCACACAGAACTTTCTATTTTTCCAACATGTGCAGCCCGAATTCAAAACTGATTTATGTTAAAACGTGGGGCCTTCTTTTAGTATTCGTTTCGTTGGAAAGATTTAAGTCTCTATTTGTTTTGGCAATAATGTTTGTTTGTTTCGGCAATAATGTTTTTTAGAAAATGAGTCATTTTTTCAAAAAAATGTTTTCTATAAAACTATCTCATTTTTCTTTGTTTGTAAGTAACCTTAAATGAGTTTAAAAACAATCTTTTAACTTCCCTTATTTAGATTACTATGAGATAGAGTTGTTTTCCAAAATAAATTAGTGAAAAACAATCTATAAAAATAAGTCATACTTCAAACCTTAACACAGTACCCGTGTACCATTATTTGTTTTACCCGATACTTCAAACCTTAACACAGTGCATGCAGCTACTTGGAAATGTCAGGTTAGGTCTACCACAGGCACGGATGTTATCATGGCAGATGCAGTGGGTTCAAAGAGGAGTGCTCATCCTATTGGAGGTCAGCCGAAGTTACAGAAAAAAAAGAAGATTGTTTCTCGAGTTAGCAAAGGTGACAAAGAGATATTGGTGGAGGCTGGTTCCCAAGCTTGCCACAACCAATGAGTCTTTTATGTTGGAACTATTAGGAGCTTGGGAACCAACATAAAGAGAATCAGCTTGCAGAATTAGTGTGGGCAAAAGATCCCTCCGTTGTGTTTTTAGCCAAGACATGGACGGATGAAGCTAGGTTAATTTTATTTCAAGTTCGTTTGAAGTTTAAGCATAGATTTATTGCATCTAGGAGAAATAAATTTGGGTGTTTAGTGATGTACTGGAAATAGGGGTTTGATTTAACAATAGAGACTTTTTCAAAGAACCATATTGATGCCATAATTTGCAAAAACAAGGAGGGGGAGTGGAGATTCATAGGTTTTTACGGAGAACTGGATACACAACTCAGACATGAAGCTTGGGCGCATTTGAGAAATTTGAAAACACGAAGTCAAGCACCATGGCTATGTGCGGGAGATTTTAATGAAGTTACAAAGCAATCAGAGAAATTGGGTGGTAGAACCCGGCCTCATAATCAAATGCAAGCTTTTAGAGATATATTGGATGAGTGCGGATTTATGGACCTTGGGTTTGTGGAATCAAAGTTCACTTGGCACAAGCATTATGATAACTTTACAGCATGAGAGAGATTGGATAGGGCAGTGGCAACCAATGAGTGGTTTCCTTTGTTTTAGGATACACAAGTTCATCATCTTGATGTTACCACGTCAGATCATAAGCCCTTGTTAATTAATCCAGACGGGATGGACTGTAAGCAACAGAGGCCTTTTCGTTTTGAGTAGATGTGGATGAGTGAACCGAGGTGTGGGGCAACAATTGAAGCGGTATGGTAGCAGGCAGGAGCTGATTTGAGAGGTGAAAAAGTGATAAGAAAAGTTGATAATTCTTGGAAACGCTTGACCAAGTGGAGTAAGACTTGTTTCCGAAATGTGAGAAGGGAGCTGGAACAAAAGAGGAAAAAACTAGCCTAGGCCAAGAGGCTAGCATGCAGTGGGGGTTCAATGATATTGACGAAGAAATTGGAGAAAGAAATAAATGTACTCCTTGATAAAGAAGCACAGATGTGGGGGCAATGGGCAAAGGTGCAATGTCTGAAAGATGGGGATAGGAATACGAGGTTTTTTCATAGCAAAGCCTCACAACGAAGAAGGAAAAACTAAATCAAGGGGCTGTATGATAATGATGGCCAATGGTGCACTAATCCTAGCCGAGTGGAGGATATTGTGTTGGAGTTTTATCAGGCTCTATTCACTTCCCAAAACTCGGAGAATTTTGATGAGATTTTGGCACAAATACCTCGGGTTGTAACAGATGAGATGAACAATGATTTGATGGCTGAGTTTAAAACAGACGAAGTAGAGACAGCTCTTAAGCAGATGGCTCCTCTGAAATCACCCGGATTGGATGGAATGCCACCCATTTTTTACCAACATTATTGGTCCTTGGTGGGCAATGATGTGGTTGATGACATCCTATATTTCCTAAATTCGGGTAATCTCCCTCCATCTTTGTGTCATTCATTTATAACTTTAATCCCTAAAGTTCGTAGTCTCAGCAATGTATTGTATAGAATTTTTTCAAAAGTGTTGGCTAACAGGTTGAAGAAAATTCTACCCCACTTAGTGTCGGAACAACAAAGTGCTTTTGTGGAGGACAAATTGATTTTTGACAATATTATGGTGGCTTTCGAAACCCTCCATTATATGAGAAACCATAGTTCAGGGGAGACGGGGTATATGACACTTAAATTAGACATGAGCAAGGCGTATGATAGGGTGGAGTGGTTGTATATGGAGAAATTGATGAAGAAGATGGGTTTTGGAGACACTTGGGTAAATCTGATGATGCAATGTATTTTGAAGGCTACTTATTCTATTTTGATTAATGGGGAGCCACATGGTCACATCACACCCTCGAGGGGGCTGCGCCAAGGAGATCCTTTGTCTCCTTACTTATTCTCATTATGCACAGAAGGATTCCATGGTTTGTTGAGAAAAGTGGAGGAGAATGAAGATATAAGGGGTGTTTCTATTTGTAGAAGTGCACCAAAGCTAATACACCTTCTTTTTGCAGATGATAGCCTTATTTTTTGCAGGGCAAAAATTAATGAGTGTGAAAAGCTTTTGGAGATCCTAGCCACTTTTGGAGATCCCATCAAATGCAAGCTTCAATTCAAGAGGCCCCTGGAGTACCTGTGGTTAAACAATATGAGAAGTACTTGGGGTTACCAAGTTTCATTGGGCAAAAAAAGAATTATAGTTTTGACAACATTGAGCAAAGAGTCTAGAAAAAGCTTCAAGGGTGGGAAGGCAAGCTTCTATCACAAGTGGGGAGAGAAATTTTAATTAAAGCAGTGGCTCAAGCACTGCCTACCTACACTATGTCATGTTTCAAACTATTGTTTACTATTTGCCATGACATTGAAGCTCTCATTCGAAGATTCTTTTGGGGGCAGCGAGGAGATAGTAGAAAGGTGCATTGGGTAAGGTGGGAAGAGCTATGTAAGCCAAAGGTGCAAGGAGGGATGGATTTCAAGGATTTGTCCCATTTCAATGATGCTTTGCTTGCAAAACAAACCTGGAGATTTCTACATAATAAATCCACACTGTTTTACCTGATTTTTAAAGCGAGATTTTTCCCAAATTGTTCAATCATGGAAGCCACTTGTCCAAGTTTGGCATCCTATGCATGGAAGAGCATTATAAAAGGGAGAGATGTGATTAAATGTGAAGCAATTTGGAGAATTGGAGATGGGAAGTCAGTTCATATTTGGGGGGATAGGTGGCTGCCACAAAAACATTCACCACTTGTTTTATCTCCACAGATAGATGGGTTGGTTAAAGCAAAAGTCCAAAGCTTGATTGATGAAGATCGAAGATTTTGGAAGACAGATTTAATTGATGAAACCTTGCTGGATTTTGAGGCAACAATGGTGAAAAGCATCCCCCTCTGCCTCACTGAGCATCTGGATGAATTAATTTGGCCTCATAGTGCAAATGGTGCCTACACGGTCAAGATGGTTTATCGGTTTCTGTAGACGGAGTTTCAGAACCAACAACTGGGTTAGTCCGAACCTTTGATGCTCAAGCCACTGTGGAAAGGAATATGGAGTCTCAATGTGCCAAGCAAAGTGAAGAATTTAGTTTGGCGAGTTGCAAAAAACTCACTCCCCACGAAGTGGAACTTAGTCAAAAGAAAGGTTTTAACTGATGATTGCTGTGATCACTGTAAAATGCAGCATGAAGACACATTCCCTGCTCTCCACCCAAAATTGGAGGAAATTTGGCTCTCGGTACAAGCATGGAACCAGTGCAGTCTACGGCAAATGACGAGTTTCGTTGATCTCATGGGTTGCATTTTGGCAGAGAACTGGGACCCGGACTTGTTTGCTATGGTAGTATGGGTTGTATGGAAGAAAAGGAATGATATGAGGGTAGGGAAAAGAGGTGAAAATCTCCCAATCCTGGTGCAGCAAGCGCGCAGCAGATTACAGGATTTTTTGCCGCATAATTTTGCAGCAACGACACCTGTGGGAAGGCCTCCAACTCAGTGGCAGCCCCCAGTGCACTAACAGTACAAGATTAACTTTGATAGGGCACTTTTCAAGGCTGAAAACCAGGCTGGAATAGGGTTGGTAATTAGAGACAACGAGGGGCAGGTGATGGTCTCCTTTGCACAGCGAATCCCATTGCCCAATACAACTATTGAAGTCGAGGCCTTGGCAGCTTGGCATGCAATGGAGTTAGCATTGGAAACCGGCCTCAATAAGGGAGTGTTGGAGGGTGACTCACTGATCCTCATGAACGCTCTAAAGTCAAACTCCCACAGCCTTGCACAATTTGGTCACATTATCAATGATATATAGTACTTAGCCTCTCAATTCTCCATTATTTCTTTTTCTCATGTAAGGAGGCATTGTAATACTGTAGCTCACTCACTTGTGAGGCGGGCAATTTCTTTTTCTTCATTACAAGTCTGGATGGAAGATGTACCACCAGAGATTGCAGATGTACTTAAAGTTGATTTTCATAGCCATAGTTGAATAAAAGTCTTATGATGTGGATTCTCAAAAAAAAAAAAAAAAAGTCATACTTTTTATGTTGACCAAAGATAGTTTTCCTTTGACTCATTTTTTTGAATGCTACCAAACACTAGAAACACGAAAAACTACAAACGGAGCATAAGAGAGGACTGAAAAAATATGAGAGAATAATGAAGAAAAAATTATTTTTTTAAGTGTTTTGTTAGAAAGAAGAGATGATGGAAAATTAGTGCGACCAGATGTTTTATCTCGGGCCTACCAAAAATCAATATCTCCAATTTGAAGAGAAAATGAGAGAAAACAAAGCTTTATTATGCTGGACAATTTTCCCCCCTTTTCACGTTAGTAGACTTCAGCCACAAGTCTTTTATTTATTTTTTTTATTTGTTTTTCAGTCTTCCTATTGCTTCTATCCTATTCCAATTAACTTTTTTTTTTTTTTTTTTTTTTTTTTGAGCTGAAACGATAGTAAACTTTATTAATGTAAATTACGTTGTACAGTGGGGAAGAGAAAAGAGGGGCATTTTTCTAGCCAAACAATGACCTCCTATTTCTCTTTTGCAGCACTAGCTAAAGCTAGTGCAACACGATTACATCGTAAAGGAATTCTAGCAAAAGAAATAAAATCAAAACTTTCACTATTCACTAATTAAACTAATGTCTTCCAAAATCCATGCCGCTTCAAGAGAACAAATTCTGTCTGAGTTAATAAAGTCCACAAGTTCAGCAAAATTGCATTCCACTTCCACTTTTGAAAAACTAATAGTTTGGTAGAAAAGTAAAGCTTTCCTTGTTATAACAGCTGCTGTACACAGTGGGTTTAAGCTCTTCTCTACACGGTCACAGGATGTAGCAAGCACTTCGCCCTTGTTGTTGCGAATAATTAGACCAAAACCCACTGCTGGCTGAAATATAGCTAGCCACGTGCAACTTGTGAATAGAATCTGTCTGAGGAGGCTTCCACGCTGCTGCTGCAATCACATTCCCCTGCACATTTTTCTGCTGCACTTCCATGAAATCAACTCTGTATACCTCTGCCCGAGTCCATAAATCCTTGTGAGAGGGAGCAATCTATATCTATATATTACTAAAAGCTGAAGCGTAGCATTTAATATTGCTACGCTCACATTGAGCCATGTCATTCTCATCCCCTTTTATGAATTTTTAATTTAATTTTAAAATAGATTTTACCAATTTTAAAATACTAATAAAAATAAAATTATTTCTAGCCCTATTTCTACTTTAAAGTCCACTTCTTATACATTTAATTCCACTATAAAGCCCAAGCCACACCCAAAGCCTTTAAAACTAAAATCCCTGATGTTTTTTTCACGGTTACAACTTCCTGTCTCCCAGTCCCACGTTTTGTTTCATTGTTTCGGGTTTAGTCCCTTCCCCTTCCTCACTTTTTGATTCTCACAGTTTCAGCTTCTGTTCTACTGTTTCACTCACGTTTTCATCTTCCTGTTCTACGGTTTCAGCTTCTGTGCTCTATTTAATCCCTGATGTTATTTCGTGCTGTGCTCTATTCTTTTGTTTGATGGTTGTTTTTTTTTTTTTTTTTTTTCCTTTCTACGTTTGTTTATACCTAGGGTGTTGAATTTGTTACTGTTGGGTTACTTAATTGGAGCACTGCTTCTTTTGGGTATGTTCATTCTGTTTTGAAACCTCTTGAGTCAAATCCAGGATTTTTATCTATATCTATATATCTTGAATTTGTTCAATTAATTAGGTTATTTTTATCTATATCTATATATCCAAGATTTTTATTCTTCTTACACACATATAAGGATATCGGAGAGTAAGCAGTGGACGAGCAAGAGTCAGAGTTGCTGTTCTTTCCGTCTCCTCAATATTCAGTCTCCACTCCCGTTTGAGACTTTCTCTTCCCCGACGACGGAATTAGCCAACTCCTCCAAGAAGGTCACTCTCTCTCTCTCTGACTAAATCCATTTTAGTACGAATAGCATCAGATATTCTTGAATCATTTTAGCTTTTATTTAGTTTTACTAATTGGTTTATATTTGAATTGCTTTTAGTTTGAGTATTGTCGGTTTCAAAAGTTGATTTGGATTATAATAGTCTAATCACACCTTAGAATTTGTTCAATTAATTGGTTTGTTTGTTTGTTTCCATCTTATTAATTTTTTAATATAATTTCTTATTATGATTTCGTAGCCGATAAAGGTAATCGTAAATGTGCACACAGAGATAGATGGAGAGAGATTGAGAGAAATTCTAGGACTGTCAAACTACTTCCATGTCAAATCATCACCCACCTTCAACCCTGCCTCTTGACACCTTCATATACTGCAAGAACCACTACCAGTACAGGTATTTTTAACAACAAAAATGTGTTAAATATTATTTAGGTTTTGTTATTTGTTAGTTTTTTTTTTTTTAGATTTAATTTTGTGAAAAATAATTATTAATATAACTCATATTTGTAGTCTAATTATTGTGTTGATGGTTTAATTAGGCCGACAACTGTTCACAGTTGCTTATGCTTCACTGTCATCATTCTTTTGAACCCTTGGAAGGGTGAACTTCAGTAATTTGAAATAAAATGATTTAGAAAGAAGATAAAGTTTTTCACTTACCAAAAAAAAGGAAAGAAGATAAGGTTTTAGTCAATAGGCTTTCTATGTTGCTCCTATGGGCATAAGGCTAATCTTCATTTTCCAGCATTCAAACTAACATTATTGCTGTTGTGCGCTGCTATACTAAGGCCTGGTGCTGCTGTTTGTGGTCTAATTATTGTGTTGATGGTTTAATTAGGCTGACAACTGTTCACAGTTGCTTATGCTTCACTGTCATCATTCTTTTGAACCCTTGGAAGGGTGAGCTTCAGTAATTTGAAATAAAAAGATTTAGAAAGAAGATAAAGTTTTTCACTTACAAAAAAAAAAAAAAGGAAAGAAGATAAGGTTTTAGCCAATAGGCTTTCTATGTTGCTCATATGGTCATAAGGCTAATCTTCATTTTCCAACATTCAAACTAACATTATTGCTGCTGTGTGCTGCTATACTAAGGCCTGGTGCTGCTGTTTGTGAATTTTTGTTGTTGTTGTTGTACATGCTAATATGCATTATGCTTCTACTGTACTTAGTGTTAGTTGTATTGTGATAATTGGTAATTGTTGGCATTGTACTAGGAATTGATGCAAAGTCCAAGAAGTTTTGGTAGTTATTGGCAGATTCTTTAAAAAGCACTTAGTAAGAAATATTAACATAGGTTGTGTTTGTTTGCTTCATGTTAATAGAAGGTTGCAAGGTAAATTCAAATGTTAATAAAAAAGTTGGCCTCTTTAAATGTGTGCCACTCAGCTTTAAAGTCTTCACAATTTTACACCTCAACAAAATTTTTAATTTTTATTTTTAGCATGGTATTTTAGTTAATATTTTACTTAGTTTGAACTTTGAACTACTTTGAACCTGATAATGCACTCCCCCTCTCTCTATCTCTAATAGCAACCTCTAAGGACAACCATCCAAAGGCAAGATGGAATGTGAGGTACCGCTGCAAGTGTTGCCTTGAAAAGAAAAGACTGCAATTGATTCAAATGCTCCAGCTCCTGCTTGCAGTGCACACAAGACTGAGACAGGGCTGATGAATAACTTTATATGTAATAACATTATAACCTTATTTCACAAAGTTCAAGGTCCTCAATGTTTTTCTTTTAATATGTTTTTTTTTATTTATTTAAATGGATGTAGTTTATTTAAAGATATGTAAAGCATTCTTGTGCTTGCATGTTCTGCTCCCTTTCTACTGTTTATTAATTGTACCATATATGACTTTTCAAATGATACTCCTAAATGTGATTTTTTAAGCACATTGATGATGACAAGAAAAAGGAATAAACAACTAGGATTACCAGGATTTTGCAAACAGACTAAATAATAGAAGGGATTATGTTAAAAAAAATGATAGAGACCTTAAATTTCATGAAAGAAATGATGCAATTGATAATAAACGTGGGATGCCTACCAGTAGTTTGAGGTTGTTAACTAAAGGTACAAATTAGTAATATAAAGTTAGATGTTGTTTTTAACTTTGTACTTAGGTAGAACCCAGCAATCAAATTTCTCATATTGGTATAGTGTTTTAAAAGATTTGAACTTCTATAAATACTCATGTATTATTTAACATTCTTAAAAATAAACTATTTTGGAACTTAGTAATTAATTTTTCCGTGCATCGCACGGGTTAGCGACTAGTGTTATCAAAAAATGGAGACCGCAATTCTAAATACTTTCATGCAGTGGCTTCACAGAGAAGGAGAAGTAACGAGATCCAATTAACTTTAAGTCTTTAACTTATTATTATTATTATTATTATTATTATTATTATTATTATTATTTTTGGTCTTTATCCAAAATCTAAATGAGCAAACTACCAACGTTTTAACATTTTCAGACAATTCATTTGAGATTTTTTTTTTCTTTATTTTTTAATATTTTGTTTTAGCCAATTTAATTAACCACATTTTTTATATATAAAAATAAAGAGAGATAAATAGGTTAAAATAAATTAATAATTATATTGTGTCAATTTTATAATGTCTCCAATTATTTCTTATATACTATATAATTGAGGCATAAGAATAAATTCATACAAACTATAATTTTCAAAGTTTAACTATAAACCCATCACTAATTGAATAATTATTATATAGCGTCAGCTTGTGTTGATAATTAATCTTTACTTAAGAGAGAGGGAATAAAAAAAGCTCATAGGATTGCATCGTATATTTCACTAATGTGGACTCCTAATCCAATAAGAATACAATTTAAAGAAAAGAAAAAAATTATGATACCATGTACCCAACGAAACTCACATTATCTAATTTTAATAATCTTCATTTGGTACCTCACTGGCTCAGAGTTACAATCCCACACATATAGAAAAAGGCCAAAAAATCTTATCCCAGAAAAAAAAGAGAAAAAGACCATCAAAATAAAATGTGGGTTTTCTTATCAGGTGCAATGCGGTTAATCTATAATCTTTGATCTTTGAGAGGAAAAAACCTTGTGGGCCCCAAATGATTGTGCCGGTACGAATCCCACAAGCCCAAAGTACTGGAACCAAGCAACCCACATCAAAAGTCGATGGCCGAACCTCAAACATGGCCACAGGCACAGAGCCCAAAGTAGTGACTCTCTTAAGTCTTAACCTCTTTGTTTTTTTTTTTTTTTTTACCTATCCTGGCTTACCTTGAACCAGCCACTTTCACAATCACATTCCCACACACTCAGATTCAGGTTCTGAACATTAACATGAAATTTTTTTGTGATCAGTTTAAAAAATATGAATTATTTATTTATTTATTTCCTGCAATGACAGTTTTTTTTTTTTTTTTTAATTATAAAAATGTTGGTTTTCCCTTACAAAACCACTAAGGTGGATGGTAACAGCTTCTGTTTGTTCTTCTCTTCCAAGGTGTGGAGTAAAACTAATAGTTTAAATTCCTCCTAAATATATCTCTTTTGGGAAAAACTTAGATGCAATTTCTTAAATGCTACTATAACTTAGTTTCTCAATCAAATTCAACCACATAGTTGCATTAACCAATGAACTACTTGGTTGAATTTATTCTCTTTAAAAAAGGATAACATTATTTGTCACAATAGTCAATATAACTATTTAAAACTTAATCATGATTTCCAAGTTTTTCAGGCTAAGTTATTATTGCTATTATATTTATTCCAAAAAAGGGCATCTGCCTGGGCCTTGGCCTTTTTCTGAGTGTAGGCTTTCAGAAGTGGCCCTAAGTCCTTCCTTGATATCAGTCCATGAATATCATTATGCAATTATGCTAAAAACAGAAGAAGAAGAGGAGGTATATAATGAAAGCAGGAGAAACAGGAAGAAGAAGCTATAAATGTAGTACTTGACAGACATCAACATGGCAATGAGCCAATGACTAATGGTAAATTTTGGTTTCTCAAGTTCAATAATATTATTGTTTATTTAAAACATGCTTAGGTAACAAGATAAACAATTGAGGTATGATCACCAAAGTCTAAATTGTCACCGAGCTTCCAAAATTGAGACTGTCTCGTCATTTAAATAACAAATTTCTAGATTTCTCTTAGATCAACCCAAATCCTCCATACCTCTGGCAAATGAAAACGTTGGTTTTTTTTGGTGGAGGTAGAAGTGCAGGTTCCTTGTTAAACATCGAGATCACATCTGATATGGTAGGCCTATCAGCTGCATTTTCTTGGACGCAAAGGAGTGCTATGTTTATGTAACTCAAAAGGACATTTGCAAGAGGAGTATCTCCAAGGATTGGATCCATCAACTCCAACGACCTATTGCTTTTCCACAAATCCCACGCCTGAAGAAAATTTAGCGCCAAAACTAAAAGTAAGTGCCATTCATGATGCTCTTAGCATAGTATACATCACAAGTAAGAAGAATTGCAAATTGAATTAAAGGAGCATTAGAAATGATCTTGGGTAAAATACTGAAAAGTAGCTACGTAATTTAGAGGAAACTTTATTTGACACTGGTATATAACTTTTAAATCAACATTACTGACCCAGAATATAATCCTTTGAAAGGTCAAGCTAGAGATGGTATAATTCACACGCACAAACTCAAATGGTCAAACCCAAACACATTTTCTAAGCTTTTGTTAACTTAAAAGTAAGAGGGTCCATTACTCACATATCCAATAAGACTGATAGAGTCACTCCGATAGAAACTAGTATTCTTCTTGCCACTCAAGATCTCTAACAATAATACTCCAAAACTAAAGACGTCAAATTTAATTGAGAAGAGGCCTTCCATGGCATATTCTGGGGCCATATAGCCATTGTATTTCATTTTTAAACAAACTAATTAGTAACTTCATTGTGAACACTGTATTTACTACTGATATTTGCTATAGAGCATACATACTTATGGATTATACTTACTAAGTCCCCACTATTCGATTGGTTGCTTGTGACCCATTCCCACAAAAAATTCTTGCCAATCCAAAATCTGATATTTTAGGATTCATGTCTTTATCCAGTAAGATGTTGCTAGCCTTCAAATCTCTATGAATGATTTGTAACCTGGAATACTGATGGAGGTAAAGAAGCCCTTGAACAATCCCTTCAATGATGTGAGTTCGGGTTGCCCAATCTTTTATCCCGTGTCTAATTGGATCTATCTCAATACCACATATAAATAGTCAGATAGAAGATAGGAAAGAATTGGCGGGCATTATGTGTATGATACCCTAGTTACAACCAGATTTTGAAATATGAACAAGCATAATGTAAGCAGATAACTTTGAAAGTAATTAAGATTGTGTAAAACTACATACCAAAAAGGAAATAATCTAAGCTTTTATTGGGCAAATATTCATAGATCAAAATCTTTTCATCTCTTTCAATGCAGCAGCCAAGCAGTTTCACAAGATTCTTGTGTTGGAGTTTGGCTATAAGCATTGCCTCATTTTTTAGCTCTTCCCATCCTTGTCCAGATTTTCTCGAAAGTCTTTTTACTGCTACTAATTGTCCATTCAGCAAGGATCCCTGAAAATAATTCTTTAAACTTAGTTTTTGATTAAACCTTGGGAAGAATCCACATTAAACAATTAGTATAGGTTGGATCCTAGTGTTGGAGGTATTAGGCTTACAATATAATTAGGCCTCGCCCGTTTATACCTAATACCTTTTAACACCCAGCATCAGTTTCATGAAAGTATTAGGGCTTCAACATTAAGTTAGATTGTGGAATGTTATATATTACTTTAGAATTTCTCTTCTAAGATCAATGTGGTTAGTTATTGAAACTTTCTTTGTAAACAGGTCCAAAACCACCCTCTCCAAGCTTATTTGAGGCACTGAAGTAATTAGTAGCAGTAGATACGCTAGAAAAACTAAAGAGTGGAAGCTCCATTTCCTTATTTCTACCTTTCCCAATCTTCTTCTTGTTGATTAGTCCTCGTTGTGTAGCCCTGTTGCCGAAATCAAATGATATCAAGTCCTCCCCTGACTTGATCAAGAAGATAGTCCCAATTAGTCCAACCTGTGTGGTCCTGTTTCTCAAATCAAATTGTAACAAGTGCTCCCCTACTTGATCATGAAGATGGTGGTCCTGTTTCTCAAATCAAATTATAACAAGAGCTCCCCTACTTGATCATGAAGATGGTTCCTCAATTCTAATCCTAAAATGATTCATAAAAGCCATCATGGCTCAACTAATAAATAGGATCTGTCGCATGGTTACAGACAAATATATGCATCTAATTTCAAAAGCATTTAATTGTTTTGTTGAAATTCTTAAAGAGTTCTTATGCAGGCAGTGGGAAGTCAATCTTAGTTTTATTTTATTTTTAATTATTTTATAAGTTTTAGGGGCAATTTGGATCACAAGCTTTTTATAGAACTAGAAGGATTTTCTCATGAAAGCTCACGAGATGAAAAGATGGGGTTTCTCTGTAAAAGCATTGAGTTTGTTCCTCTCTAACCTCACTAAATATTGTGCGTAAGTGGGTGTTACATGTAGGGTTAGAATTCTAATCATAATAGGATTCAGATTTCATTTCTACCATTCTTACTCAAGCGAGCGTTAGGGTGGTCAATTAGCAGGCTTTAATGAGCTCCTTGAGCCCGCATGCATTTACTTGCTTAAGTGAGCCTCTTTAGTCAACAATACTTTGAACAACCACAAGTACATTAATTTATCAAGAGATTTGCCAACACTCATATTTGCTTGTTATGCTTTAAATTTATCTTTTAGATTGGAATTAGACTCCATTGTATATGCCTCATTACTTTAATGAAAGTAAGTTCCCTTCCAATGTTTTACTTTTCATGCAATTAGTTAATTGTAGTCTCAAGTTTATTTTTTTTGCAACTATGAATACTTCGAAGCAGAATACAGCATACTGACTTAGCCTTGAAAATGCTTGTTTTAAGTTCTTTACTTAGTCCTAGTTATCGTATTGAAAATAACTTAGCCCTCGAGGATAGAATGAAACGTAGCCTTGAAGTGTAAAATTTTCATCAAATAAACACACTCGCTGCAAGTACTACAAGTGATTCAATTTTGCACAAAATCCTGGTCTAGTGACACAGTTTGACTTGCGTAATTCTTTAAAAAACTGGTCTGGTGACAGTTTGACTCTCCCAATAAAAAATTAAATGGCTATACATCACAGCTTTTCTTGTTCAACTATCTTATTAGCTGCTCTATACGTTTATAGAAGTTATATCAAAGAACCTTCATAAAATGACTTGCGTAATATTACCTCTAAAGTTTGACCCTTTCCAACTGCAGTAGGGAATCAAGAGTACCCCAAAAAGTACGGTAATGACAGCCACAACTATCACTATCACCTTTATATTTTGCTTGTTTTTCACCTTTTTTTTTATTGAATTTGCAATAGAAAAGAAAAAATATTTTAGTAATTCAATAAAACAGATGGGAATAAATATTTTAGCTTTGATGGTACATCAAAATACGAATAAGAAAGCAATGAAGACTATAGGCCCATACCTTGCTCTGAAGTGGGCATTCGAATATATAGATCCTGACCATCAGCATCCTCCATGTTACCTGCCATCTGTCTAATATCAATTAGATCTCCAAACCACATGGCGCATCCCGTACCTCCATCTCTAGTATCTGAGTTTGAATAAGCCATACAGGTACAGTTGTTCAAACATTTGACCCAGCATTCGTTAAGACTCATACTTTCGTTCAACAGAGAATGCGTGGTGTCTGGCATTTTGAGCCCAGAAAATTTAACAAACTCAATTTTATCTTTATCCTGGCAGCTCAATTGCGTACGGCGTTCACATCCCTTATACCACTCTTCTGGGTTCCATGTTTGTAGTGATTTAGGCTTGAATCCTTCTACACATTGACAGACAGGTGACTCACCCATGATACAATTTCCATAAGGACCACATAAATTATAAGTGTCGCATTTGTCTTTTGGCAAATTCAAGAACATGCTCCATTCTTTTTTTTCTTCAATCCACACATAGCGCTGATACTGTGATTGTGATTGATTCAAAACTGCTCTTGTGATTGCAGACTTTTCAATCATTTCGAACATGAAGTATACCTCGTCCTTGTTGGAGACAAACTTGAAGTTGTAAAGCGGGGTATCCTGTAACTCCGCCATACCACTGAAAAAAAGGCCATTCCATGGGCCGGACCGGAAGTGCTTTTGGGGGCCTTTCATCATGACTAATTCTGGGTAACTATGACGTTCAATCCCCCAACTCAGTTCTCCTGGAGAGGGGTCATCTGGACTCTTCCATGCAGTTAGGCGCCTTTCAAGACCAGTCCTTAAGTCCCATCCAAGCTTCATCCCTGCTAGCCACGTATCAGAAGGATGGTCAAAGCTTTGCCACAAATAATTGTCTTCATTCTCTTCTCTTAATACTAGATTTCCTGAATCTAAAAGCTGTACTCTTGGATTCATGGCGTCTTTTGTTTGGTTTGCCGACCAAGCAATCGTCGAATTCTGGCCGAGAAGAACAAGACTACCTGAACTGCTTACCATCAACACGCCAGACGAGTCTGTGATTGGATTGCCCCGGTTTGCTACCCAAACAACCGTTGGATTGGATATTATTGTACCAAATTCCCAAGTAACGGTTAGTGGAATTAACAGGACTGAAGAACCCCAGGACAAAGACATCATCTTTAGAGACCAAGGTTGTGTTCTCAATGTCCCTGATGGGTTGGGATTGAGTAATGCTGTCAGCAGCATCCGAGAATACAAAGTAGAAAAGAAGCAAACTGGAACTCAAAAGTACAGAAGCAAAGATGTCCATTGCTTTCTGTTCTTAGAGCTCTTAATTAGCCAATATGTAAAAGTTAGACCCATTATAACATAGGTCATACATTGCCTCAACCAAGTGGTGGGTCTGTCTAGCATTGACTCAAGCAAGGTCATGCATTGACTCAGACACTTCAAAAATAACGGACTTGTTAGAAAATTTTTCAAATTTTTTTTTTGTGAACAGGAATTTCCTGCATGTTCCCTTTTGCAGATGTCGCATTTATTCGTAGTTCGCCGTGGTCCCAACTATTTATGCACAAGGATGTGAAAGGTCGACAAAGGAATGGAAAGGTGATCACCAGGATTTGGAATTATGTCGTGGGGTTACTCACATTTCTTGATTTCTTAAAAAAAAAAAACAAAAAAACAAAAAAAAAAAAGTGACTTCATTTTTTTATTTTTTATTTTTTTTTTTACCAAGAGATTTATAGCTCAACTTGCATATTATAATATTTTCAAGAGAGACATACATGATTTTAATTAGGGATGGCCATGGGTAGGGTATGGGTAGGGTATGGATATATCCAACCCAATTAATTTATCCATGGATACCCAATTACCTTACCCAATTAGTATCCATACCCAATTGTTACCCAGTTTGTTTACCCATGGATATCCATACCCTACCCAAACCCAATTTTTATAAAATCATCAAATATGCTCAAAAACCACTAAAAAAACCAAAATATCCTTAGAATCTCTAAAATGAGCAAAATGCCCATGAAACCTCTAAAATCACTAATTATGCTCAAAAATCACTAAAATGACCAAAATATCTCAAAATCTCTAAAATAAGCAAAATACCCATGAAATCTCTAAAATGACCAAAATACCCCCAAAATCTCTAAATATGCTCAAAAACCACTTAAAATTACCAAAATACCCCCTAAACCTAAAAAATGACCAAAATACCCTCGAAACCTAAAAAATGACTAAATATCCACGAAACCTAAAAAATGTCCAAAATGCCCTTGAAACCCAAAAATTACCAAAATACCCCTTATACCTATAAAATGACCAAAATACCCCCGAAACCTAAAATTTGACTAAAATACCCCCCGAAACATAAAATTACCAAAAATACCCCCCTAAACCTAAAAAATGACAAAAATACCTCCAAAACCTAAAAACTAACTGAAATACCTTTGAAACTTAAAAATTACCAAAATACCCTCGAAACCTAAAAAATGATTGAAATAACCCCTAAACCTAAAAAATGACCAAAATATCCCCGAAAACTAAAAACTTACTAAAACACCCCTAATACTTGAAAATTACCAAAATACCCCCAAAACCTAAAAATGAACCGAAATACCCCGTAAACCTTAGAAATTACCAAAAATACCCCCAAAACCTATAAAATGACCAAAATACCCCTGAAATCTATAAAATGATAAAAATGCCCCTAAAACCTTTATGATGGTAAAAATACACCATAAACCTAAAAAATGTCTGAAATACCCTCAAACCTATAAAATGACCAAAATACACCCCAAACCTGTAAAATGACCAAATATGCCCAAAACCTCTGAAATGGCAAAAAATAACCCCAAACCTCTAAAATTACCAAAAATACCCCAAAATCTATATATCAACCAAAATAGCCCTAAACCTCTAAAACAACCAAATACCCTCAAAAAATATCTAAAATGACCAAAACACCCTTGAAACCTTTAAAGTGACTAAAATACCCCTAAACCTGTAAGATGACCAAAATACATCTGTAACCTCTTAAATTACCAAAATAAAGGTTTGGGGTATTTTGGATGTTTCGAGGGTATTTTTGTCAAGATTAAAGGTTCTAAGAATATTTCAGTCATTTTGTAGGTTTTGAGGGAATTTTGGTAATTTTTTAGGTTTTGGGGCATTTTTTGTCTTCTTCTTTTTTTAGGTTTTAGGGGTATTTCAAAAAAATTTATATTTTGGGGCTATTTCAGTAATTTTATAGGTTTCAGAGGTATTTTGGTAATTTCAAGGTTTTAGGGGTAATGTTTTATGTTTCAGGGATGTTTTGGTCATTTTTTAGGTTTTGGGATCTTTTGTCCATTTTTTAGGTTTCAAGGTTATTTCAGTCATTTTTTAGGGTTGGGTGTATTTTTATCATCTTATAGGTTTTAGGGGCATTTTTGTCATTTTATAGGTTTCGGGGTATTTTAGTAATTTTATAGGTTTTAGGAGCATTTTGGTCATTTTTTAGATTTAGGGGGGTATTTTGGTTATTTTATAGGTTTCGGGGGTATTCTTGTCATTTTATATGTTTAGGGGGTATTTTGTAATATTAAGGTTTTGGGGGTATTTCAAACATTTTTTAGGTTTAGAGGGTATTTTGGTAATTTTAAGTTTAGGGGGGGGGTATTTTGGTCATTTTTAGGTTTCAGGGGGTATTTCGGTAATTTTTTATGTTTTGGGGATATTACGGTCATTTTTTAGGTTTTGAGAGTATTTTGGTAATTTTTAGGTTTCGGGGGTATTTTGATCATTTTTTAGGTTTCAGTGATCTTTCGGTCATTTTTTAGGTTTAGGGGTTATTTTGGTAATTTTTAGTTTTCGGGGGTATTTTGGTCATTTTTTATGTTTCAGGGGTATTTTGGTCATTTTTTAAGTTTCGTGGGTGTTTCGATCATTTTTTTAATGTTTTAGGGGTTTTTTGGTAATTTTTAGGTTTCAGGGGTATTTCGGTCATTTTTTTATGTTTCGGGGGTATTTCGGTCATTTTTTAGGTTTTGAGGGTATTTTAGTAATTTTTAAGTTTCGGGGGTATTTTGGTCATTTTTTAGGTTTTAGTGGTCTTTCGGTCATTTTTTAGGTTTAGGGGTTATTTTGGTAATTTTTAGGTTTCGAGGGTATTTCGGTCATTTTTTAGGTTTTGAGGGTATTTTAGTAATTTTTATGTTTCGGGGGTATTTTGGTCATTTTTTAGGTTTTAGTGGTCATTCGGTCATTTTTTGGTTTAGGGGTTATTTTGGTAATTTTTAAGTTTTGGTGGTCTTTTGGTCATTTTTTAGGTTTATGGGGTATTTTGGTAATTTTTAGTTTTCAGGGGTATTTTGGTCATTTTCAAGTTTTAGGGGCAATTTGGTGATTTTGATTATTGGATAATTGGGTGAATTGAGGTTTACCTATAATAATTTGGTTGAGTTGGGTTTGAGTTAGATCTAATTAGTTAAATGGGTAAATGGATAATATCCAAACCCTACCCAAAATATTTGGATAATATCCAAACCCTACCCAATTACCTTATACCCATTAAGAACTGGGTATTACCCAAAATAATTGGATCGGGTAGGGTTGGATATCCATTAACCAATGGGTATGGCCATCCCTAATTTTAATACACCTCCCAACTGTAGAATTATTAAAAAATTAACACGTATATTTTATTAAAATGGTTAAAAAAAAAAAAAGTGCGTTGTCACAGATTTAAATGGGAGCCAAATTTATTTCTTTTTGATGGGAGCTAGGCTAGTAGGAACTTCGATTCAGTGTGCAAATTGATCCAGGCCAATAGACAAGAGTACATTAATTGTGGAAAAAAAATCTTATATCCACCCCTGCTTCTCTATGATGGAAATTGTTCCAAGGCTCTCCAGAATATACTCTCTATCTAGTTTATCTCCTCATTGGTGTAGAATACTCTTTGCATATCCCCTCTTAATTTAATTACCACCGAATTTTCCACATATAATAGTAATTAAGCTAGAGACTAATAAACTAAAGCGTCAATATTGTGAAGTACTAGTGGAGACCTTGATCAACAATAAGCATATAAGAAAAGTGTGCTAATTTATTTCTAGTTCTAAACATCATTGCTTCCTCTGATCTAATACTAATAGGATTAATAAAAAGCCGCCATAGCTCAGTGGATAACTGATTTCTGTCATATGGTAGCAGAGGAATTTTTATGCGTTTAACTTCAAAAGCTTTTGTTTGTTTTGCTGAAATCCTGGAAATTTTTATCCAAGAGAAAATCTAGGATGTTATTTCAGGAGAGAGGATTATTTCCTTTCTAGCAGGACAAATTTCAAAGTTAGGTCTAAATAAACAATTAAAGAGGAAATGTAAGAAAGTTTAGACATGCAGTTCTATATTTTAATCAAATATAACTAAGGTTCAAAACAAGCAATTTAGACCCTAGTGAAATTCTGTGTGATGATTTAAAAATGATGAACTGAACTGTAAATTTGGCAGATGATAGGAATTACTAAATATAAATAAATAAGTCAATTTGCAACTCGGATCTTCTTATCTACAAAAGCAGTAGTGGCAATTATGCGTACAATGTACTAACACTTCGAGAAGTTTGGGGGAGCATCGCCCCAAACCTTCCGTGTGATTTCTCCCCTGATCATGGTTTTCATGCTTGTAGTCTTGCACTAAACACATTGATGTTGACTTTCATTTTGTCAATGAAAAAAGTTGTTCTAAATAATTTGGAAGTTTAAATTTATTCTAGCACTGATTAGCTGTTTGATACTTTTACCAAGGCTTTTCTTCTCAACCTTTTATTCAGTTAAAGAACCAACTGATGCTTACTTATATGCTCATTAGTTTGAGGGGAGATGTCAACATTACTGATGACACTCGCACCACTCAGCCAGTCGACACTCACCACTCAGTCAAGATTGTAGCAGTTGCAAGGTTAAGATATCAGGGGTTACAGTAGGCTGCTATTAGTTGCATTGGTCAGTTAAGATGTAACTGTTTAAAAACAGTTCTATAACTAATTATGGCTTTTTCTCCTATGTATTATATTAAAATGTGTTTATGTACCAACAGTGTACAGATCATATTATCAGTGAATAGAATCATTCTTCTTCACTTAATCCTCTCTTCATTTTTATCTTTGTTTTCTGCTTCTTCTGGTACTGCACTTTCTGCTTTTGTGATTTAAACCTCTGTACGCTTTCAATAGGATCCATGGTTTATATTTTCAATAAAATGCCAGAGAATCCCATATGTAGATGTCTTAATAATTTTGATTTTAGATAAAAACTGGCTATGATTGTCCATCCATTCCATTAAAGGAAATACAGAAAAGCTAATTAATTTTACACACCCAAGCAAGTAGCAGCTATGAACCTCCCAATTGATAGAATTTACTTCTAAAAGCGTAAAGATACCAAAGAATCTAATCCCAAACACCCTGCTAAATACTAAAAAATTTTCACATATAACTTCTCAGGCAATCTATTTATGAATTTCCTATCTTGCTTCTGGCATAGTTATAGTTACTGCATTTTCTGTGCTGGATTCTTCAATTCTAGATATTGCACCTGAATCATTGAGACTTCTTTCTGTGAAGAAACCAAGCTGTTTAGGCTGAGGCAGAATGCTTCCTCATTTGTTAACATAGAAGGCACACTAGACATTATTGGCCTGTCTTCAGGCAACTTTTGAACACATAGTAAAGCAACTTGAATGCATCTCAAGATTTGAGATCTTGAATGTGAATCCTCCAAACATGTATACGACAGTTCCAAGGCCCTGCCCTCCTTCCACAACAACCATGCCTGGAGCAGTTACAATACAAATACTCACATAATTCACCAAATGGGGGGGGGTTGTGAGAGAGAGAGAGAGAATTTTGAACTTACATGTCCCAAAATCTTCCATCAACTGGATACTCAGGAGACTTGTAGCCGCTGTATGAAACCATCAAATAGGCCTTATTATTGTTGTTGTTGTTTATATAGATACCTTAAATGTCAAATAAGTCTTTAATTCATCACCTCACCCTTTAGACCATATTTATCAGGGAATGAGGGGTCATTTGCGTTAGACCACATTGATGAAATATTTTCTACAGTTTGAAGAACAAAAATCTAGTTCCATTTTTATATTACTTACTATGTTCTGACAACTCTTTCTGTCTTCACTTCACTTTCACCCCCTCCAAAAGTTCTAGCTAAGCCAAAGTCTGATATTTTTGGGTTTAAGTTGATATCTAATATAATATTTCCTACTTTCAAATCCCTATGGATGACTTGAAGTCTAGAGTCTTGGTGGAGATAGAGAAGTCCTCACACAATCCCAACAACAATGTCATAACGCTTTGGCCATGCCATAAGAGTACTTTCAATTTGTTCTGCAAGCAATTTTTGCCCTTGTTACTATAATTACATTTATGACTATTTTTAGTTCTTTTTGTGAAATTTTTTTAACAAATCAATTGGGGGATTAATAAGATAAATAATAGGCAATACACTTATGTACACAACATTTAAAAGATAGAAAGTAATTATAATACATAAAGGGTCAAGAAAATCATACCAAAAATGAATTTATTCAAGCTTTTGTTGGGCATGTACTCATAGATAACAACTTTTCATCTCCTTGAACGCAATAGCCTAAAAGCCTAACAAGATTCCTATGTTGAAGTTTGGCAATGAGAACAACTTCATTTTTGAACTCTTCATGGCTTTGTCTTGAATACTTTGACAGCCTCTTCACTGCAATGTCTTGTCCGTTACATAGATGTCCCTCCAAATCATCAATTAAAGATAAATACTATCCATCTCAATTTGCATATATAATATCACCATAAATTTATTGATATGTAATTAAATTAGAATCCTTTTCACCTTATAAACAGGACCAAATCCCCCTGCCCCAATCACATTTGCTGGAGAGAATTTGTTGTTGTTGTAGCAACTGCTGTGAAATCAAAGGTACGTCTACATCTTCTTTTTTCTTTCACCTAGGTGTGTTTGGATACCGCTTATTTTACTAAAAATTGAAAACTTATTGCTAAAAATATTGTAGTAAAATATTTTTTTTAAAAGGCAAAACACTGTAGCAAAATCCATGGCTGCGTTTTTCAATTCTTGGTGGTCCGTGAACAGTACCCATGGGACCCATTAAAAAAACGCAAACACAGACTTGGGGGAGAAACTTGCCATCCAAACGCACACCTATTGAACCATTATGTAACCTTCTTAGGAACTGCTTTTAATTTTAGTCTTAGTGCAGTTTATCATGCTCACAATAAAATCTAGCTTTCATATGGGTAGGGGTGGCAATTTGTGTTCGCGTGTTGGGTTCTTGTCGCGTCAACTCATGAGTATCCAACTATATGGGTCAACACTAACCCGATCCATTTATTAAACGGGTTAGTCGTGTCGACCTATTTATTATATATTATCAAAATGAAAAGAAAAAAATTTATAAAAAAAAAAAAAACAAAAAATATTTTTAATATAAAATTCAGAACTAACTAGTAATTGCATTACAAATAGTCATTCAAAACTAAAGCATATTTCAATATCACAAATAATCAATCAAATATGTCAAAGAAAATAAACCACAACAACTAATAAGTTTATATATCTAGGGTTTGAAGGGTATATTGGTAAAATATCATTTAATTAAACGGGATAAAGGGTTCCATATATTGAACACTAACCCAACCTATTTATTAAACGAGTCAGTGGTGTCAACCCAAATATGAGACGAATCTGTTAAGACTCAACACATAACCTGCTAATTTCGTATCGTGTCGTGTCGTGTCGGGTTAGCGGGTCATGTCCAATTTTGCCACTCCTAAATATAAGCAAGGATGGATGAGAACAAATATATATTGGAAAAATTGATGAGTGCACTTACATCTTCTATTTGTTGCCCTCCAAGTTAAACGCCAAAGCAACCCCAAAGTAAGCAATCCAAAAATGATTGATACCAGTAAGACAACCATCAGCCTTTCCTTCGTGTTTAATTTGTGGATTGATCCCACATCAGACAACAATTAAGTATTTTTTTTTCATTTTGCTTTGAATTTTTTTTTTTTTAGTTGAGAATATCTTAGTGAGATTTGAGGCTTTTTTTTTTTTTTTTAGGATAGGGGGCAAAGTATATGAAGGAAAAAAAAAAAAAAACCTCTAATATAGTATTAACAAACTATAAATACACAAAATTATTGTTTATTAATACATTAAAATGCAATTATCTACCAACAAAAAGACACAGAAAAAAAGAAAAAGAAAAAAAGAAGAAGATAATATTGTTTTTTAATATTAGGCTAGCTAGGATTATTTATTTAATTTTTTGAAGTTATTATTTCTTGAAATTTTGTAAAGTTTTTGGGTTAGATAGTTATTAATTAGGCTAGACTAGGCTAACTGAATAGGAGGGTCCTAAAGTTTTAGAAAATGGGCTAACTACAAAAATGAAAAATATAACTAGAAATATATATATATATATATTTGGGCCATGGGGTCGGGCCCCCCTTGGGTCTGTCCCTAGATATGATGTCTGTCTAGGTATTTGTATATGAAGAACCTATTTAGGATGTGATGCAAGTTTCAACTTATTTGATTTTTTAGCTTTTTTTGTTACTATTTATGGGCTTCATTGCACTTTTTAGTATTATTTATGGGTCTCATTGTACTATTTAGCTAGTTTTTAACTTTTTTTTATAGTATTTTCAACAAAAACTTTTCAATTTCAACTAAATAAGTAATTCATAAATAGATCTGAAGTGTAATAAATATAGTGTGTACGGCCACAACTTCAAATTGAATTTGATGAGTTGGGCTCGTCCACAATTTTTTTATTTATTTTTTATTCTTACCTACTAACTTTTCATTTTAGTGAACTTATAGTTTCATAGTTCTGAAGTATGCAAGCGTATATAAATGTCTTGCCTGGGATTTTCTTCGAATTACCCGCTATTATCATTTTCTTCACTGTACCCTCTAATATCAATAAAATCTCCAAACCAGATCAAACAGCCATTGCCTTTCCCAGTAATATCTGAATTTGCATGTGCTATACAAGAATGGTTCTTCAAGCACTCTGCTTCACATTCCTTGGTGCTTATACTCTTGTTTAACCAAAACTCTAGCAAGTCAGGCAATTTCACCTGTGCAAGCTTCATGAAACCATTTTTCCTCTGGCAATCCAACTCGGTTCTCCTTACACATCCACCAGACCAAATGAGCTGTTTCCATTCTTCTATTGTTTTGGGGATGAAACCTTCCAAACACTCGCAGATTGATGCTTTGTAACTTTTGCAAACACTATTAGAGCCACACTGCCCATAATTGTCACACAAGTCATTTGGCATTGCATTCATAATAGTCCATTCACTGCTTCCCTTCATTAATAGAAGGCCTTGAAGAATGCATGATTGACTCAGTGTTATCCTCATATTATGAAACTTGTTTGTAGTGTTAACGTGTATAATGTTGTGGGCTTTAGGCCCATCTAGATTACTTGTATAGCATACATACTTATACTACACTCTTACTTGTACTATACACATCTGCCTCATATATAAAGACACTCGTGTATATTCTTTTACTATGAAATACAATACTACAGATTTCAGTATTTCTAACATGATATCAGAGCCATTGCTCTAACTTTTTTTTGTGTTCTGCAATCTTGTCTTTGTCAGTAATTTTCGTTGCCTCAACTTCTCCGATCAGTAAGCCTCTTCAGTGCCTCTCCAGACTGCCTAGCCACCGTCAGAGGTCTCAAGGTTGAATCTCCGCTACCAAAAGCTCAATCTTCGCCGCCAAGACTACTGCCTTCATCATATCTGTCGTTTTTTACCTCTGACTAAGACACAAATCATATAAGCGTGTAGGTCGTCAAACGATCTACTCAACAACGCCAGACCGGTCACCATCCAACATTCCACGCGCCCTCATGCGCCAATAACAGTTTTGGTGAGTTCTACCACACGCTACATGCGCCGCCCTTCGCCCTCACACGCACTCACGCACCTGTTGACATCATTGCTGACGTCATCCTGCCACGTCAGCCCTAGTTGCGTCATCCGATGATGTCATATCTACCACGTCACGCTGACGCCATCATCTCGCGTCATCTCCAGCTTGACTTTGACCTCAAGTAGTTGACTCTTTCAATCATTGACTTTGACTTTTAGAGAGTTGACCGTTGACTGTTTCCAGTGTTGACTTTTGCAGTCCAAGTGCTCCTTACCCAGTTTTTCGCGTAGATTTCATTTTTGCAGTCCATTTTTGAATATTCTGCTTCTAAATGAAGAATAAGGACAAGTCTTCTTCCTTTTGCAACAATCGTGATCGACAATCTAACAAACGTTTTTGCATTCTTTGTAAACGCTTTGGCTGTAATATTGAGACTTGGTATCAATGCAACAAATCAGCTGTTTCCATTTCTGCTACTACAGTTGCTAACACTGAGAGTGTCCAACACATGGCTCCCATTTCTGCACAGTCTCAGTCTTTTGATCCACTTTCACCATTTCTAGAGATGACCTTATAAATATCATCGCCAATGTCATTCGTATGGTTGGTAATGCATCTTATTCCTCTTCTCTCTCAGCTTTATCTGGTATGTCTCCTACCACTTGGCTTATGGATTCTGCTTGTTGCAATCACATGACACCTCACTCATCCTTATTTTCTGAACTTAAACCTATACCACACCCTTTTAATATTCGCACAGCAAATGGTTCCACAATGTCTGGTCATAATATAGGTTCCGTTTCAACCTCCAACCTCTCAGTTCCTGGAGTCTTTAATGTTCCTGACCTTTCTTATAATTTATTTTCGGTGGGACAATTAGCTGAGTTGGGTTATTGCATTATCTTTGATTATTCTGGGTGTATTGTATAGGATCCGAGGACGGGACAGGAGCTTGGGACTAGTCCCAGAGTTGGGCGTATGTTTCCTGTGGACAACTTTCATCTTCCACTTGTTGTTCCTGTTTCTGTTGCTGCAGCTGCTACAGTTTCCTCAATTCCTTCCCTTGCACTTTGGCATGCTCGACTTGGTCACGCATCTTCCTTTCAGGTACAACAATTGACTTCTAGAGGTTTATTAGGTTCAGTGTCTACAGAAAATTTTGATTGTGTTTCATGTCAGTTAGGAAAACAACCAGCTTTGCCTTTCAATACTAGTGAATCAATATCCATTGATATCTTTGACCTTATTCATTTTGATGTTTGGGGGCCTTCCTTTGTCTCTAGTATTGGTGGGTCTCGATATTTTGTTGTCTTTGTTGATGATTACTCTCGCTATATCTGGATTTTTAATATGAAACATCGTTTTGAATTATTGGAAGTACATTCTAATTTTGCAAAAATGGTTGAAACTCAGTTTCCAAATGCATCAAAATTTTTCGATCTGATAATGCTCTTGAATACACTCAATATGCTTTCCAAGCTGTTTTGCATTCTTATGGCATTGTTCATCAACTAACTTGTCTAGGTACCTCTCAGCAAAATGGTAAAGCCAAACGAAAACTTCGTTACATTCTTGACACTGTTCATGCTCTCCTTCTCTCTGCCAAAGTTTCTACTCCTTTTTGGGGTGAAGCTGCTCTTCATGCTGTTCATACTATTAATCGCATTCCAAATCCTGTTATCTAAAATCAAACTCTATATGAGCGCCTTTTTGGGTTGCCTCCAGACTATCACCACTTTCACTCCTTCGGTTTTGCTTGTTTCGTTCTTCTTCAGCCATATGAGCATAACAAACTTGAGCCTCAATCAAGGCTTTGTTGTTTTCTTGGCTATAAAGAAACTCAAAAGGAGTATCGGTGTTATGATCCTGTCTCTCATTGTCTTCGTATCTCCCGCAATATTATCTTTTAGGAACATCGCCTCTTTGTCGAGCTCTCTCACTTCCGTGCCTCCCTATCTTCCTCCTCTGTCTTAGATCTTTTTCCAGATGAGGTACATATTCCTTCTGTAGCTGCTTCAAATCCTCCAATAGTTGCTCTTGATTCTCCTGTAGAATTCTCTATCCAACCACCAGATATCACTGATCCTTTTCCTAGTTCACCCTTTAATGAACAGGTGGAAGATGAACAGGTTGAAGACAAGCTACCCAACCCCAACCCTAAGCTTGGGTCCCCTGCTCTTGCTTCGACTGAAGATTTTGCACAAGACATTCCACCTCGTCACTCAACTAGGGTAAGATCTATTCCTGCACATTTACTTAACTATCATTATTGCACTGCCTTTGCTACACTACACGAGCCTCACTCCTATCATGAAGCTTCCACTGACCCTTTATGGTAGATTGCAATGAAAGAGAAACTTGATGTATTATCTAAAAACCATACTTGGGATTTGGTGACACTCCCTCTCGGGAAATTTGTGGTTGGTTGTAAGTGGATTTACAAGATTAAGACTCGCTCTGATGGGTCCATTGAGCGCTATAAACCTCGTCTTGTTGCAAAGGTTTTACACAAGAGTATGGGATTGATATGAAGAGACCTTTGCTCGGTTGCTCGTATTTCATCTGTTCATGCCCTCTTAGCTGTTGCTTCTGCCAGTAAATGTAACCTTTTTCAGATGGATGTAAAAAATGCATTCCTTAATGGGGATTTAAGTGAATAAGTTTATATGCAACCTCCTCCTGGTCTCTCAGTTGACTCAAACAAAGTTTGTCACCTTCGACGTGCACTTTATGGCCTTAAACAAGCTCCACAAGCTTGGTTTGCCAAATTCAGCTCTATCATCTCTCGCTTGGGTTACATGGCCAGTCATTATGATTCTGCCTTATTTCTCCATCGCAATGACAAATGCATTATTTTACTTCTCTTATATGTGGATGATATAATCATAACTGGTGATGACCTCAGTGGCATTCAAGAACTCAAAAATTTTCTCAGTCAACAGTTTGAGATGAAAGATCTTGGACATCTCAGCTACTTCTTGGGTCTTGAAATCACTCATTGTACAGATGGACTTTATATTACTCAAGCCAAGTATGCTTCTGAACTCTTGTCTCGAGCTGGACTCAATAATAGCAAGACTGTTGACACTCCAGTTGAGCTTAATGCGCATCTGACTCCTTCAGGAGGGAAACCATTATCTTATCCCTCTCTTTACAGGCGTTTGGTTGGCAGCCTAGTTTATCTCACTGTCACTTGTCTAGACATTTCCTATGCTGTTCACCATGTGAGCCAGTATCTATCTGCTCCACGATCGACTCACTATGCTGCTGTTCTGCATATTCTTCAATACCTAAAAGGCACTCTATTCCATGGTCTTTTCTACTCTGCTCAGTCTCCTCTTATTCTCTGTGCATTTTCTGATGTTGATTGGGCAGGAGATCCCACTGATCGTAGGTCCACCACTGGTTATTGCTTTCTTCTTGGTTCTTCTCTGATTTCTTAGCGAAGCAAGAAACAAACTCATGTGGCTTGCTCTAGTACTGAAGCAGAATATCGTGCCCTTGTTAATACCACATCTGAGCTCCTTTGGCTACGATGGCTTCTCAAAGACTTAGGTGTGTCTACATCCTCTGTTACTCTTCTTTATTGTGACAACCAGAGTGCCATTCATATTGCACACAATGATGTCTTCCATGAACAGACTAAACACATCGAGATCGATTGTCATTTTATCCGTTATTATCTGGTCCATGGTGCTCTCAAGCTGATCTCAGTCTCTTCTAAAGATCAACTTGCAAATATCTTCACCAAGTCACATCCTAAGAGACGTCTTCGTACTTTAGTTGACAACCTCAAGTTGGTCTTACATCCACCTTGAGTTTGAGGGGGGCTGTTAACGTGTATAATGTTGTGGGCTTTAGGCCCAGTTAAATTACTTGTATAACACACATTCTTGTACTACACTCTTACTTGTACTGCACTCACATGTCTCCTATATAAAGGCACTCGTCTTTATTCTTTTATTGAGAAATACAATACTATTGACTTCGTATTTCTAACATGTAGAATTATATATTCGTCCCAACAGTTCCTTGTTCAATCCAAATACAGAAACGAAATATTGATTTACAGGGATAAGAAGACCACTGAATCAAACTCCATTCCATAGTCCAGTGCAGTATTTTCTTGTTGATCCTCTTCTAAGAATTATTTGAAGCAACCCCCAATAATCAAATTTGTATGTAGAGTCTCCAGGAGATGCAATATCTAATTTACTGCAAGATGTCAAAAATCGGTCTAGACCATTACTCGTGTCCTTTCCTATCATCATGCCTGGTAACCATGTGTTAAATGGGTAATCAAAGCTTTTCCACAGATAGCTTTCAGAGCTGTTCAATGTATCATTAACATCTATAAGAACAAGGTTACCAGAATCTAAAAGTTGAGCAACTAGAGTCTGAGCAGACCTGGATGAATTCAAATGCCAGATAGTGTGGTTTCTTTGGTTGAGAAGAAGAAGTGTTCCATTGCTGGTGATGGTGAAAACTCCATATGTAGCTGTGAGTGGATTGTTTTGGTTGGCTATTCACACAAGTATCCTCGGGGTCTTCTTGTACCATATGCCCAAGTACCTGCTCTTGTTGTAGCTTGAAGAGAAGAAGCCTAGCTCAAAAACATGGCCTGAGGAAACTAGAGTCTAGATACCACTAATTGATTGCCTTGGACTAATGGTGTCAACTGCAATGCAGAATTGCAACAAGGTTGATGAGAAAGCAATGAGACAATAAAAGAGTGAGGGAAGAGCAAGTGTTTCCATTAACATAATTAGGCTCTTTTCATTAAAAAAAAAAAATAAAAAATAATAATAATAAAAGGCTCTTTTCCTTTACATTTCTTGTGTCAACTACTTAGAGCATTCTCATCAAAGGTGCTAAAAATGCTAAATGATATTTTTTTAGCATTTTTAGCACCTTAAATCATAAAAACATACTCACAATAAAGATGTTAAATGCTAAATATTTTAGCATTCAGCTACAGTAGAGTCTCATCTTTAACACCCTACTGTATCAAGAAGCTAGAGTTTTTTATTATTTTTTTTTCTTTTTCTCTGTCTCACTCTCTCGCGTGTCGTGCCTCTCCACTGCTTTCCTCTCTCTCTCTCTCTCTCTCTCTCTCTCTCTCTCTTTCTCCTTCTCTATGCCTCTCTCCACTATTGGGTTGATGGTGTTGATCTAGTTGTTGTCCTTAGTGAAAAGCCGATCTTTTTGCCTTTGAGGTCGGTGATGTTGACGAAGACGAAAGAGCTAGGGGTAGAGCCGGTGGCTTGGAGCATGGTGGCGATGCCATTGGTGATCTAGCGGTGCCGTTGGTGATGTAGTGGTGCCGTTGATGACTATGTTCTTCGTGGGTCTAAGTTTGTGAAAATTTTCCGTTCATCGTGGGTCTGGGTTTATGAAATTTGTTCTTGGTGGTTCAGAAGTTGTGGGTTAGAGTTTGTGACTTGTTTGTGATTTGATTTTGGGTTTGTGATTTGTGATTTGTTTGTGGTTTGATTTTGGGCTTGTGACTTGTTTATGGTTTTGGTGGCCAGGTTGAGGTTGTGGGCGGTGGTGGTTGCAGCAATGGGTGTGGGTGTGGGTTGTGGTGGCTGGTGGCAGTGGCAGTGGTAGTGGCAGTGGGTTTCGGTTTTGTAGTGGCTTAGGTGCGGTTTTGTGGTGAGTTCAAATCAGGGTGAGTTTTCGTGTGTGTGGGTGTGTGCTACAAAGTTGAATTTTTTTTTTTATAATTTTTTATAATTTATTTTGGTGGTTGGGGGTTGAGGTTGAGGTTGAGGTTGAGGTTGTGGTTGGTGGTGGTGGCTGTGGCTGTGGCTGTGGCTGTGGCTATAGCTATGAGCGGTGGTGGCAATGGGTGTTGGCAGTGGCAATGGGTTTGTTGGTAGTGAAAGAGATGAGAATGAGAATAAAAAATGATAACAAATTAATATTTTATTGAAGTGGTAAAAAATATAAAATCTTTGATGTTGGGTGTACTATAAAATGAGATATTCAAATTGATAAAGTAGGTTTTTGAAATGATAAATGCGAAATTTTTTGAAATCTTTGATGAGGATGCTCTAATGAGTGTAGCCATGCTATCTTATATTATTTTTTGCTGCCCACATTTTCGTAAATTGATTTAAATTTAAACTAGGGAAGCCTAGTCTTTTCGCCTATACTTCACCGTTCTAGATAGTAGGACTTTGGAAACAAACTTACCTACTCTAATATTTGATATGCCTCTACTTTACCAAAAAAAAAAAAAAAAAAAAAAACTTGCCTATTCTTGTGTCTGATGTGAATTATTTTTTTGTAATGGTTTTAAAGGTTTGAAATTTCTCATTATTTTAATACAATTGAAACATTTGCAAAGTCTTTGTAACTTTGGAACTGGATGATTTTCTTTTTGTAGCCAATGACAAATTTGTTAATTTTGAACTTTATATATATTTTTGGTGTTAGAACCCGGAACTTGTAAGTTTGAAATTTGAAGTTTGTTATTTATTCTTGTATTTATAATTTGGTACTAAGTAGTTAGTGCATTTTCTGAGTATTTGTGTCAATTTTACTTCTTTTTTTTTATGATTCTTTAGTATATATTATTATTACTGATGATTTGTCATCATGTTCTTTAATGGAAAGTAGAATCTTCCAATTCTTTATCTGATTCACGAAACCCTCTCATCAATCCTATGTGAGATCTCAATCCTAACTACCTTACTTGTCACATGTTTCTGGTTAGATAGAACTCTTTGGGTGAATTTGGGGTTTAGGTTAGGATTAGACGGATGTTGGGGCTAGGTTGGTGTACTTGAAGGATTGAAGCTAAAGGACATTGTTCTTGGTCTAGGTATATTTGAGATGAGATGGCATAAAGATGAAGGGTTATGAATATGTATACATAAAGTAATAGAAGTGCAAGAGATGAAAAGAGTTACTGGAAACACGAATTGTTTTGTGCTTGTGAAAAAGGGGAAAGTTCTAAAATGGTGAATCCAAAAAAATATAGAGTTATTATCTTTTAAATTTTAATTAGTCATTATCTATTGCTAATGTGGTATTTAAAGAAAGACCTGAATGGTAAATCCAAGAAAATAAGGAGTCATTTATCTTTTAATTTTAATTAGTATTTATCTCTAAAAACCTGAGTATAAAATAATATATATTATTTGACTTGGATGATTAAATTGAGAGTATTTTGAGACAAGACCCCATGTTCAGAACAGTCCACGGAGAGACCTTGCTCCTAACCTTTAGGCTTTAGAGCTGTTACTTTTCCGTACGTGACAAATCAAAATCATGTTTAGTGCTTTGCTAAGAGCACTAGCATTGGGGGGTGTAAACACCCCCTAGTTGCTATTTTACAACCAAAATTCCAAAGAACATGCTCCATCCAGGTTGGCATATGTAAAAAATTATGCTACCCATGAACAATAAGTTTCTACTTATACAACCTACTGTTCACAGGTTGTATACTTAAAATCCATTATTTTATTCTCTCTCCCTCCTTTCTCTCTTCTCTGACTCTCCCTCTTTTCTATCAAAATTCTTTGTCTATCTCTCTTTCTCTGTCTCTCCCCCCTTCACTCTATATTTGATTTTTTTTCCTCTCTTCTCTACTTCTTTCTCAGCTTTCTCTGTCTCTCCTGTCTTCAATCTGTATTTAATTTTTTTTCTCTCTTCTCTGTTTCTTTCTCAGCTATTTTTGGATGGATTGAAGCAGTGGTTATTGGGTTTAAAGTGGTGGGTTGTTTCAGTGGTTGCTTGGTTCGAATTAGTGGTGGTCATTTGGGTGTTGGCTAGGTTTCACGGTGGAGATCTGGTTTAAGTCATGGTGGAGATTGGGTTATTGGTCACAGTGGAGATCAGTTTGAGATTGGGTTTTTGGTATTCGGTTGTTTCCCGGTCTCAGTTCTTGCGTCTTAGTTTTGGTGGCGGTCGGTATGGAGAGTGGTGGAGGCGTGGCTTGAGTTGGTTGGGGCTGGGTTGAATCGATTGGGGCTGGTTTTGTGTTTCGGTGGTGTGGTAAAGAGATAGAAAGGAAGAGAGAGAGAGAGAGAGAATAAAAAAATAGATAAAAGGAGAAAGAGATAATTGATTGGTTTATGTTACTTTTAGGAGTTGTAGGTAAAAATAGAAACTGAGATATTAGGTGAGTTGTAGAATGAGATGATATAATAGATAAAGTAGGTTTTGAAGATGTAAAATAAAACTCTTTTGCATTCTCGAATGCTAATGCTCTAATGTTCTCTTGATGGTACTTAGTTTCCAAACCTATTTTCCTCATCTTTCTAAAGTTTCTCGGATTTCATTATTTGTCCAACGTCATTTATTTTAATCCACATCTAACGGTGTACAAGGTTGATATTATGGACTTTATATAGGAAAAAACATTTCTCCTAGTATATTGTTTTGTATTGTAATCATTCATTTGAATTGACTATAAAGTCTATAATGATGGCTCTTTCTTGTCTTGGGAATGGTTATTTTCAGCTAACTTACCATAAAGCATGGCGGCATTATATATTAGGCTCATGTAAAATTGTACATAAGAGGACTAGAGCCACATATTTTGCTGGACCTGTATGACTGGCTTCCTACAGGCTTCCTCTTAGACCTAAATTTCATTCTTTGTATTTTCCTGGAGTGGGAAATGCAAATACAATTAGATGATTTCTAGCTAGGTTCATTTAAATTCTATCTGTACGTTGGTGGTACAATTTTCTATTATATCATGACTAACCGATGTCCTGCGCGAGGCTCATGTATGCTATAAACTTATTTTGAAATATTTAATAAAAATTTATTTTTATTTGTATTATAATAGTTCAGGAATTAAAAAAAGAAAAATCTAAAATTTTAAGATTAATGTAATTTAGAATATGAACATGTTGTAATATTGTTTGCGTAAATTGACAAATATTTAATTCTTTTTTTAACTTAACAACATAATTATTTTCTTTACATTCTAAGAATGCATCACATGTTATAACTGTGGACTACTAAGATTAGAAGACAAAAATGACAATTCACAAAACTTGAGAGAGAGAGAGAGAGAGAGAGAGAGAGAGAGAGAGAGAGAATATTACCATTAGGGGGCCAAAGTATAAACGATTTTTTTTAAAAAAAAAAAATGCAAACAAGTATTTATTTAGTATTATCACAATATCAACAACAAAAATGCTAAAATTGCCACTAATCAATCAATATATATTATATATAAAAGTAGAGATTTCATGTGAGAAAGTATGAGGTTCTGCTAAGTGACACATTGTATGACATTCTTTTTATCTAAATTTAGCATTTATGTCAAACTATTAAGTAATGGCAAATGCATTTATTCAATGTATTAATAAAATTCAAAGAATTTGTATACATTTATAACTTTACATGCTTTGAATAAATACGATGGATCTAAAAAGTCATGGGAAATGTAGAAATTCAGAAAACTTTTCAATTTTCTACATAAGACTAAATTCAATGCAGAATTGCAAGAGTCAGATTCAAAGAATTGGGTAAATATTATTTGTCTTCACATTGGTCCAATATAAATCCTCATTTCCATTGGACTTAAAAATTAAACTTCTATAATTTTTCTCACAACATCTTTGTTTTTCTTTTTGAGAGGTATGTTAATTTTCAAAATATTATTTTCATTTTAAATACTTTGTTTAGATTTTTTATATACGTTTTCACTTATGTAGCATTGTAATGTATTTAGGCTTATTTTTTTCATATTATATGCCAATTTATATTTTTGGTTTTCCGTATGATGCATATACTTGGTAAGGATATGTTTTTGGTTGCTTTTAGTTCAATTCAAATTTGGAGGTTGAATTGTGATATTATTGTATCACTATAGCTTCTTCTTCTTCTTCTTCCTTTTTTTTTTTTTTGGTATCATGAAATTCTAGAAGTTGTTATAGCTAATTGATATAGAAAGCATAAATCATACAAGAAAGACACCTAGGAACCAATAGGATTGTAGGTGGCAATGTGAAATGTGATCTAGTGATATTTCTTAGAGGAATTCCCCCCCGCCCCCCCAATGTATTTAATTTGAATTTAGTTTTAGTAGAAAATTTCATAGATTAAGTGTGGTTAACAATAATAGTATTCATAAAATTAATGGGTCATAAATAATTTCTTACACGCAGGATATTAACTAGTTTTACTAAAAGTTTACAGACTAATTTGACAATAAACTGAATGTGATTAGTGTCACATTAATAGCATAATAAATATATAAAAAAATACCAAAAAAATACAAATTTTATTACAAAATATTTACAAACTGATTTACCAATGAATGTGATTGGTAACACATCAACAATATAATAAATAAATTTCTTAATTACTAATTTGTTGTGTTTTAACATTGATACATCAATTTGTAATGCTTATGTAATCAAATTTATAATAGTGTAGAGTCATCATTCTAAATAAATTCCTTTGGCCTATCAATAAAAAGGCCCAATTTTTTTTTTTTTTTTGAATTCTTTGCATTTTTCTTTTAAAAAATATCAAACAATATAGCTAGGTTTCCCATAATTTACCATTCAAATATAAGTCATAACAATAGGGTATGTATATAATATTCTCACATAATAATATTTCTTACTAATTAAATTCAGTGCAATCCATTATTCATGTGAGAGGACATTAATATACCATTGTATAATTTTCATATGAGAATGATATATATATATATATATATCTATGTGTGTGTGTGTGAATGAATGAGTTATAATTCCCATAAATTTTGAGTAAGACGTGAACTTTTATAATACACATCTTGCAACAAGACCAAACATAATAATATCATATTTATATTGATATATCAAGCTGATGTACATATAAATAGATGTATATTTGAGAAGGTTTGAGCCAAAAAAAAAGTTTTTATTTTTTTTATTTTTTTATTTTTGGAGTTTTGGGCCAAGTTATTGAGGCAAAGTTAGCTTAAGCCATGCGAAGATTCAGTTGACATGTTGAATCCTCAAGGGGACAAGTCAAATGAAAATTTAATTGCACAAATTTGTGAGTTCTACTAACTCCAAATGGCTATTGAATTTTCTTTTTGGAGTTCCAGATTGTCACGGATGAGTCGTTTGGTGGAAAAGTCCAGAAATAGTTGTGCTCTAACCTCTAAGTATGCAAGTTGTTTGCTTGATTATATGCAAGCGAGCTATAAGTTTTGAAAGTAAGACTTTTAACAATTTTTTTATGGTGGATTTTCTCTTGGTGTAGTTTACCTCGGAGTAGTTTTTCTTCTGAAGAAATTCTTCAAAAGATTTTGTATTTTTTCACAAAATACTGTGTCTTTTAATATCTGCTTTTATTGTTATATGGATTGTGGTGATATCACTGATATGTGTGTTTGGTTTACAATTGAGAAATCTAGGCTGTTTTTAATGACGATCTTGTACGTGCTTTGATAATCAAATTTGAAATGTAAAATAGTTCGCAGTCAAGACTGATTTTTTTTTTTTTAATAAAAAATAAATTTTCTTTTTAACATATTTTGAACCACCAAAAAAAAAAAACACTTCTTTTTTCTATAGGAAGCGGATAAAGTTGGTATTAACATATATGTGTAACTTAAAATATATAAATACTAAATATACCAACTGCGAGGAGAGCTATATGTAAAGGTAATAGTTAGTCACCATTTGCTTGATATTTTAATTTTCCTATATATATATATTTTTTTAATGAAAATTCTATACCATATATGGCTCGGCCAACGTGTGTCGGTCGTTTGATTTTCCGACTTGCAATTCTCAAAAAAAAAAAAAAAAAAACCTACTACACTTTCATTGCCTTCTCACTTGAAAAACCTATTATATACGTCTCTTTTTTATATGAAAAAATCAAATTGAAAAAGAAAAAAGTGGTGGAAAAGCGACGAAACCACGGGTTTATACGAAGGAATTATCAGTAGTATTAATTTGACAGGAAAATGATACTCAACTGAACTAAGTAATCATAATTCCAATTTCCAAGTCATTGGGAGCTTTTCCAGTGAAGTGAAAATGACATGAACCTGCTTTTTCTATCATAACCCAAATCATGAGTTTTTGTCTCAGAAACTACCAAGAAAATGTCTATTTAACTGATTATATACTCAAACTTTCCACAACCAAAATTGTATTTTTCTCCTCACCATTGTCTTCCCTGGGACCCTGACGCTGACAGAGACAATGCTATATTTGATTTCTCCACAACTGTTGTAAACTCTATTAACTAAATAAGAAAATTAAATGAATTGATTTGATATTATTTTGTAAAACAAAGGTAATCAAACTCTAATCCATATCTAATATATTATAATTATTAGTGATAGCTTTTCTAGTTCTTCTAGGACTACTTATATTGTTTTAACTTGATAATATATGTAATTATAATTGGTAAACTATTATTTTTACGTAGACTCATTGAGTTGGGGCATAAAATTTGTGCCCATTAACTCTCTCTAACTTTATATATATATATATTGAAAGGGTGCCTATCTATCATCAAAAAATAAAATGTAAAAGGAAATTTAAATATAGAAAGGGAAAAATATGAGGGCATTTTTTTCAAACCCTTAGGAATTTATGAACCTACCTGGGCCACTCCTTTCTTACCTTATCTCCTTCGACCAGAAGTTACAAATAGTATATCAAAGATTGGTTTTACTACTTAGAGATTGTGATGTAGAGTGGAAATCATGATAGATGCTAGATCTTATTTTAACTTTAATGAAACCCTTAAGTCTAGTAGGAGCTATTACTTGAATCCACCTGAAAAGAGAAAAATCCACTGAAATTTTATTAATGAAATTCTCAACTTCAGTTTTTATGTGGTTTTCATGGATCTCATATGAGAGGCTATGCAGGTGAAGTAAAAAACACAGCGAAGGAAAAAATCCAAAACCAAGTTGTGCTATTTGAACTTATGAGTGACCCATCAAGAAGTCTGGAATACAACAAATTAAGAGATAATGACATGTGAGGAGAAGATTGTTAGATACAAATGCATGTGTGGAAGTCCCACATGAAAAAAGAAAGAAAGAAAAAACCTGAAGAAATTGATTAACATTATTTGACCATAACACAGTCTCAAACTTTTGGGTTAAATTGTTACTGTATGTCATGTTAAGGCCTTCTTTGGAGTCTCCCAACTATTATCCCCCAAGAGAGCTTTCCAGCAAGGAATTACATAAAAACTTGCAAATCTAAAATATTCTTATTCACAACATTTCTCTTGAATATTATTGCAAAGCTTCTAGATTATCAACATTCATTTATGAGACAAAAATTTATTACTCAAATGCATTGTCCTGTCACTCAAAATCACTCTACAATAGTTTGTTGTAGGGTTGTAACTAAAACTAAAATATACATTCTCCAGCATAATATAGCTTACTATATTAGCATTGCCACATTAAAGTGACAGAAAGACCTTGAATTTCATTTCAGACATGCTTGTCTCCATCAGAGCAATGCGAGAAGCTAATCTCTTGAATGTCAAGTTCCAACGGATCTTTTGATGATACATATCAGAACCATAATACATTTGAATAATGTTGTTAGGCCATAGGCAAAGAAATTGAAAGCTTTTGGATGATTTACTAGGATATACTAATGCTTATGGATTTAATTCAAAAATGTTACCGGCCTTCCATAATTGAAACAGTTGCATCACTCACAGAACAGATTTCTGCCCTGCTATTACCTGTTTTTGCCTTCATCACACTTTTCATATTCAAGAAAGCAGGTTGTTTAGGATAAGGTAGAGCTGTGCTTTCATTGCTAAGCATCGCGACAACATCAGACATTGTAGGTCTATCCGCTGCACTTTCTTGAACACAGAGGAGACCTATGTTAACATATTTCAATTCCACATGGATAGAGGATACATCATCAAGTAGTGGATCCACCAAGTCCGATCCGCTATCACTTGTCCATAACTCCCATGCCTTAAATATTGGGGAAAGAAAAAAAATAAATGTTGTGTAATAATATAGTCAAGTTTCAAACTACTATGAAGAAAGAGAACAAATAAATCAGTAAGTACACACAAAGATCATGTGGAGTTACAATTACATGGTAGGCATGCATGATATTTACGTTCACAGGCAGCAACAAGGAGAAAACTTCTCTATGAAGATGGGAAGATTACAATATTGGCATAAATGCTCTCTTAAGAAATTCAAAGTCCAAATACACCTGAAGAACACTCTCTCTATTAAACATTAGCGCACGATAAGATACCTGATTATAACACGCACGTAGGAGTATTAGTTAAAAGGTTGAATATATGTTCAGCACATGGTGGACACAAGGGAACCTGGAACCCCTTGCGCAAGTCGAATTTAGCTAGAGGTTTGCCAACTTTCAGGTGACACATCAACAAATCTCCATCTTAACTTGAGTTGGATCAAGTTATACAAGCAAAAAGCCTATATTGCCTCGACTAAAGCCCTCAAGGGTATCATAGATCTTGGAATAATTACACAATAAAATCTAGAGTTCAATATTATTTAAGTTTAAAACTTTGAGTTTAGGTTCATAAATGTTCCGAGTATAATTTTAAATTTTTTATAAGTTGGGTCCATTTAACAAAAATTATTTCATATGAATGCTAAATGAAATTCTAACTATGAATTAATCTATATATTACTAAAAGCTGAAGCATAGTGTTTAATGTTACTACACTCACATTGAGCCACATCATTAGTCACGTCATCATTTTTTATTTCCAATTTTTGTTATATATATTTCTTAAACATTTTCTCATTTAAGATGACTTAAAAACTCCATTATTGAAAAATTTAAATATCTTTTAACCATTATTTTTATTATTAATTTTCTAAAACTCTCCCTCCCTTTTACCTCTTCATCTCCCCACTACTTTCTTCCTTAATATCATCCTTTCTCTACCTTTTTGTTTTCCTTTATTTTGACTCTTCTTATTCTCAACATCTTACTATAAATTTGACATTTCTCTTTTCATTCTATGCATAGTTTTCTACACAAAAAAGGTTACCTCTCTCTCTCTCTCTCTCTCTCAATTTGTTTTTCATTTTTTGTTTGATTTTTTTTATATTTTATTTTCATTGCATCAATCCTTTAGGTTGGTGAATTTTTGTGTTAATTAGAATTCTATTTTGGGTTCATGCTATTTAGTTTTGTATTTTAAGATGTTATCTTTTATATTCTATTTGATTAAATATTATCCTACTACATATAGTACTATATAATAATATAATGTTATTATATTACATAGAATAACTTGGATAATTTGATGTTTACTACTATATAGTTTATTTTTACTCTTTTTTTTCTCTTATCTTATTTTATTCAACATTTGAATCCAGTCACATCCTCCATACTATTAAATTATGCGTCACAAATCAAGAAAATGGCTAGACACAAACCTGTCTTCCTTTACCATACATTAGGGGAATCAATATATTTGTGTGATAAAATGTGATAAAATCTTTTATATTACAATCTACTAAAAATGTTTTTTCTATATTTCATATCACTGACGAGTTTTACAACTACCACATGTGTTAACTTAAGTCTTAATATTCTTAAGTTGTTTCGGCAAGAAGAAAAAAAAAAGTTTGTCATAAAAGAGGAGTTCATGTAAAGTTTTTTGCAATATGAAATATATGTTTTGTAAAGCTAACAAATTTGATGATTTGCAAGGCAATTGTGTATACTTTTAGTCTTCAAAAACACACATCTACAAGTGGTTAAACATTCATCTTAGATAGTTTTAATTTTTCATATAATTTTACCTGTACACATTCATATATTTTAATTTAGATTTTTTTTTTCAAAAAAAAAAAAAAAAACTTCAATTTAGATATTTATAAGTAAACAATGAAATAATGATTCATGAATAATAAAAAAAAAAAATATATATATATATATATATATATCTATACATATTTATCTTATGCAGTTGTAACTTTACATATAATTTTGTATTTATATATTCATCTACTTTAATTTAGATGTTTATAACTTAGTAATGAAATCTATAAGCAAGGTAATTAAAACAATCATATTTTTACAATTCAAAAAGTCACAATTTCTTTTTTCAAAAAAAGGCCTTTTACATTTCCTTGGAATTATTTTTAATTTTTTTTTAAAACCTTTGACATACCACTAACCTAACCACTTCATACATTAAAAAAAAATTAGGCTCATTATTACTTCCGTTAATATATTGTGGATATCTTAATTGATTGAGACCAAACTAGAGAAATGTCTTTCATATTTCCTTGAAAATTCAGAAGGAAAAAAAAAAAAAAAAGACTTTTTAACATACCACCAACGTAACTACATTTATAACTATTTAAGCCATCCATGATATCTATTTCTTATTGATAATCATAAAATTTACAACTAGCAAAGGAACATAAAATAAAAATAAAAAATAAATGAAGGAAGAAAAAAAAGAAATGAAATCGAACGTTAATTAATAATTGTTATTTGGAAAATAAAAAGTGGTAAAGAGGAGTAAAAAATAAAATAGAGATGACTATACAGAGGACATTGAAAACTTTATAGTGCAATAAAATCAACAATTAAATATAATAATAAAAATTTAAACTTAAAACTAATCAAATTCTAACTAGGGATTATATATATATATATATATATATAAAATCATAATCTTCATACACCATGACTTAAAAAAAATTATTGAATGGTTCTACCTCTTATTTAATGTCTATGTTATGCAAATCATCAACCAATAAATATATGATAATGGTAAAAAATGTTATAGATAAGATTATGAAAAATATGATAAAACTATGTAAAAAAAAAAAAAATTCTTTATAAAGTCTAGGGACTAAAATAGTATTTTATCTAAAAAATTATCACGCGTAACGCGCGAGTTTGCGACTAGTTATAATAATAACTGATTCATGTGAAAAACCCTTCATAGTAAAACACAAATAAATTAATATATTATTATTGTGTGGGTTTTTTTGGAATGAAAATACTATATTCATAAGGATCTGAAATATTGTGCACATGTGTGTTGGGGGGGGGGGGGTGGGGAAGTGAGATGGGGGGATTGTTGAAAATAATAATAATAAAAAAAAGCAGAAATTGTTAATAAGAAGTAAAAAGTAAATTGAACTTTTGCACAAAAAAAGTGGCAAATATGATACTCACATATTCAAGAAGATGGAAAGAATCAGTTTGATAAAACCCAGTGTTCTTTCTACCACTCACAATCTCTAATAGCAAGATACCAAAACTGAAAACATCCGACTTGATGAAAAAGAGGCCTTCCAAAGCATATTCAGGAGACATATAACCAATGAAACCATAATCAAGTTAAAATATTAGTAGTCATGTTTTGTCTCTCAATCTGTTTAAGCACATATCATGTTGGTTTGTACTTACTAAGTGCCAACGATTCTATTTGTATCTGCTTGTGATTCGTTTCCTCCAAATATTCTTACCATTCCAAAATCTGATATCTTCGGATTCATTTCGCTATCTAGCAAAATGTTGCTAGCCTTTAAATCTCTATGAATAATCTGCAGCCTAGAATATTGATGAAGGTAAAGAAGCCCTTGTGCAACACCTTCAATAACTCGAATCTGTGTTTGGCAATCTAAAGTCTTGCGTTTTTCTAGATCTATTTTACAATCATGAGAAATTAATTGTACACAATTAAAAGATCATATGCAAAGATCGACCATGAAATCAATCACAATTATATATATATATATATATATATATATATATATATAAAATTACTAACCAAAAATGAAGAAGTCCAAACTTTTATTTGGCATATACTCATATATTAGTATCTTTTCATCTCGTTCAATGCAGCAGCCCAAAAGTCTAACAAGATAGTTGTGTTGGAGCTTGGCTATGAGCATAGGTTAAATTTTTTAGCTCCTCCCATCCTTGGCCTGATCTTCTTGAAAGCCTTTTCACAGCTACCAAATCCCCTTTCAGTAATATTCCCTAAAATTGTTTTCCTTAAGCTTAGTTTTGTGGCCACCATGAAGAAATATAGAGAGTAGGGATTATAACAGATGCAGTGACAAACTGGCAGTGCCTATTTGTTCTCGTTAAGTTAAACCTTTGTATACATTCCTCATCCTAAGCATTGCGTTTATGGATAATCATTCCTTGTAAACAGGTCCAAAACCACCCTCTCCAAGTTTATTTGCATCTAAGAAATTATCAGTTGCAGCAGAAACACTTGCAAAACTGAATAACGGCATTTTGACTTCCTTTTTCCTGATATCTCCACGCTTACTTTCTTCCAGCTGCTCCGAATTTTCAGACTTTATGGTCATGCCCAAATCTAACTGTACCAAATCCTCACCTGAACAGTGAACAATTACAACACATATATATTTATGGCAATAATTAAGGATTTACATTTTGATTGCTTAAATAGCCTTATCAGCAATTCTTTTCTAACCCTTGCTTGTCGTTCTGAGTTTTCTCCATACACAATAGACAAAGAGACCCAACATAAGTGTTGCAAGAGGCAGAGATATAGCCAGTATGGCGACTAATTGCTTAGCTCGTACAAGCATTACTCCTTCAGTTGCTCCAGGCGTTTCTGCTGGGCTAGATTCATTCCTTGAGATTGGGACTGTCAAAGAAAATCAGAGAAATAAATAAATATATGCATTGTACTTGCATTACAAACTGGCAGTGCCACTAAGATTACTTTTTTGTCCCAACAATAACAACCAGTAACAACCTGCCACTTAGGATTTGTTGTAAAAATGTTGTAGACATATCATTTCTCATAATAATAATATGGCAAAGCCAAGAATTATCCGGTAAAAACTTTGAAACTCAACAAGTGTAAATGTAAAGTAGTGACCGACCTAGAATTAAAGAAGATTTTAACACTTGTTTGCGTTATAGTATCTTACATATAACACATTAGATTATCCAATTAAAATTTAACACTTGTTTGCAATGAATTTAATTGTCCTTACCTTAGGTTACCTAATTAAATTTTAAGAGTATATTTTCTAAGTTTTTGTGATTTATTGGTCATTAAAATTAATTGGGAAAACTAATGTAGTGCACCCAAGATAGTGTACCCGATTTTTAACTTTAGTTTGGTAACATGATCATTTGCCACTTGCCTAAAATTCTAAACAGTTAGGAAAGAGTGACATATATATTTTGATAATTCAATAGTTGGGAGAATGTGTGATTTAAACCATGAATATCTCTATTAAAAGGTGTCAACTAATTGAGGTGTAAGACTCTTGAAATGAAAGAGTGAATTTGATAGCATTTGACAATTTTTCTAACACAAATAAATTAAGAAGAAACAACAACATCCACAGTACTAATAAGGAGAAGTCCTTCATATTTCTTACCATTGGTGAGCAAATCCGAGGGGAATAGTTTGAGATAGAAATCATGCCCATATATATCATCGTCTGGTAGTTGTTTCAGATATGACAAAGAACCAGTCCATACTGAGCACTTAGATTTGTTCTTCTGGGAACGGTAATTATCTTCATAGGCATAAGCAATACAAGAACAATTGTTCAAGCAAGCTGATTCGCACTCCTTACCACTCCCAATGTCGAAAGACAGCAGACTATCAAGCCAATCAATTCTAGACATGGGAAGAAACCCATCGTTCTGAACATCACTATTATTACTGCAGTGCAGAGCAGTTTTCCTCACACAGTCCCTGGACACGTTTCCTTTGCTCCAAACATTGGCAGAAGCGGGTTATTACCTGGAGCAGGGTCTTCTTTACTTTTCCATGATTTTAATGACCAATCATTTCCTCCAAGAGTCATTCCGGGCAAAAGAGTATCAGTAGGATGGTCAAAGCTCTGCCACAAAACCTCAAAGCCCCTGTCTGTGAGTACAAAATTACCTGTATTCAATAGCATGGCATAGGTACCGTTGCCAGCTGAAGCGTTGGTCAACGGGGAATATATTCTGCTATCGGATATTACAAGATCTCCATCCTGATTAATTTTAAGAACAACAGAGGAATCTATGAATCCGTACTCTCTGTTTGCAACCCAAACTACATTCTGCTCAGAAACTTTCTTGTATCGTATTACCAAGTAATACTTTGTCGAATTTTTTGGAGAGTAGAAACAAAGTTGGAAGTTTCCATTAGGCGATACAATGGTGTCCGAGGTAGTCAGGGATTGGCCAGGTTGGATAGTATTCGCGACAGTAACATTGGTGGTAGTATGGGTGGATTGAAAAGCCAGGCATAAAAAAAGAAGCAGGAAAGCAATAAGAGGGGAGATTATACTAATCATGTTTGTATCAGGCAGCTCTGCAATTTGCAACCAGGAAGGAGACTCTAAAGTCATGTTGGATTGAGAGAGGAGACTTAGAGGTCAACCAGGATGCAACTAGTCAACAGTGCTTTTCGCCCATTTATGAATACTGTGAAATTTGTGATTGAAAAGACATAAATTATCTGTCTAATAACTTTTACCACCTAAAACAAGGTAGGCTTGAGTCCAATACCTAATTACAATGGAGCATCACCAAGGTGATACAATTTTAAATTTTGCAGGAAACAATCATTTTTAATGTTATATGATTTATATCCCCAGTGAACATAATATGACATGACATTGTTTGTAAACTTACCAATCAGGTTTTAATTTACTCAACAAAAAATAAGTTTTCATTTTTGGTTTACCTAACATTGTTTGGTTCAGGAAGATATTTTCTTTTGTAATCTAATAATGGTTTATTACTTAGATGAAGGTGGTACCCTGAGGCTTCCATCAAGCTTCTTTGTTTGTTTTTCTAGTGGCTACCGCGAGGTTAGCAACAAGCATTCCACGATAGTCAATGTCTCTGTTAGGTTCTAAGGTCTTAGGATTTTATGTATTTAGAACTCTAATTTGTAATGTTGGCAAACCATGATCAAAACATTGTATTTAATCTTGTTTAGACTTGCTCAAAGTTGGTTTAATATTGTAAAGTTGGAATCGAGTGGCTGTAGAAATTCTTGGGACTTTTGGCCTGGCTCGATCGATCGAAGAATAGACTCGATCGATCGAAAATCGCACAGGTTGTTTATTCTGCAGAATTTCCAACTCAGCCCTACCTCATTAAACGTTTAGGGTTTTGTGTTTTTACCCTAGGTATATAAACTAAACCCTAGCCACGCTTTTGGAGGTTGTCCATATTGTTATGTTGCTCATATTTGCTGTTTGTGTGAATCTCTTGTGAGATCTTTGAGGAGCTTTCCTTCACATATACTTAGGGTTGTCAATATCTTGATGATCAACATAGTTGCAACCATTGGAACTTAAAAGAAAAGCAAGCGGGGAGCTTGTAGCTGATTGAGGAATTCAAGAAAGAAGTAGTCCGTGGATTCGGAGCCTGCGCGTGGTCGTGTCAGGAAGTTCGTACTGGTGGGTAGCATTAGGAAGTCGAGCGGGGAGCTTGTAGTCCTTTTGTAAGAACTTCAATTCTTTCATAGTGAATTCTGTTTTGCCTTGAGGATCGGTGGGTCAAATCCTCCCCAGGTTTTTACCGTGTGGTTTCCTGGGTGATCATATCTTGTGTTCATTTATTTTCCGCTGCATTATTATTCTTGATATGATTGTTGAATTGCTTTAACCTAGAATTGCATAATTTGACTAAGTAACAACTTGGCTAATTAATCTAGGCTACGCAATTTGGTTGTTTAAGGGGTCTAAATTCCTGTCAAGTGGTATCAGAGCAGGTAGCTCTTTTTGTTTGAGATTTTTAATCTCTGAGCTGATCCTTGACCCCTGTTGTCATGGAGCATGGACACTCTCTGTTTGTTCCTCCTCATTTTGATGGGAACAACTATGCTTATTGGAAAGTAAGGATGAAAGCATTCCTGAAATCCATTGATGAAAGGGTTTGGAATTCCGTTGAATACGGATGGGTGAAACCCGCTACTCCTGTGAGTGAGTGGCAAACTTCTGAAAAAGAAGCAGCAAGTTTCAATAGCAAAGATATGAATGTCATTTTTAATGCTGTTTTTATGGAGGAATTTAAGAGGATCTCTAATGTTGAGGTTGCTCATATTGCTTGGAAAATCCTCCAAACTGTGCATGAAGGCACAAAGGCAGTTAAGATTAATAAATTGCAACAATTGACTTCTAGGTTTGAAAGTATTAGGATGTCTGATGATGAATCCTTTGATGAATTTTATGCCAAACTAAATGATATTGTCAATTCTGCTTTTAATTTGGGTGAAATCTATGATCAACCTAAAATTGTTAGGAAGATTCTTAGATCTTTAACTGAAGACTTTAGACCCAAAGTGACTGCCATCACTGAAAGCAAGGATGTGGACTCCATCCCTGTTGATGAGCTTGTAGGATCTCTTCAATCCTATGAGTCTGACCTACCTAAAGTCAACAAATCCGAATCAATGGCTCTTAAGTCAGTTGATGATGTTGATGGTGGTGGATTTGATGATGAGCTCTCTGCTACAGAGATTGCCTATCTTGCCAAAAACTTTAAGAACTTTCTTAGGAATACAAATAGAAAGGCAAGAGGTACTTACACTGCTGAACCTAGAAATTTTAGGAAGAATGATTCCACTAAGGTTAACAATTTTGAAAAACCTAGAGAAAATTTTGGTCAATCTTCTAATAACTCTTTGGGTCCTCAGTGTTTTGGCTGTCAAGGGTATGGTCATGTGAAATCTGAATGTCCTACATTCTTGAGGAATAAGGGTAAAACTATGGCTGTAACCCTTAGTGATAATGAGGTTTCTGATGATGAGTCCGGTGGTGACGAGGATGGAAACTTCATTGCTTTCACGGCTACTGCTATAGTCAATGAAAGCATATCTGCTGAGGAGAACCCTTCTGATGGGGAACTCTCTAAAGATGCAGATCTTCAAGAGGCCTATAACAAACTTTGCAAAATTGCTGCAAAGGATGCTATGAAAGTTGAACTTGGCCTAAAGAAAATTAATTCTCTTGAGCTTGAAAAGAGAAATTTGCTTGTTAAACTGGTTGATGCTAATGAGTTTTTGAATAATGTTAAATCTGAGAACATGCTTTTGCTTGATAAAGTTAGAACTTTGGAACATGATTTATCTGTTGCTAGATCTGCTAGTTCTAAACTTGACCACATGCTGAATGTTCAAAAGTATTCTTCTGATAAAACTGGGTTAGGATATGTTGAGAGCATCTTTGATTCTGGACCACATTCCACTAAGTTTGTTCCTTCTTCTTCTTCTGAACCTTCTGTGAGAGAGGTTGTGAGTGAAACCGTCAAACCACCTGTGAGTGAGGTAGTTAAACCCGTAGAAGTTTCACCACCTAAGAAGATTAGGGTAGATTTAAGAGAATCTAAACCTAAGGAGCCTACCAAATCTAAGGACAAGATGCATGGTAAACCTGCTTGGGTTTGTCATTACTGTGGTAAGTCTGGACACATTCGTCCTAACTGTTACAAGCGTCAAGCTGACAAGAGAGCAACTAAACCAAAAGTGCCTGTGCCTCAAGCACAAGATCCTATGGCACTAATTGGTGAATTGGTAAAGGTGTTAAACCTTTATTCCAATCCTGGAGTTGGGAATCACTCGAATGTGAATAAGAACTCCAATGCTCGTGGTGCATCTAAGAAGTTTTGGATGCAAAAGACTCGAACTAACTGAGTCTTTCTGACATGGTCCTTGTGCTTAATTGCTCTATTCTTTGGTGACCATTGTTCTTTGGTTTCTGTCTTTTTATTGTTTTTGTTCTAGGACTTGCATTGCATTACATTCATGCATTTCATTCTAGGATTTATTTGTTTTCTCATTTAATAAAAAAAAAAGGGAAAAGGAGAAAGGAGAAAGCAAAAATTATGTTAGACACTATTTTTCTTGATTTTTGAAAAACAAGGTTGGTCTATCTTTTGACACATGTCATGTTCTGTGTACCTTGTTTAGCTTTGATGAGCTTAAATATTGCACTTGACTAGTTAAAGCTTTGTAGTGCATGTTGTGTGGGAAAGATGTTTGTGGTTATTAATCACTTTGTCTTGATCTTGAAGTCACATGTTATTTGACTGTCGGACTTGATCCTTTTGAGAAAGGCATAAATAACCATCTCACCACTGTTCACTAGTCAATCATGAACACCTTAGTGCATATCATAAGATTTTGTGCTCGAGAAAGTGTAGCACATGCACAAAAAGAACATAAGGTGTAGCCTCTTTAAATGCTTAAATGCTTAATGCTTAAAATTGGTGTGTACTATTAGGCTTGATGCCATTTCACATAATCTAATCTGGTGTGTACTATTAGGCTTTATGCCAAATTTCACCTAAATAATGGGGCAAAAATACAAGAAACTTACATGATTGCAAGCTTTTGTTCTAGGAGATGTGGGAGTTATAGGATGTAACTCTTTAGGTGATAGTCTCTTTTAAAATTCTATGTGATGAATTGTGTAGACTTTGTGTTTGATTGCTATTCACATATCACCTCACATGTATCTCAAGTTTTTGCTAGTATCACACACTACACAAGTTACTCTTTGTTAAACACTGTACATGCTAGTGTGTGTGTGTTTTTGGTCTGACCAACCAAGTTTGAGAATATCTTGAGATTTGTGCACAACATTTTTGTTGCTTGGGAAAATTCAATGGGAGAATGATTGAAATTTGTTTTGAGAAAATTTGGGTTCAAAATTTTGGGTTTTTGAAAAAGCATTTCATCTCATACTCATGCATTTTATTTCTGTAATTTAATGCTTTGAGGAATTGTTTTAAAAAATTAGGTTTGTGTTTTTCAAAACTGTGATTTTTCTCAAAATTTAGTGAGCCTCTGCCCATTTCGATCGATCCAGCCTGTTTTTCGATCAATCGAAAAAGTGCTCTCATTTGTCTTAAAATGACTGTGCTGTTCGATCGATCGAATGTGTTTCTCGATCAATCGAAAAAGTGCCTTAGTTTGTCTCAAAATGACTGTGTGTTTCGATCAATCGAATCTGATTTTCGATCGATCGAACATCGTGAAAAAGCTTTTTAAAAGGTTCTTTTCTGACTTTTTCAAAGTTCCTATTCAAAACTTTTCAAAACTTTTTCTCTCTCTCCGCGTTGGCAAGGCTCCACTTTGTGATTTTTGTCGTTTTCTTCCGAAGTTTCTGCAAAATCTCTCTCTCCTCAAGTCGGTAAGACCCTTGTGCCCTTCCTTTTGAATTTATTTTCATCTTTTCATGCATATATCCATGCATTTGAGGGCGTTTTTCGCACTTTGCCATTTTTGGGTTTTTCTGTTGATTCAAGCCCTATTTTATGAAATTGATCATTGGGTTTTTGTGGGGACACTTCATAAACATGATTATTACCTGTTAATTGGATCAATTTTGGGTTTGGTGAAAAATTGAAAAATCTAGGGTTTGTTCTTGATCCGAATTGGGGCTTTTGTTAAATTGGGAAGAATTTGATGAAATTGGCTTGTTGTGTAGTTGTAATTAAGCATTATAATCTATGTAATGTGTTTTGTAATGCTCAATTCATCATTATGTTTAAAAATTTCAACAAGTGGTTTTCAATTTCTGGGATTTTTTGATAGAAATTCCATGTTCAAGCCAATTTCGTCAATTCAATCTCAATTGAACTTATTTGTTTACTGCATTAGATCATGCATCACAACATTATTATTGTTCATGCATCATATAGATTTTTATTCTATATTGTTTTTGTGCTAATTTGCAGTCTGCCCTTGGTTCTGTTTTCTCTTGTTCTTTTTGGTTTTTCACTTTGTGTCTCTGTCCTTTCCTTAGCACTATGCCTAGGAAGACTAGAGCCCGTAGGAATGTTCCCTCACCTTCTCCTTCACCCCCTCCATCCTTTGACCGTGAGAAGTTTTCGAGTGAGGAAAACCAAGAGATTTATGAGAAGCTGAATGTTAGGAGAAAGATTTGGGCTGAGCGTTCTGTTCACTTAGATGAACTTGATCCTGCCATTAGGGCAAACTTTGAGCGTAGGGGCTGGTTACCCTTGGTGGATGTTTCTGATCCTCCTCCACCTTCTGCCTTGATTAGAGAGTTCTATTCGAACATCTCTATCCGCATCTATGATTCCAACACTCTAGTCAAGAGTTGGATACGAGGCGTAGAGTACTCCATTACTCCTCAGGTAGTGGCTGATGCTCTAGGGGTACCATTGGTTCGACATCCTGTCTATCCTTATGACGTGTCTCCCGAGATTAGTGATGTCTTGTCTTACATCACTGGGACTACTGTCCAGTGGGGTTCTGATCCTCGGATCACTTCTGCTGAGCTCTCCGGGTTACACTATCTCTTCTTTAGGATAGCGTGTCATTCTATCTGGCCCATCTCTCATGTTCACACCATTCCTCTTGAGAGGTGTGTATTTTTGTACGCTCTGGTTACTGATGCTCCTATTAGTATTCCCCATCTTTTTCTTCGTTCTTTGAACGATGTTTATAGGAGTTCATCCACTGCTCATGCTCTTGTACATCCTATTTTCATTCATAGGATTCTTCTTCATCTTGATATTAGTGGCTTTCCTTCTTCTTAGCCCGTTCATGTGATAGCTCCTATAGGTGCGTCTTTTCTTAGACAAAGGGCTGCTCATCTTCGAGCTGGTTCTAAACACCCTAGGTCTGAGCCCTCTAGTAGCGCGCCTCCTCCTTCTTCTTCTGCAGGTCTTGCTGGTGAGGATGTTCCTGATCCAGTTGGTGATGATGCTGCTGCTGCTAATGTTCCTCCACCTCATTCGGCCGACTTCGATGTTCGTCGTACTTTGGAGACTGTCATGACCGTTCAGGCGGCTCATGGTCAGATTTTGGTGGACTTGCTAGATGAGTTTCGTGCTCTACGAGCTGACTTGGCGCGTCTTCATTCACCCTCACCACCTCCTTTTGATGGCGACTTGTGATTGCCCTTTGGCATTCCATCACAAAAAGGGGGAGTGGTATTTTTGACTTGTTGAGGAGTTTTTGTAGTTAGGGGGAGACTTTTGTTTTTGAGGAGCTTGTGGAGTTTTTAGATTGTATCTAGGTGCTTCACTTTGTATATCATTTTTGGGGATATTCATGTTAGGGGGAGTAACATTGACTGATATACATGTTATTTTTATTGATTCTTGTTGCTTTATGATTCACTGCTTATTGATTTATATTTATGAGTTGATCATTCTTATATGTCTCTATTTTGTGTTGTGTGAATCTTACAAGAATATTATACCTGTTGTTTTACTCTTTTCTGTCACACATGCGTTTATGCGTTTGTTGAGTATTTCAGGATTATACAGGTTGATTCAACTAAGCTGCTGTCTACACTTGCAACTGATGGATAGTAGTTAGGCTGAATTTGAATTTATGAGCATTTTTATGTAAAGGGCTTTTTATCTGTAAAACTTTGAGCTGTATTAGGGTTTTGTCACGGATTGCCAAAGGGGGAGTTTGTTAGGTTCTAAGGTCTTAGGATTTTATGTATTTAGAACTCTAATTTGTAATGTTGGCAAACCATGATCAAAACATTGTATTTAATCTTGTTTAGACTTGCTCAAAGTTGGTTTAATATTGTAAAGTTGGAATCGAGTGGCTGCAGAAGTTCTTGGGACTTTTGGCCTGGCTCGATCGATCGAAGAATAGACTCGATCGATCGAAAATCGCACAGGTTGTTTATTCTTCAGAATTTCCAACTCAGCCCTACCTCATTAAACGTTTAGGGTTTTGTGTGTATATAAACTAAACCCTAGCCACGTTTTTGGAGGTTGTCCATATTGCTTTGTTGCTCATACATTGCTGTTTTGTGTGAATCTCGTGTGAGATCTTTGAGGAGCTTTCCTTTACACAAAACTTAGGGTTTTCAAGTAGAGATGATTTCAACATCTTGAAGATCATTATAGTTGCAACCATTGGAACTTAAAAGAAAAGCAAGCGGGGAGCTTGTAGCTGATTGAGGAATTCAAGAAAGAAGTAGTCCGTGGATTCGGAGCCTGCGCGTGGTCGTGTCAGGAAGTTCGTACTGGTGGGTAGCATTAGGAAGTCGAGCGGGGAGCTTGTAGTCCTTTTGTAAGAACTTCAATTCTTTCATAGTGAATTCTGTTTTGCCTTGAGGATCGGTGGGTCAAATCCTCCCCAGGTTTTTACCGTGTGGTTTCCTGGGTGATCATATCTTGTGTTCATTTATTTTCCGCTGCATTATTATTCTTGATATGATTGTTGAATTGCTTTAACCTAGAATTGCATAATTTGACTAAGTAACAACTTGGCTAATTAATCTAGGCTACGCTTTTTGGTTGTTTAAGGGGTCTAAATTCCTGTCAGTCTCGTACAATGGTATTAATATCTACAAGTACTACTGCTCACAAGATTTCCATCTTTCTTGACCTTGACAGTGGTGGAGCCAGGGCGGAGCTACATGTATGAGTGGGGCCATGCCCTCCCCAAATTTTAAAAATATTTTAATACTACATATAAATATCTAACATTTTAATTATTAGTCCATAAAAATGGACCCGACTCCCCAAATATTTAAGCTAAATGCTCTTTAAAAAATTGTGATCTAGTAGTTATGGAGAATTTTTTTTCTCACATTTATTTTTTATTATAAAATGTGTTATTATGTTTGTTTACAAAGTAAAATCTATAAAGGGTTATTTAACTACCTAAGAGAGAGCACAGCAGTAATATAGAAGCATAAACAATGATAAAATAGATGATAAAGAAGAAAATAACAAAATAGATATATTCAAAAATAAGTTAAAACATAATATAGAATATGAAAACAGAAACTATAAAATCTTACTTGAAAATACTTCTGTCTTTAATTAAATTGAAAACTGCTACTTTGATACAAACTTTGAAAATTAACTACCCAGGAGAGAGCACAACAGTAATATAGAAGCATAAACAATGATAAAATAGATGATAAAGAAGAAAATAACAAAATAGATATATTCAAAAATAAGTTAAAACAGAGTATGGAATATGAAAACAGAAACTATAAAATCTTACTTAAAAATACTTCTGTCTTTGATTAAACTTGAAAACAAACTGTCTTTGATACAAGTTTGAAAATAAAACACTGTCTGAAGAGTTACAAGATTACAAAGTAAAATCTATAAAGGGTTACAAGATGATATCTGTCTGAAGGGAAGGGTTACAAGATTACAAAAGAGAAATGGAGTACAAAAGTCTTTCTCAGAGAGGGAAGGCTATTACAAAATTTTGAACCTTAATTCGGAACCTTAAAACTGGACCTTAAGTTGGAACCTCTAAACTGGACCTATCTTCTGTCTTCGAAGTCTGTCCTTTTATAGATGAAATAAACCATGGTAAGTTTTCAAAAGTCACCTGAGTTAAGTAAAGTGAACTCAAGTTATTCTGTTGATAGAATCTTGTAGAATCCTGAATAGTAAAAGTAAACAGTAGTCTGTCTGGAAATCTGTCAGAACATCAATGGAAAATCTGTCGGAGTACACCTACAATTAATATTCTGTCAAAATATCTCTTTATATCTTTTTGTCTGGATCTTTCTGTCTTGCGTGCTTCTAAATAGTAATTTGCCATCCTGTCATTTTGTCCCATCCTGTCATTTTGTCTTATTTGTCACATGTCATAAGGGTCTTGGGTGAGTCCTGTAATTTGGAGAGGATGATTCCATTACTGTGTCATCTTCATCATCTGATATCTGTGATGCAGCTTCAAGTAATTGCTTTTTTAGCTGTCTTCTGTCTGAGATGGAGGCAAGCTAGCATTGGACTTGGCTTTTTTCTAAAAAGAAATTAGGATTTTCTATTTGGGAGGAAGAGGTCCTTTTCTGCAATTCTTGACAAATATGATCAAAATTAAACTTATTCCACCATTTTAATTTAAACTTCCTGGTGAGCATGGGAAAAGGATACTAGGGATGCTTTTCTATCTTATATTCCCATCTGATGATCCATGAGAGATCTGGAAACCTGTAAAAGAACTGCAAAAGATGTGAAAAATCTTTAAGATGCGGTTGTTGACACCCCATTTTGCAACCCGTATTTAACCACACATGGAGGGTAAAAGGGTAATTTTGCCTTGGAAATATGCATCTTGATTCTAGCCATTAGATCCTTGGACTCATTTCACCAAAATGATCTTGATGTTGTAACGATCAAATCGACTGGTCATAAGCCCTAATCGGACCACCAAATTGAAAGTTATCATCAAATCAAGTTTTAATGGCTAAGATGTACTATCTCAAATTGAGTCCGACTATATATGATTATGAACAATTGATTTCAATTGGTTATAGGAGTGATCAATTTGAGATCAATGATGTGTCATAATTTGATTGGTTAGGACTACATTTTATGGTGAGGTTGCATACACCTAATTAATTAGATAGTTAAACATTAATTATTCAATGAGTAATTTGTGTAATTATCTTTTAATTAGAGTAAATTTGGAACCAATTAAGTCTGAAATGGGAGTGATTGGAGCCATTTAATGTTAATTGGGAGCTAATTTGGGACCTATTAATGTTAATTGTGCTGAAACTATTTTCTAACAAATGATCTCTGCTCACCATTTCATCAATATCTCTCAGAATATTTTGAATCTGTGAATGAGGTTAATTTTTTCAGAAACTAGACATCCGGGGCTTCAATTTGAGCATAAGAATGAGACAATTCCGATCAGAATTGAGTCAGATATGATTTTTCGAAATTGGCTCTACAAGCTGTTACAGCAGCTACGGGAAAACCGAATTTTGGCTTGCTCCCCACTCCCACCAATCTCTCCATTTAATGCACCAAATTTTTCCCAAGGCTAAAATGAGGTCTAGGTTCATAATCCTTGTCAACCCTCATTAAATGGCCTTCCATTCATATTCCCTCCACTACTACTATATAAACTCTCCCTCTCCTTCATTCCAAGACACCAAAAACCCCCTCTCTTCTCCTCTCTTGAGTTCTAGTGAAGTTGAGTAGTCTTGTCATATCTTGGTCTTCCTGAGACTCAAGGTATTGAGTGAGACTCACTCTCCCTCTCCTAGCTCTTCTTTTCCTCCACCCTTAGGATCTCCCTCAAAAGTCTCCTCCTTCACCATATGGATCTTGCATGAAGGTATAACCTCTTTCCCTAATTGTTTTTTGTGTTACCATAATAAGAGATTAAGATTAAAGCATGATAATAATCATTTAAATTCCTTTAAATATGTTTGAATGTTTTTAATTGTTCTTATATGTTCTTCACATGTTCTTGATTGTTCATCACATGTTCATGCATAACACTAGTTTTAATCTTAAATCTACATCAAAAATATGAAAAACGTGTTTGTTTCATAATTCTTTCAAGTTCTTGAATCTAGGATATCACCATACACACACATTCACTAGAATTTATTTGTCAATCTAAATGAAATGCTTAATAAATTGAATTAGGGTTTATCACATGCACACACTTCAAATTCAACATGCAAATTGATTGATAACATATTGGATGATGTGATATGAATGTTGGCCACTATAGTCTAGAAGACCGATTTCACCGGGCAAGGTGGGTGCCTAACACCTTCCCACCTTGTAACATAGCCTCCGAACTTAGATTAAGGGTTAGTAGATCAAATGCTTATCCTTGTAATTTTCAATTTCTAGATTGTAACTAGGAAACAAAGCCATGTACTTTATCTTAGATTGTATCTAGGACCAAAGCCATGTAATTTCCTATGTTCAATGTAAATTCAATTTCAAATTAATAAAATGATGAATTTTTCAATTATGGTTTTCTTATTTATTCCAACAATTAAATAAGTGGCGACTCCATTGTAAAACCCTTAATCTAAAGGGGAAAATATAACTAGTCGAACCTCCATTTTGAGAGGCCATAACACGACTCCACCCATTCACGTGGGTTTGGCCCAACATTTCATTAAAACGGGCCGGGGGCGCGGTCTCTCACAGTGGCGACTCCACTGGGGATATTGAGGGCTAAGCTTCAATTAGATTATGGTGGCCAACCATGTCATTGTTTGTTTATTACTTTTTATATATAATATGTCTAATATGTCATTATATTGCATGTCATGCATCATTTGCTTGAATGAAATTTGTTTTATTTGTGTGCTAGCCCGGAAGCCCGGTAGTATTAGCCGTGGATTGTGGTCTTCCTGAGACTCACATACCCAGCGGTGAACCTACCACCCACCGCGACAAGGATCATCATGGTTATGCCATGGTGGTTCATAGGGACAAACTGTACCGTTCGGACCAACGCGGCGCTCCTGGCGTCACAAGTTGGGAGGTACGACGTCCTAGCTTGTGGGGACCTTTAACCTACCTTCTACCCATGTTGTAATGACCCATAGAACCTACCTTTAGGTTGGTCCATGTAAATTGCATCTCATTATGCATTTGTTTGGCCGTTGTTTGAACCATGGTGACTCAAGTCCAACGCTTGAGCCCATCATGATTGTTTGAACCTTGTATGCTATGAATGAGCTCAAGCCCAAAGGCTTGTGATTGAACTCTACTTGGTATGGAAACCAAAAATTGTTTCTTGAATCATTCTAAGCCCAATACTTGAGCCCATCAAAGGTGTATACGCATGATCAACATCAAAAGCCAAAAGCTCATAAGATGCATGCATTTCAAGGGCAAGCCCAAGCCATTTCAAGCAAATATCAAAAGATCATAATCAAGGTTCAAGCTTTCCAAGTGCAAGCCCAAGCCATTTCATCATAATCAAATGGCCCAACTTTGCCTCTCTCCACATTTGGTTTGCAACATCATGGTTAAGCTTAAAATTTGTTTGTTTATTCCATGTTTCTATGTTTCTTTAAATTCAAAAAAAAAAATTTCAAAAAAATTCCAAGATTTCCAAATCTTTCCCAAAAAAAAGGAAAAAGTCTTCAGACTAGGGGCATTGAGCCCTTAAGTCATTTAAAAAAAAAAGAGAAATTCTTTGAACTAGGGGCATTGGACTTCCTAGCGATTTTTTCAAAAAGACCCATTTTTTTCTTTCAAAGATTTCAAGATTCTTTAAAGTCTTCTTTTCAAAATGGTACATGAGGATCCCTTAGACAAAACTTTTTCTGAATTAAGGTGTTTAAAGGCTTGAACAATCAACTGTACTGGGAAGGGATTGATTTCATTTGATTCGTGTAAACACTCTTGCTAAATTACTTTGAATAAAAGAAGAAATGGTCTTACAAGGCAATCAAAGAAAATCTATCCATTAGAAAATTCAAAAGGCTTATGCATTCATTCCAAATTTCTGAAAACTTTTGTGTCTCCAATAGAGCATTCATACTTTTTCTTTTAAGAGGAATTTATTGAAAGAGCTCAAGTCACTGTGCCTACAAGCAAGCATTGCTAGGGATAGGAGGCCGTCTTTGGTAAAACAAGATTATACCTTAATACCTAGAATGATTATTATCCATTGCTAGCCCATTTGAGCCTTCAAACACTTAGCCTATTTTTCACATGAACCCACTAAAATCTAAACCTAGGGTGGGAAAATTCAAAGTATGCATGCTTAAATCTCATGTTAAGGAGGAGTTGACCTTGAGCTTTGAAGCTAATTGATAAAACTCTCCTAGAAGACATGAAAGACAAGTAGAGAATTCATTAAGCTAAAGATAAGAGATCATCAAAGAAAAATGAGCTTTCACTCAATCAAGGAAGGAGAAACGAAATTTCATCAATGTGAGAGAAAACAAAATGTGCATCAAGTTTGAAGAACCTAAAATTCATCATGCCAAGAAGTGTAGAAGGTTCATCTGAAAGAGAGTTCACCAAAAAAGGAAAAGGTTCATCAAGCATAGAAATGTGCAAGCACATCGAGGCAAGAAAGAAGTCTAGAGAGTGTATCAAAATGACTTAAGCTGAGGAAAACAATGAAGGCAAAAGATCCCCAAAAAAAAGTTCATTCAATCAAGAGATGAAAGATTTAAAAAAAAAAAAAAGAAAAAAAAAAGAAAAAAAAAAAGAGGAGCCCGCTAGGCTGAAAACCCAAAAAGGCGGTCTAGGCAAAAGTTAGGGCCCAAAAAAAAAAAAAAAAAAAAAGTCCTAGCAAATTGAAAACTTGAAGATGTAACCTAAAGAAAAGAATTTTACAAGATGAAAGTCTAGAGGTATGATTCAAGGGGATGAGCATAAAAACAAATGTTGATACAAGTGATCAATGAAGACTAGTGAGAAGATGGCAAAGAAGAAATGGGAAAACTCCTCCAATACTTGATTTTTGAGTAATGCATACTTGGGAGAACATCATAGGGAATTTTGAGCCTTTTTATATCATTCATTTCATAACCTAAACCCGGCCTACATTACAACCCATGAACAAGACCTCCTTGAAGTCTTGCTAATTGTAGGCGCATCTTAAACTCTAATAATATTTTTCTCTTGAATTAAAAAGGAAAAGTGCTTAAAATTGTCAAACCCCACAGAATGATATGTCCGAGAACAAAATTTCTCAAATTCTCAAATCCTCAAAATGACTCAAAAGAACTTCCAAATCTGGAGCACTCTCCTTGTTTGCACCCAACAATGTGATTCATAAATATTATCACATTTCATTTCTTGATTGCCTTTGGAGACTCAATCTGACGATGTTCAAAAGGATGAAGCAAATTTGATTACATAAGTTTAATGATCTTGATCCTTCCTAATCAAAGAGATTTGTTTGATTCTTAAACACTTTGATTTGCCAAAATGGTTGTTCAAAGGACCACCTCTTGTTCATAAAAAAAAAAAGGGGAATTTGTTTTTTTCAAAAAAAAAAAAAAAAAAAAATCATTCTTTTTCAAAATCCAGTTCTCTTGAACTACGTCTTGACCTGATTCTCTATGAGAGAGGTACGCAAGCAGCCTTGCAGAGGCCCAGTCCCAATCACCCAAACAACCTTAGAGAACAAAGCCAAAACAATGTGACAAAATTGTTTGGGTGCATGTTAGGTTAAGCCCATTTTTTTGCATTAAGCATGTTTAAACTTGGAGCATTAGCCTATTTATATTGTGTGCAAATTTTCACGATAATTGGTTTCTAACAAGCTAGAGAAAAAAAGCCTTTTTGCAGAAACTAAGGATGGTGGACCATGATCTTCTTTCATGTACCCCAATGGTCACAACATCAAATAAATTCAGCTTCAATCTAAGCATGGAATATGCCCCAAACTAGGGGCATTGGGTAAGTACTTCCAATTCATTTCAATGAATAAATCCATTGCTAAATTGAAACTATTTTTTTTGCAGGAATTAAGGAAGGACATAGCAATCCGCATCAACTTCCAGTCAAAGTTATTCTCATTCAAAGGATAGGTTTTTCAAAAAAAAAAAATCATCATCATGAATAAATCATCATCACTTTTTCTCCATCTTCATCTTCATCTTGTTCAATGAACAAATCTTCATATTTCAAAAAAAAAAAAAAAAAATCAATTCTTTCTGAATCTTTCAAAAAAGCCTTGGGACTAGGGGCTCATGCTTCCTAGGTTGCTTAAAAAAAAAAAAAAAAAAAAAAGAAGAGAAAAAAATTTTCAAAAAGCATTGGGACTATGGGCATTGGGTTCCTAGGTTGTTTTCAAAAAAAAAAAAAAAAAAAAAAAAAAAAAAAATCATCAATCAAAATTTTCAATTCCTTCAAAAAATTCAAGATTTCCAAATTTAAGAAAAAAAAAAATCTTCATTAAATTCTTTTTCAAGAACAGAAAGTTATGATCATCTTTCACATTCTCCAGTGGTGCAACATCAAGTCGACTGTCTACCCTCAGCATTCATCGAAGCATGGAATATGTCCTAAACTAGGGGCATTCGCCAGGTATGCCGAATTCTTTTCAATGAATGACTCTGTTACTAATTGAAAATATTTATTTTGCAGGTACTAGGGTAAAAGGCCCACGCACATCGGCATGAGCCAAAAAATCCAAAAATCCTAGGTCTCTGAAAACATGAGCCAGGATCTAGAACCTTTGGTCCTCTGAAAACATGAGCCAAAGCCCCAAAAACCCTTGGTCCTCTGAAAACATGAGCCAAGATCCAAAAATCCTAGGTCTCTGAAAACATGAGCCAGGATCCAAAACCTTTGGTCCTCTGAAAACATGAGCCAAAGCCTCCAAAAACCCTTGGTCCTCTGAAAACATGAGCCAAGATCCAAAAATCCTAGGTCTCTGAAAACATGAGCCAGGATCCAGAACCTTTGGTCCTCTGAAAACATGAGCCAAAGCCTCCAAAAACCCTTGGTCCTCTGAAAACATGAGCCAAGATCCAAAAATCCTAGGTCTCTGAAAACATGAGCCAGGATCCAGAACCTTTGGTCCTCTGAAAACATGAGCCAAAGCCTCCAAAAACCCTTGGTCCTCTGAAAACATGAGCCAAGATCCAAAAATCCTAGGTCTCTGAAAACATGAACCAGGATCCAGAACCTTTGGTCCTCTGAAAACATGAGCCAAAGCCCAAAAATCCCTTGGTCCTCTGAAAACATGAGCCAAGATCCAAAAATCCTAGGTCTCTGAAAACATGAGCCAGGATCCAGAACCTTTGGTCCTCTGAAAACATGAGCCAAAGCCCCAAAAACCCTTGGTCCTCTGAAAACATGAGCCAAGATCCAAAAATTCTAGGTCTCTGAAAACATGAGCCAGGATCCAGAACCTTTGGTCCTCTGAAAACATGAGCCAAATCCCCGAAAAACCCTTGGTCCTCTGAAAACATGAGGCAAGATCCAAAAATCCTAGGTCTCTGAAAACATGAGCCAGGATCCAAAACCTTTGGTCCTCTGAAAACATGAGCCAAAGCCCAAAAAACCCTTGGTCCTCTGAAAACATAAGCCAAGATCCAAAAATCCTAGGTCTCTGAAAACATGAACCAGGATCCAGAACCTTTGGTCCTCTGAAAACATGAGCCAAAGCCCCAAAAACCCTTGGTCCTCTGAAAACATGAGCCAAGATCCAAAAATCCTAGGTCTCTGAAAACATGAACCAGGATCCAGAACCTTTGGTCCTCTGAAAACATGAGCCAAAGCCCCAAGAAACCCTTGGTCCTCTGAAAACATGAGCCAAGATTCAAAAATCCTAGGTCTCTGAAAACATGAGCCAGGATCCAGAACCTTTGGTCCTCTGAAAACATGAGCCAAAGCCCCAAAAAACACTTGGTCCTCTGAAATCACGAGCCAAGATCCAAAAATCCTAGGTTCTCTGAAAACATGAGCCAGGATCCTTGGTCCTCCATTTTTTGACCTCAGGTAAGCATGTTTTGCACTTATTCAAAAAAAAAAAAAAATTTGCATGCATGAACTACGTTTGGACCTGATCCTCCCACCAAGAGGTACGTAGGCAATCTCCCTCGAGATTCGGTCCACATTTTGATCTACAACATGACATTCTGCATTTTTATCTACATGCATCATACATTCACCACGGTTAAATATTAATTGCAAAGTTGGGTGTCTCTTTTATACATTGACATTCGCTTTGCCAACTCTGCCAATGAGGGGCATTCTGTTGACACCCCATTTTGCAACCCGTATTTAACCACACATGGAGGGTAAAAGGGTAATTTTGCCTTGGAAATATGCATCTTGATTCTAGCCATTAGATCCTTGGATTCATTTCACCAAAATGATCTTGATGTTGTAACGATCAAATCGACTGGTCATAAGCCCTAATCGGACCACCAGATTGAAAGTTATCATCAAATCAAGTTTTAATGGCTAAAATGTACTATCACAAATTGAGTCCGACTATATATGATTATGAACAATTGATTTCAATTGGTTATAGGAGTGATCAATTTGAGATCAATGATGTGTCATAATTTCATTGGTTAGGACTCCATTTTATGGTGAGGTTGCATACACCTAATTAATTAGATAGTTAAACATTAATTATTCAATGAGTAATTTGTGTAATTATCTTTTAATTAGAGTAAATTTGAAACCAATTAATTCTGAAATGGGAGTGATTGGAGCCATTTAATGTTAATTGGGAGCTAATTTGGGACCTATTAATGTTAATTGTGCTGAAACTATTTTCTAACAAATGACCTCTGCTCACTATTTCATCAATATCTCTCAGAATATTTTGAATCTGTGAATGAGGTTAATTTTTCCAGAAACTAGGCATCCGGGGCTTCAATTTGAGTACAAGAATGAGACAATTCCGATCAGAATTGGGTTAGATATGATTTTTCGAAGTTAGCTCTATAAGCTGTTACAGCAGCTACGGGAAAACCGAATTTTGGCTTGCTCCCCACTCCCACCAATCTCTCCATTTAATGCACCAGATTTTTCCCAAGGCTAAAATGAGGTCTAGGTTCATAATCCTTGTCAACCCTCATTAAATGGCTTTCCATTCATATTCACTCCACTACCACTATATAAACCCTCCCTCTCCTTCATTCCAGGACACAAAAACCCCCTCTCTTCTCCTCTCTTGAGTTCTAGTGAAGTAGAGTAGTCTTGTCATACCTTGGTCTTCCTGAGACTCAAGGTATTGAGTGAGACTCACTCTCCCTCTCCTAACTCTTCTTTTCCTCCACCCTTAGGATCTCCCTCAAAAGTCTCCTCCTCCACCATATGGATCTTGCATGAAGGTATAACCTCTTTCCCTAATTGTTTTTTGTGTTACCATGATAAGAGTTTAAGATTAAAGCATGATGAATGTTCTTAATTGTTCTTATATGTTCTTCACATGTTCTTGGTTGTTCATCACATGTTCATGTATAAACACTAGTTTTAATCTTAAATCTACATTAAAAATATGAAAAACATGTTTCTTTCATAATTCTTTCAAGTCCTTGAATCTAGGATATCACCATACACACACATTCACTAGAATTTTATTTTTCAATCCAAATGCAATGTTTAATAAATTGAATTAGGGTTTATCACATGCACACACTTTAAATTCAACATGCAAATTGATTGATAACATATTGGATGATGTGATATGAATGTTGGCCACCATAGTCTAGAAGACCGGTTTCACCGGGCAAGGTGGGTGCCTAACACCTTCCCACCTTGTAACATAGCCTCCGAACTTAGATCAAGGGTTAGTAGATCAAATGCTTATCCTTGTACTTTTCAATTTCTAGATTGTAACTAGGAAACAAAGCCATGTACTTTATCTTAGATTTTATCTAGGACCAAAGCCATGTAATTTCCTATGTTCAATGTAAATTCAATTTCAAATTAATAAAATGAGGAATTTTTCAATTATGGTTTTCTTATTTATTCCAACAATTAAATAAGTGGCGACTCCATTGTAAAACCCTTAATCTAAAGGGGAAAATATAACTAGTCGAACCTCTATTTTGAGAGGCAATAACACGACTCCACCCATTCATGTGGGTTTGGCCCAACATTTCATTAAAACGGGCCGGGGACGCGGTCTCTCACAGCGGTATGTTTGGTTCTTTCTTGAAACTTTCATAGGCTTTGAGGAGATCAGGAGGAAGAATCATAGCTTCAAGACCATAAGAAATCCACCAATCAATAAACTATCTTGGTACCATCATGTCTTTCTTTCTATACATATCAAATCGAAAAAACCTAGTGTGTCTGTAAATATTATTTTGGAATAAAAGGAATCTGTCCCACGCTTCCATATAGTCATAATAATTATAGAATTGAGGCCCAAAGATTTGAGAAAATTTCCTGGGAATCCAGGGCTCTGCCCTCCACTGGGAAGGGGTGAGAATCTGTTTTATGACTACCTTAGAATAACCAAATCTGTTTGGGTCTTGGGAGCAAGGCATATGTGTGACTAGGATTGAGTCTGTATTTACTAAAATAAACTCATAAAATGTCTAGGTCTTTAATGTTTCTGTCTTAGGGTGTTCCCATCCTGGGGGTAACAGCTGACTGACTAGTGAGAGGAGGTCTGTAATGTGCTAGTATTCTCTTTCAATCCATAAAATAAAATTCCAGGAGTTTTTTGGGAGTTCAACAATGTGGTCTTCTTTTGGAACTTGGGCTTGAGCTTGAGAGGTAGAGGGTCTGTCCTTTGATTGGTTAGAGGGAGAGGTTAATGGAGGGAAGGAAGAGGCAACTACGTTAGATAGTGTTTTTAAAGGAGGAGGAGTTGAAGGCATGGCATAAGATTGTTCAGTTGTTGGAGTGGAGCTCGGGGAAAGTGGTTGGAAAGGGCTTGGACTGCAGGGTATTGGGGGTCTTTCTTGGGGTTTATTCGAAGAGAAAGTAGGTGAGTTGAAAGAGGTGCAAGAGAGAAGCCTGCTAGAGGGAGGAGGAATTGGTGGAGCAGCATAAGACTGTCTGGTTTTGGGTTTTGGGGATTTGTTCTTATCTGCAGGGGAACTCATCTTCCCTGTAGGAATTCACGGGTTAAGAAATCAGGAATCGAATTAGTTTCTCCTTTAATATATTCAATATCAAAGTCAAAAACACTTAAAATAGCCTGCCATCTAGCAAAACTTTGTTTGGAAATAAGATTTTGAACATCTTTCTGTAAAACTTCTTTAGCACTTTTACAGTCAACTCGGATTAAAAACTTTTGGTTTAAAAGATCATTTTGGAATTTTGAAACACATAATATGACAGATAAAATTTCTTTTTTGATAGTACTATAATTCTGCTGGGTAGCTGTCCAAGAGCCAGAATGGAATCTAACAATTTGTTCTTTAGCATCATCTTTTGTTACTTGTTTTAGAATTCCACCATAGCCTATATCAGAAGCATCTATCTCAACAATCTTGAAAGCTTTGGGTGAAGGAATAACAATACAAGGGAGTTGTTTAACATATTTTTTAATTTGTTGAACTATCATAGTATGTTTGTGTCCATGCAGGGGGATTCTTTTCTAACCTCTTATATAAGGGTCTACATATTTTTCTTAGTCCTTGAAAATAGTTTGAAACATAATTTAGGCTGCCAAGAAATCTTTGTAACTGATTTTTATCTTTTATTTCATCTGGGAATTTATCTGCAAATCGAATGGCTCTGTTAATGGGACTTAAGGTTCCCTTATAGATATTATGCCCTAAAAATCGGATTTTATCTTGGAATAAGTTTATCTTAGTGGCTGAAACAACTAATCCATTGTGTTTAAATTCTGTGAAAGGTGTGAATATATCATTCATTATATTTTGAAATTCACTTGGTGCATTTTTTAATCCAAAGGCATAACATTCCATTCATAATGACCAAAAGGAATTGTAAAAGCAGTTTTATATCTGTCTTTCTCATCTATCTGTATTTGCCAAAATCCACTTTTCATATCAAATTTGGAAAATATGGTTGCTTTATGAAGTCTGTCAAGTAAGTCTTTTTTATTGGGGATGGGGTATCTTATCCATTGTAATGCTGTATTTAAAGGTTTATAATTTATAACTAATCTTGGAACTTCTCGTTCCAATTCTGCCTGTTTGTTAACATAAAAGGCAGCACAGTTCCAAGGAGACTTGCTTTTTCTAATTAAACCCTTATTTAAAAGATCTTCAATTTCTTTCTTACAATGTTCTAATAGTTCATTATTCATTTGTATTGGTCTAGCTTTAGTAGGTATCTGTCTTTCATTAAAGTCCTTTTTATAAGGTAGTTGTACTATGTGACGGTGCCTATGCCAAAAAGCAGTAGAGAGATTAGAACAAATTTCTGTCTCAATTTGTTGTTTGAATGATTTTATTTTATGATGTAGCATGGGGTCTGTTAATTGATCAGCAATTCTTTTGTATATTATTTCTGATTTTAAAGATTCTAAATGTCTACACTTTCTGTCAATTCTTTCTCTATCAATTTCTTTTATTATGGAAATGTTATCAAGGGAACAGATTTCTTTCGGGATAGGTGGCAAGATGAATTTAAAAAGTATATCTTTCCCTAACACATTGGTTTTAATTCCTTCTGATGAAGTGTGAATTCGTCAGTCACTGAGTGTTGCCAGGTGATGAACTTAGCCTCCTGGAAAGAAGTTTCCTAGAGACGGTCACCGGTGTGGTGCCTGCCACAACACCTCCGATGCTCAAGTTAGAGTCAAGAATGGCACAAGAATATCTCAAGATAGTATAATTCTAGCAAAAATATCGTACCTCTTCCATGGGAGAATGTGGAGTATATATATATATGTTGTTGTAGGTTCTAGCCGTTGTACCTTTTATGGAGGCTTAACTTCCCTTCAGGTAACGCTTTCTGGCCTCATCATGTGGCTTTAATTAGGTCCCAACGGTCTGTCCAGCTGGGTCTGTAACTGTCATTGTTATTTATTAAGGGCATTGAATAGGATGTTGTACTCGTCAGTCTCGTGTTTCCTCGTCACTGAAGACTCTTCTCGTCGGTATGATTTACTTCTTGCAGAGCCCACTTCGTCAGTCCCATCAGTTGCCCCCGGATTCTGAGGTCGTCAAGACGCGTCGTGATGACCACGGAAGGTGAAAAGTTTCTAGGCAGTGGGCGGTTGGGTTTTCGAGCCGTATTTAATGTGCTGTGGCAGTTCCTTTTGGGTTGTGGCCCACGTGGCGCTTTTTGATTGGAGGAATTAATGCTTCACATGATGAGTTTCCTTGATTTTCCCGCTGGTTTTTCAGCTTCTCATTTTTTGGTTTAAAACTCCCCTCTCCTCATTATTTTCTCTTCACTTTCTGAAAAAAGAATTCCTCCATTGTCGCTCTGGTTCTCAGCTTCTCCACCTTCTTTCTCTGCGGTTTTTTGCGTAGTTTCCTTTTCTGAGGTGAGTTTTTCCTTTTCTGTCTCCTTTTTACCTTGTTTATTTTTGCTATCATAAATTTCTGATCTTTTTATTTCTTCTTTGCTTGCTTTTCCTTCTTCGCTTGCTGTTTCTTCTTTGCTTGCTGTGTCTTCTTTGTTTCTCTAGCTTTTTCATGGTTAGTAGCTCTGAGGTTAAGTTAGGGTGCCCTTCAATTTCATTCCTCTTCGCTCGATTAGGAGGGGGTTTAGGAACTTTTCCTTACCTAGAAAACTTTGTTTACGAAGGCAATAGTTTGGCTGTAGCGTTGGCTGAATTATTGCCAATCCTACATCAATCTGTCGAGTGGTTTGAGGGATTAGTGAAGGAAAGGACGATGTCAGTGGTCAGGTCTAGCGAACTTGAGACTGGGTTGTCGTCTAGCGGCGGCCCAGTAGAAGGGGATACGGCCATTTCTGTCTCTCGTGAGGTTAGGGCTTTTTATGCTCTGGAGGAGAGGTGCGGGTTGGACGATGATACCCTTAGGAGATTTCGTGATAGATTCCAATTCCCAGATCGGGTTAGGGTTCGTCTGCCCAACAAAGAGGAACGGGCTTGCCACTTCTCTCCAGGCGAGGTGTGCTTTTATGAGTCCGCCTTCGTCTGTGGGTTAAGGTTTCCCGTTCACCCCTTTGTGATGGAGCTGCTAAACCAGTTTGGCATTGCTCCCGGGCAACTTATGCCAAATTCGTGGAGAATATTGGTCAGTTGTATGGGAATATGGCTGGCTGCCCTGGACGGAGATATGCTTAGGGTCGATGAGTTCTCTTACTTGTATCGCCTGAAAGCGTCGAAGGAGCACGGGTACTATGAACTGGTGCCTTGGGAGAGGAATACTAGGATCGTCAAGAATTTACCTTCGTCCTTCAGATACTGGAAGTCCAGATTTTTCTTTGTATCTGGGGACGATTTTGAAACTTCCTCGGGCGAGGTTTGGGGTGATCTCCCGAGGTTGCATCGTTGGTGGGGAACCCCGACTTTAGGTGCGTTAATACTCCCTTTGATATATTAATCTTCTGCAACTTTACCTTTATCGTCACTGACTCTATTGTCTCCTCTTCTGTGCAGTTAAGAGACGACCCAAATTGAAGAGCAGGTACAGGAGTCGGGTCCAGAAGGCGATCGAATACGCTCAGACGATCGAAAATTGGGACGACCTTATTGATCCCAGGACACTTGCCTTTTATTGTCTTGGGCCAGATCCGTCCGACTTTGTTCGGAAAAATCTTGAAATTGAAGGAAAAAGGAGTAAGTATTTAGTTCGTCAGTATTTGTCTCTCACGCAGCAGTTTTTTTTTTTTTTTTTTTTTTTTTTTTTTTTTAACAAGTGTTTCCTTCTTGCAGAGATGACGACAAAATTTAACAAGGAGATGTATGCCAAAATGAGATCCAAGAAGGACGAGCCCCTGTCCAGCTTGGGAAAAAAGGCTGTGCGTGTCACTGGGAAGAGTGGCTTGGCGCCTCCAATTGCTTCCGTCAGCCCAGTCGTGTCAGGGGTGGCAACGACGAGGACTGCTTCTCCCACGACTTCAGTGGAGGAGATCGAGGGTACTCCATCTTCAAAAAGACCGAGGATGACTGAGAAGGAGAAGGAGAAGAGCGTCCCTCGTCCATCCACCCTCTGGAATGACGAGAGGCTGGCTGTGGATAGGGCCCACGAGGTGGTGACCGCTGGGGACCTGAAGCCTTTGTCGGGTGTCCCGTTTAATGATGTGGCGGCTCGACATATTCACAAGCTCGTACAGGTTAGCTTATTTCTGCTCCTTCTTTCCTTCGTCCTCTTGTTCGTTCCATTTCTTTTATTGAGGAAAAAATTTTGTTTTAGGTACTGGGTGAGAGCATGCACATTGCTTCAGAGTATCTCACTCAGGAGACGAAGGTAGCCTCTATGACGTCCAGGATGGAGACCTTGGAAGCGGAGAACTCCAAACTGCGGAGAAGTCTTGTTGACTCTATGGGCGAGTCTGCTTCTCTGAAGGAGAAGCTAAAAAAACTAGAAGACGATATTAAGGTGGAGCGTCAGTTGACGCAAGAGAAGGACGAGCAGCTCTCAAATGCCAGGGAATCCTTAAAGACGATAGCTGCGAGGTCGGTTGAGGCCTTCCAGACGACTGATGAGTACAGCACCGTCTTGTTCAGCTGGTACTTCAAAGGGTTTGAGCTCTTGAGGAGGTACCTGTTAAAACATCCTACTGGAGTGGACATGGAGAAGCTGGATTTGGAGGAGATAGACCAGGAAATGTCTGCTGACGAGGCTGGCCAGTCTTCTGCCATTGTTCCCTTTGCTCGTCAGGATACCCCCGTTGACGATGCTCCAGCTGGTGACGAGGCTGCCAACGCCTGATCCTGATACTTAAAAAATTTTTGTTGTGCTAAAAATTTTTTTATATATGGGTGCCCATCGTGTTTTCGGGCCCAACCTTTGAACAATTTTGCTTGTTTATTTTGACAACAATATTAGCAGCCCAGTGTTTATGGGTTTTATTGTGAAAACAAATGGAAATTGCCCTTGGTTTGGGGACCTTTACTGAATATTACATGCTTATTTAGATTTATAACAAGCTTACTTGCATTTCCTGATTGTCTATGTATCTGATGAGTTTTGACCTGGCCTCACATGCTGTGCTGAGTATGTTGTCGTCAGTAGTTTACATCCGTCATTACGGAATCTTACTACTTAGCCATTTTTGCTTTTCAACAACTTAATTTGTTTTCGTCAGTAGTTTACATCCGTCAGTGCGGAATCTTACTACTTAGCCATTTTTGCTTTTCAACAACTTAATTTGTTTTCGTCAGTAGTTTACATCCGTCAGTGCGGAATCTTACTAAGCCATTTTTGGCTTTTCAACAACTTAATTTGTTGTCGTCAGTAGTTTACATCCGTCAGTGCGGAATCTTACTACTTAGCCATTTTTGGCTTTTCAACAACTTAATTTGTTGTCGTCAGTAGTTTACATCCGTCAGTGCGGAATCTTACTACTTAGCCATTTTTGGCTTTAGGTGACTTATACCCGTGTTAGGGATATTTCCTTCGTCAGTTACCTTCGGTTGCATACACCTACTCACAGAATAATATCAGCTGAATAGATTCTTTATTGATTTTGATAACAAGTACATTTGAGAGTTACGTCTACTGATGATACTTCTTTAAGTGTTCAATGTTCCATGGCCTCGGGAGTTTTTGTCCGTCCAGAGTCTCAAGGTGGTAGCTTCCCTGTCTGGAATAATGAATAACCCGGTACGGTCCTTCCCATGTGGGGCCAAGTTTCCCTTGAGTTGGATCCTTGGTCGCCAGAGTTACTTCGCGCAGGACGAGGTCGCCGATGTTGAGTCGTCGGAGTTTCACCCTTTTATTGTAATATTCTGTCATCTTTTTCTTGTAATCTGTTATCCGGCTGCAGGCTTTATCTCTGACTTCGTCTAGACAGTCCAGGTTGACTCGTAGGTGATCGTCATTGTCTTCCTCGCTGAACATCTCTCGCCTAGTGCTGGTCACTCCGACCTCGACCGGGATCACTGCCTCAGTTCCATAAGTAAGCCTGAACGGGGTTTCTCCCGTCGGGGTTCTTGCTGTTGTTCTGTAGGCCCACAAGACGTTGGGTAGCTCGTCTGGCCAAGAGCCCTTTGCGTCATCTAACTTCGTCTTTATGATTTTGAGTAGAGTCCGGTTCGTCACTTCTGTCTGTCCATTTGCTTGAGGGTGGCCTGGTGATGAGAAATGGTTCTTGATGCCCAGACCAGAGCAGAAGTCCTTGAAGCCTTGGCAGTCGAATTGTCGTCCGTTGTCCGATATGATCGTCCGTGGAATCCCAAATCTGCAGACTATGTTCTTCCATACAAAGTTCCGGATCTTTGCTTCGGTGATAGTTGCCAGTGGCTCTGCCTCAACCCATTTTGTGAAATAATCTATAGCGACGAGTAAGAATTTTACCTGGCCTTTGCCCAAGGGTAATGGGCCAACGATGTCAATTCCCCACTGTGCAAATGGCCAAGGGGACGCTATCGTCGTCAGTCTTTCGGCTGGCAGTCGTTGAATGTTCCCGAACCGCTGGCACTTGTCACACTTCTTGACGAACTTCATTGCGTCCACCTGCATAGTAGGCCAAAAATAACCTGTTCGCATAATTTTGCTTACCAATGATCTAGGGCCTGCATGATCTCCGCAGATTCCTTCATGGACCTCTCTTAGGATGTACTCAGCGTCTTCTTCGTTCACACACCTTAGATAGGGCATGGAGAAACCCCTCTTGTACAGAGTGTCATTAAGAATTGTGAATCTGGCAGACCTCTCCTTGATCTTCCTGGCTTCATTTGTGTCTTGAGGGAGGTGTCCATCCTGAAGAAAGGATACAATGGGTGACATCCAGCTACTTGTGCTCTGGATTGCAAAGGTTGAAATTTCTTCTATGCTGGGGTTCTTCTGTTCTTCCATCATCAGGTCTGCATTCGACCCTGTTTCTTTCGACGAGGCTATCTTCGATACTTCGTCTGCTGCCATATTCTGGCTTCTGGGAATCTGGATGAACTCTACCTCTTCAAACTCTTGAGTCAAGTGCTTCACCAACCTGAGGTATTTCTGCATTCTTTCTTCCTTTGCTTCGTATTCTCCCTTGATCTGCCCGATTACTAGCTTTGAGTCGTTTTGGACTAACAGGGTCTTTGCTCCAAAAACTTTCCCTAATCTCAACCCCGTCAGAATCCCCTCATACTCGGCTTCGTTGTTCGTCGCCGGGAACATCAGCTGAACTCCATACTTCAATACTTCTCCGTCGGGGGTGGTTATGACGACCCCTACCCCTCCCCGCTTTTGGGCTGACGAACCGTCAGTCTGTATCACCCAGAGTTTGTCCTCACTGGCAAGGCTTTGTTCGTCCGGAAAGGTGAACTCGGCGATAAAGTCTGCCAGAGCCTGTGCTTTAATGGCTGCCCTAGGATGGTACTCTATATCAAACTGGCTAAGTTCGATTGCCCATTGGACCATTCTCCCTGCTGCCTCGGGTTTGCTCATGGACTTCTTGATAGGCTGGTCCGTCATTACCCAGATTGGATTTGCCTGGAAATATTGCCTGAGCTTGCGTGAGGCAATTATCAACGCGAACGTGATTTTTTCGATTTTTGGGTACCTGGACTCAGCCCCCTGGAAGGCTTGACTGATATAATAAACGGGGAGTTGTACTCTGTTTTCTTCGCGGATCAGGGCTGCGCTGACGGCTGTAGACGAAACAGCTAGGTATAGATACAGGTTCTCTCCTTCTTTTGACGGGCTCAGGAGAGGTGGATTGCTCAGGTAGCGTTTGAGCTCTTGGAAAGCCGCTTCACATTCGTCGGTCCAGGCGAAGGCCTGCTTCAGGGTCTTAAAAAAGGGGAGGCATTTATCCGTTGCTCTAGAGACGAATCTGTTAAGGGCGGCGATCCGTCCTGTGAGCTTTTGGACCTCCTTGACGGTCTTGGGTGACGCCATGTTGATTATGGCTTGAACCTTCTCCGGATTTGCCTCTATTCCTCTCTGGGATACCATGAATCCCAAGAACTTCCCTGAGGCTACGCCAAACACACACTTACTTGGATTCAGCTTCATTTGGTATTGTTTGAGAGTGGCAAATGTCTCACTGAGGTCGTCCAGATGGGTAAGCTCTTCCCTGCTCTTGACGAGCATATCATCCACATAAACCTCCATATTCCTGCCTATCTGCCCGCTGAACATTCTGTTCACTAACCTCTGATAAGTAGCACCTGCATTCTTTAGTCCGAAAGGCATTACCTTATAGCAGTAGAGGCCTTGGCTAGTGACAAAGGCCGTTTTCTCCTCATCCTCGTCAGCCATTTTTATCTGGTTGTATCCTGAGAAAGCATCCATGAACGTCAATAGCTTGTGCCCGGCTGTGGAGTCTACGAGCTGGTCTATTCTTGGAAGGGGGAAACTATCCTTCGGGCAGGCCCTATTCAGGTCTGTGAAATCTACGCACATCCTCCACTTCCCATTTGCTTTCTTTACCAGAACAGTATTGGCCAGCCAGTCTGGGTAGTACACTTCCCTGATGAAACCTGCAGTCAAGAGCTTCTTTACTTCGTCGGCGACTGCCTGATCTCTTTCTGGTGCGAAGACTCTTCTTCTTTGCTTGACGGGTTTCTTCTCTGGGTCTACATTCAACCTGTGTAGGATGATTTCCGGGGATATACCTGGCATGTCGTCATGGCTCCAGGCAAAGACATCCAGGTTTTGCTTAAGAAACTGGACGAGCTTGGTTCTCATTTCGGGGCTCAAGGTCGTCCCTATTCTGGTTGTTTTGGTCGTTTCTCCCTCAACTAGTTGCACTGTTTCTAGAGCCTCCACTTTTTCTTCTTGCTTCTCTTCAATTATCCAGGTGTGGTTTTCCTTTGCGGCCAACACGGCCTGGTAGCATTCTCGAGCTAAGACTTGGTCCCCCTTAACTTCACCAACCCCGTTTTCCACAGGGAACTTTACCTTTAAGCAGTAGGTAGATGTGGACGCCTTCCACTTGTTGAGGGCAGGTCTTCCAATGATGACGTTATAGGAGGAGGGGCAATCCACCACCAAGAAGTCCAGCTGACGGGTCAATTGCTTTGGGTATGTTCCCACTGTCACTGTTAGCGTCACTATGCCCTTGGGGTAGACCCTGTCACCACTGAAACTGACGAGGGGGGAGTCAAAAGGACGTAGCCTTCTGGGGTCCAGCTTCAACTGTTGAAATGCAGGGAAGTAAATGATGTCAGCAGAGCTACCATTGTCCACGAGGATCCTTTTCGTGTTGAACCCTTCTATGGTAAGCATTATGACCAGGGGGTCGTTGTGGGGCTGTTTTACTCCCCTGGCGTCATTTTCATTGAAAGTCATGTCTTGCTCGGTTCGTCTCTGCTTCAACGGGGGAGTTGTATGGACGCTGTTCACCTGACGTTGATATGCTTTTTGGAGGGACCTGAACGAACCTCCGGTAACGGGTCCACCTGTGATTGTCTGTATTTCCCCGACCACATTCTGAGGAGGTTGGGACTGACGGTCACTACCTCGTGAAGAAGCATCGGGTTGACCTTTGTTCCCGTCTCGAGATCTACTATATTCACCCTTCTTTACAAATTTCTGCAATTTCCCCTTTCGTATCAGCTCTTCTACCTGCTCTTTGAGGTCCCGACAGTCCTCGGTGTAATGGCCATGGTCTTTGTGGAACCGGCAATACTTGTTCTTGTCACGAACATTTGGAGACGAGTGTAACGGCCTCGGCCACTTTAGGTAATGCTCGTCCTTAATCTGCGTTAGGATTTTATCAACAGGCATTACAAGAGGAGTAAATTTTACCGTCCGAGGATTCTTATCTTCTTTTCTTCTACTTTCGTCATTGATTCGGCGATCGGGACGCTCACGCTTTTGCCCCCTTCGGTCGTCTTCCTTTCTACCCTTGTCTCCTGGCCTCTCAATGTCCCCGATGGCGGCCAGTGCGTCTTCCGCGTTCATGTACTTCTGTGCTTTGAGGAGCATTTCAGCCATTGTTTTCGGGGGATTTTTTGCAAGCGACGAGACGAGTTCTCTGGTTCTCAAACCAGCCTTAAAGGTTGTTAGCTGCACCTTGTCATCAGCCTCGTCTACCTCCAGTGTCTCCCGGGTGAAGCGTTTCACATACGACCTTAAAGTTTCCCTCTCTCCCTGCCTGATGGTGAGTAAATGATCCGCGGTTCTCTTTGGTCGTTGTCCTCCAATGAAGTGACGCAGGAAGGCATTGCTCAACTGTTCAAAGGTGTCGATGGACGATGTGGGCAGCTTTGTGAACCATTCCCGTGCGGCTCCTTTGAAAGTAGTTGGGAAGGAACGACACAAAATTTCGTCTGGGGGCTGCTGGAGTCCCAGGGTCGTCTTAAATGTGTTAAGATGATCTTGGGGATCTTTTAGCCCGTCAAACGGTTCGAGTTGGGGCAGCCGAAATTTTGACGGCACTGGACAGTCGAGGACGGCCACAGTGAATGGTGAATCTGTTGCCCTGACCAGTCGATCCACACTCCGTTCTGTTTTTTCTTTGATGGCGTTTCTGAGCTCGTCCATCTCCTTCCTCATCTCCTGGAGTATATTCGAGTTCTGCTCAGTTGGAGTGGTAGGCCTTGGATGGTCGATTCTTCTATGACTATCTCCCTCGTCCTCTCGATTTCCTTTGGACCGATGCTCTTCCTGCTGAAGCCTCTGCTTCATTTCCTCATTCTGTTTGGACAATTCCTCGACGGTTGCTGCCAGGGCCTGAATTTGTTGTGCCAAGGCTGCAGAATCTTGATTGGACTCCATATGAAATATGTATTTGACAGGAAACTACCTTTTCGCAACTGAATGAAAAAATGTCATTCCCCACAGACGGCGCCAAACTGATGAAGTGTGAATTCGTCAGTCACTGAGTGTTGCCAGGTGATGAACTTAGCCTCCTGGAAAGAAGTTTCTTAGAGATGGTCACCGGTGTGGTGCCTGCCACAACACCTCCGATGCTCAAGTTAGAGTCAAGAATGGCACAAGAATATCTCAAGATAGTATAATTCTAGCAAAAATATCGTACCTCTTCCATGGGAGAATGTGGAGTATATATATATATGTTGTTGTAGGTTCTAGCCGTTGTACCTTTTATGGAGGCTTAACTTCCCTTCAGGTAACGCTTTCTGGCCTCATCATGTGGCTTTAATTAGGTCCCAACGGTCTGTCCAGCTGGGTCTGTAACTGTCATTGTTATTTATTAAGGGCATTGAATAGGATGTTGTACTCGTCAGTCTCGTGTTTCCTCGTCACTGAAGACTCTTCTCGTCGGTATGATTTACTTCTTGCAGAGCCCACTTCGTCAGTCCCATCACCTTCTTCTGTAGTTAAAAACGGGTAAAGTAAAGCCATAAAGGGGTTTCCTAGAATAATTTTAGAAGAAAGGTCTTTAATTAAAACAAAAACTGTTTCAAAGCATACTCCGTCATTACATATGTGGACACTAGGTATTTTATAATTAATTATTAACTTTTCTCCATTCGCTTGAGTTAATCTTTCAGATGATTTTTAATAATACTTTAAATGTATTAATCATTCTTGTATACAGTTCATGTTAGCACCTGAGTCTATTAAAGCAATTTCTGTCAAAGAAAATTCTTTATTAATTACTAAAGTAATTTCTGTATGCCATTTTTGAAAAATTACTTTGTCAATTAAACTAAAGAAATTCTGTCTATTGCCATCGTCTTTTTCTAATAAAAGTGGGTCTGTCATGGGTTTAGAACTTTCTTTTAAATTTGTTATTTCTGCAATATTTTGTTCATCTATGTCTGTAGACTTATTTTCTTTAATTTCTTTAATTTCTTGTTTTAGTATTTTTGCTTCTGTCATTAAGTCTTGTAGAGTTACTGGTTCTATCTCAACGTCATCTTTTTTTCTTTTTTATCTTCTCTTGCTTGTCTTTTTCTTTTTTGGCTCTTTCTTCTTTTTTGCACTCTGTAACATGGTGTTCATATTTCTTACATCTAATGCAAGCAATAGGTATGTTTATGGATTCCTCTAATTTTAATAAATAGTCTTTTTTGTCTTGATTAGGTAGATTATCTATCAATTTCATTATGATATCCTTTTGTTTCCTTTTTCTTTTATTAGCTTTAAGTGGGTTGGTTGATTTTAGTTCTTTCTTTTTCTTAACTTGATCTATCTCCTTTTGACTAATATTAAATATTTTTATTAATTCATTTAGTGTATCTTTTTCAAATTCTAATTTACTAATTTGTTTAGCAATTTTATTCTGTCTAGCACATTGTTTTTTAGTGTGTCCATATTCTTTACATTTATGACAAATGGTATGTTCAACATGTCTGTCAGTTTTTTTCATTATCTGATACCTCAGTAGTATTTAAAACTGTTATTTCTTTTTTCCTGTCTGTTTCTAAAGGTAAATTTAAAATTTCCATTTTTCTCTTTAATTTTGCCAAACAATCATTTTGGGTGTATATTGTGGATCTTTCAATTGATTTTAGTCTTTTTGTTTTTACTACACTATCACTATTTTCTTTTTCTTCATTATTATTAGTTTTCCTTCCTTTGTTGACTATTTCTCTTTTTAGTTCTATCTTTCCTTCTACTTCTAGCTTCCTACGTAGAGATCCTTCAAGAGGACCATTTCTCTTGGTCCTTTCTTATAACTTTGCCTATATCTTCTTTTGTCTCTAGCTTTTTACTATCTTGTCTTTCTATTGTTTCTATCCTTTCTTTTACCATTCCTTCTTTTATCAATTCTTTATCTTTTATACGTGTTGTTTTTTCCTGAACCAGGCCATCTTTCATGTTATTAGTCTTTTGTCTTTCATTTTCTTCATGCATAATTCCTATAAGACTAGTTTCTTTCTTTAGTTTGTCCTTTTCTTTGTCTTTATATGTTATAGATATAGCTCTGTTAGTTGCTTTTGAATTATCTATTAAGTCATCTTTTCTACTTCTATCATATTCATTGATATGTCGGTACTTGTCAAATTATCCTTTTGCCTATTATACCAATTATCTGTCATAGTATTAGTTAAAAATGATCTATGATGGGGTTCAAATCCTTTTTCTAAAGGTGAATTTAAAATTTTCATTTTTTCATATAGGTCCAAAAAGCTATCATTTTCTCTTTCTACTTTAGTATATATTGTAGATCTTTCATCATTTTCTAAAGATTCTAATTTTTTATTAATTATGTCTAAGAAGCTATTATTGTGTCTATTAGTCTGTCAGTTGATTTTATCTCCTGTTAATATACTCCAATTATTTGTATTATTATAATTATAGTTATAATCATCAATATCACTATCAGAATCAGAATCTGTTTCATAATCCATATTACTATTTGACCAATTATTGTCTATATCTCTCCTACTATATCCTTCACCATAATCTATATCATCATAGTCCATGTTTCAAATTAGTGTGTGCCTAGCCTAAGTGTGAAAAAGCAAACAGATTATGAGCTGATAAATGTATTTGTTCTCTTTCTAAGCAATTAATAGTTACTGGCGGAACTATTACTAACCACTGGTATCCTTGCTATCGAGACCACCTCCTTGGGAAACTTCATAGCAGGACCACCCAAACAACGCCTATACATCGGCTTAACAACGGGCTGACCAATGCGGAACTATGGTTTGCCAACGAGTCTGAGGTTGACCAACGCTATCAAGGAGCAAGTAGTGGCTATATAGTAATATATGTTCCTAGTAACTTCTTAATTGCAAAGAATAAAACTCATACGCGAGGTTGGATAGTATTCGCGACAGTAACATTGGTGGTAGTATGGGTGGATTGAAAACCCAGGAATAAAAAAAGAAGCAGGAAAGCAATAAGAGGGGAGATTATACTAGTCATGTTTGTATCAGGCAACTCTGTAATTTGCAACCAGGAAGTAGACTCTAAAGTCATGTTGGATTGAGAGAGGATACTTAGAGGTCAACCAGGATGCAACTAGTCAACAGTGCTTTTCACCCATTTATGAATACTGTGAAATTTGTGATTGAAAAGACATAAATTATCTGTCTAATAACTTTTACCACCTAAAACAAGGTAGGCTTGAGTCCAATACCTAATTACACTAGAGCATCACCATGGTGACACAATTTTAAATTTTGCAGGAAACAATCATTTTTAATGTTATATGATTTATATCCCTAGTGAACATAATATGACATGACATTGTTTGTAAACTTACCAATCAGGTTTTAATTTACTCAGCAAAAAATAAGTTTTAATTTTTGGTTTACCTAACATTGTTTGGTTCAGGAAGATATTTTCTTTTGTAAAAGCATCCACATCAGTCCGTGGAAAATTTTTTCCATTTTACAAGTCTAAAACCTACTTTTTCTATTTTACACACCTATTTTTACAAAACACCTACATCAGTTTGTCTATTATACGAGATATTTTAATAAAATATTTACTCTTCTTAATATTTTTATTATTTCTCTCACTACATACGTGCGCGCTCCCATTTTTTCTTAACAGATCACCTCTCTCTCTGTCTTCTCATTTTTTCTTAATAGTCAGACCACCTCTCTCTCTCTCTCTCTCTCAAAAACTACCAACCCAGATAAGTTCTTCACTGGATCCAAAACCTTACTTCACCGGTCGGTCCACAAACCAAGCTCCGGCGACCAGATCATGTCTTCACCGGCCGATCCATGAACCAAGCTCCGACAACCAGATCGTGTCTTCACCGGCTGATCCACGAACCAAGCTCCACGTACTAAGCCCCGACGACCCAGATCGCGTTTTCACTGGCCGATCCACGAACCAAGCTCCGGTGACCCAGAACCAAGCCTCGGCGACCCAGATCGTGTCTTCACCGGCTGATCCACGAACCAAGCTCCGGCAACCCACGAACCAAGCACCGATCTATCTCTCTTTTGGTTTGTCTGTGTGGGTTTGTTTATGTGTGGGTGTGTTTGTGTGCATTTGAGGAAAAGAAAATGAGGAGCTGAGGTCGTTGTGCACGGAATGGAGAGAGAAAAATTAGTGCGAATAGAAATTAGTAAAATAATATATACACAAGCTACAGTACCCGTGGAAATATACACGGGTACTGTAGCTCATGGAAATATATACATGGTTTTAGACATTTTTACACCCACTGACGTGGGTAGTTTTTTGTTCAAAATGTGTAAAATTTACATTGTAGATCTATTTTAGAAGATTTTCGATGATCAGATGTGAATGTTCTAATCTAATAATGGTTTATTACTTAGATGAAGGTGGTACACTGAGGCTTCCATCAAGCTTCTTTGTTTGTTTTTTTAGTGGCTACCGCGAGGTTAGCAACAAGCATTCCACAATAGTCAATGTCTCGTACAATGTTATTATATCTACAAGTACTACTGCTCACAAGATTTCTATCTTTCTTGACCTTGACAGTGATGGAGCCAGGGCGGAGCTACATGTATGAGTGGGGGCCATGCCCTCCCCAAATTTTAAAAATATTATTTTTTTTTTTATACGAATTTTAAAAATATTTTAATACTACATATAAATGTCTAACATTTTAAGACTCCCCAAATATTTAAGCCAAATGCTCTTTAAAAAATTGTGATCCAGTAGTTATGGAGAATTTTTTTTCACACATTTATTTTTTTTTGTAAAATGTGTTATTATGTTTGTTAAAATTTTGATTCATTCATGTCTTTCAATACTTCATTAGTTCAATTAAAATTATTTTACTCACATTTTTTTTTCTTTTATGAGAAGTACGGAACTTTTATTAATGAGAAGGTAAGGACAAAGCATCATAAAACACTTGTGGTCCAATGAATGGTGGGCATTCCTCCATCCATGATACAAAGAAATCAATATTCTTGGCATATGCAGCTAAAGCATGTGCGGGACAGTTGGCTTGCCTCTTGACGTGGGAAACTTCAAAGGAACGAAACTCCTATAGCTTTGAGTAGGTCCCAGCGACAAGACTAGCAATAGTAATCTGAGCATTGTCAGGGTCCACAATTGCATGAGAAACACTTTAATAAACAATTTGATAACTTATATTAAAAATGAAAACTTTAAGAATTTACTATGAATAATACTAAAAATATGAGTGTATCATAAGAATTAAAGTTTGTGTATATTTATAAAAGTTTGTATAAGCTAATAAATTAGTATCATAAATTGACCCTCTCAAACAAAAATTTTTAGCTACGCCCTGGATGGAGCAATGATATTTCATTAAGAAAGCAACCCCTAACTGAATAAAGAACACCTAAACATTATCCGATAATATTTTGTATGAAAAAGTTCTCTTTCATTACAGTTTTTCTTGACAAGTTTTATATTTTTATCTGTTACGTTTTTAAGTGTTCACTAATTCCATGACACATTTTTATTCAAATACTATGAGGCTGATCAAAGAATTGAAGCAGTGTAGATTTTGATCAAGCGAAATCGATTTAAATGGAGTGTAACATTAAGGAATCTGAGGCTTGGCATGTCACTCACTCAAGCTAGATTGTGCAAAACAGAAATCTAATTGTGTTTAGAGAAGGATTCGTGCTTGCTTCTTTTAACCTACTTGTGCACCTTTATAATTCATACTTTTGCACAACTTTTCAGCATAGAATAAGGTGGCCAGGCGCCAGGGTAGACAAATCAATCAGGAGAAAAAGTGGTAGAACAATACAATTTTGAAATGCTCTAGTGTACAACAATACAATTCATTGATAATCCATTGTTCCTTCCAAGCAATGGTGCAGTTCACCAACTTTGAAGTTTAAACAAGTTTCATCAAAATTGTCACATCAGCGTTACACAATCATATTTAGGTTTTTAACTATTAAAATTAAAAATTAAAAAAAAAGGTGAATTGACGGATATTTAATTATTTTCAATAGCTTAAGCACGCTGCTATTATTATTATTATTATTATTATTATTATTATTATTATTATTTTCAATATTCTTGATTTTGTTTTACTAAAATTTGCTTTTACCTTTTATTGGGTTTTGTTCCATTTTTTACCAAACCAAAATCACATTATCTAATTTTAATAATCTGTCAGTTGGCACCTCAAATAACAATATGGCCATAGGCACAGAGTTACAATCCCACACATATCAAAAAGAGTAAAAGACCATCAAATAAAATGTGGATTTTCTTATCAGGCTGTATTCGGTTAATCTTTAATCTCCAAGGGGGAAAAAACCTTATGGGCCCAAAACAATTGTGCCCACTACTACTCCCAGAAGCCTAAAGCCTATCTCAGCATGATTGACCCAAGTAACTTTTTAACACTTTTTCGAGCCCGAAGTTATCGAACTGAGCTTCACTTCGTAGTGGCCAAGCTATGGGCTGAGAGCGACCCACATCAAAAGTCGATGGCTTTCCTCCCCCAAATTAAAAGCATCGCCTATCAAATGCAATTGAACATGGGCCATCCCTCAATCAGGCCGAGGAAAAAACCTTAGTCGTGTTATTATTATTGCTCTTTGGCATAGTCGTTAGATTTTTTACTTCTTGCAAATCCCTGACCGATGAAGCCTAGGACATTTGACATTTCTACTCGGTTTAGAGTTCATTTTTAGTAAGCTTTTTTTTATCGCTATGTTTGAGAGACACGTGAATCATTTTAGGAGTTATGATATGTGTTTTTTGGTAAACAACTTTTATTTGCAAAAATTCACAAATCACCCCCACCCCCCCCCCCCAAAAAAAAAAAAAAAAAAAACCTACAGTTGGTGATGGAACTTAGCATTACTAGCATAACGTAGTTCAATGTCTAGACTTCAAAAATTTGTTAAACATTTTTATATGGTACTAATAGCTAGTAATGATTAGAAAATTGACACTACCAAATTGTTTATAACTTGATTGTACTTTCACTAATTCTTCTAAATTTTATTACAGCTATGGAACAAGTATTTTCAATTATAAATAATGTCAAAATTAGGTTTTATAACAAAATGAAAATTGATATTCTAACAGACTATTTAATTTATACATGAAAAGTAAATTATTGTGAAATTCAGTACATAATTAATCATAGATGATTTTAATAATCCATTTTAATAATTATATTGTTAATATTGAATAGATATTGGTTTTATTTTCAAGTATTAATTTAGTTTTGAATTTTAGAGGATTTCTTCTTCATGAATTATCTGAATTTTTTTATTCATGTTTGGCCCCGAAAGACAAATTATTGGTTCTGTAAAGTTGTGAATTACAACTATGTGTTTTGTTGGCTTTTATTCCGTACCAAATTTGATTGTAATTAATATCAATTGTTTACACCCTGTATCTTTTGTGGGAATTGATGTAAGAGGTGTGTGATAGAGAGTGTGTGAAGACTCAAGCAAAATTGGAAGCTGAAGGAATCTCGCGGGTATGTCGCGACTAAGCTTCTCGTGAAGTGAGGCATGTGCCCTGCACATGCTGGAATGCAAAGAGTCAGGCCAGGTGGAGACAGCTGTCTCTCGCGAGTATCTCGCGGGTAAGGCCTTCCCGCGAGACACTCGCGAGACATGCTGTTCTGCCAGCCTATACTGACTGACTCACACATTTTGCACCTATCCTATATAAACCCCCATTACCCACAAATGTTAAGGAATGCTTCAGAGAGAAAAACCTAGCCAAACACATTTGCAATTAGAGATTGTCATCCCCACCTTTCTCTATACACTTGCTTGTGGTATCTCCTCAACCCTTCCCTCTCCATTTTCCACACCATTGAGAGGTTGATAGCTCAAACACTTACCACACCTTTTGAGAGTGTTGAGTGACGTTTTGGTGCTGCTGGGAAGCATTGGAAGAAGCCTGGAATGGCACATGCAACATGGAGCTTGTTGCGGGATCCGGAGAACTAAGACAAGACACGGTTCCGAGAAGCCTTGTTGGAGTAGGAGTTTGGAGGGCTTAGGTACATCGGGTAGATTAGGCTTGGAGGGTCTCTTGCTTACTCATGTATCCCAACTGATTGTCTAGTGGATCGATTTCCGCTTGGAGGGCGGCGGAGAGGTTTTTCACCGAGTTCTTCGGTTTCCTCTTCGAGAACACGTCTCGGTGTTTTCTGTGTTTGCATCCTTCTTCCCTACTCTTGTTTTATTCCATTATACTGCTGTGGTGCTTAGTTTATGGATTAGAGTAGCTTACTTGTTCATCCGCTCGCTTTTACACTATTCCGCACTTTATATTAAAGTTGTGTAAAATCTATCGAGCCGTAATTTTAATTAGGGGGTCTAAATAGCTCTTGTGTTTTTCAACACGTTTTCGAGCTTTCAATTGGTATCAGAGCGGGTACACTTGCTTGGTTTAAATACCTTAGTATGATCCTAGACCCCTTGGTGTGTTGTGAAAAGTGTTTTTGATAAAACCACCATGAAGGATTTGAAAAGTGTTTGTGAAAATGACTCAATGAGCATATTTAAAGATTGTTCCAGCAATGCTGTCTTAGATTTATTTAAATCCAAGAAACATGCTAGAATTTTTTGTCATATGCTGAAATCATTAGTTCATAGGAACCATGATATACACAACAGCCTATGTGAGTCAAAGTCTTTAAACTATGAATATGAGAGAAGAAATAGACAGTTAAGTGATAAAATTGGTCGTTTAAAAGGGAAACTTCACTCATCCTTGAATGAAATAAAGAAAAATGAGTCTTATTTTGATGGTCAAGAATGTCTCTCTCATGCATGTCTTTTTGTTCATACCGCATTAAAAGTGTTTAACTCATGTTTGTGGTACCTTGACAGCGGGTGTTCTAGGCATATGACTGGAGAAAAATCTCTATTCAAAACTCTTAAAGAGAAGGAAGATGGATTTGTGACATTTGGGGATGGTAGTCATTCACAAGTTCTTGGAAAGGGAACAGTGGATATTCCGGGTCTGCCTTTGATGACTGATGTGCTATATATTAAGGGGTTAAAAGTGAACTTGTTAAGTATCACTCAGATTTGTGATGAAGATTTCCTGGTCCAATTTTCAAAGAAAGGATGTCTAATCTTGAATGAAGAAGGTGTTCAAGTTCTAAAGGGACTAAGGACCACTGATAACTGCTATGGGATCATTCCAAAACCCAGTATAGCATGTCGAAGTGCTCGGGTAAATCTCTTGGAGCTGTGGCATCAACGGCTTGGACATGCAAATTACAAACAAGTAGCGAAAGTCTCGAAGCTTGAGGCTGTGGTTGGTTTACCTAAGTTTGGGAAGATTGAGAAGAATGTGTGTGGTCCATGTCAATTGGGAAAACAAACAAAGTCAAGCCATCCTAAAGTGAAAGTGGTTGCAACTTCTCGTTCATTAGAATTACTGCATGTGGATTTGATGGGTCCTACAAGAACAGAGAGCATGGGTGGAAAGCGGTACATCATGGTGATAGTTGACGATTTCTCAAGGTATTCTTGGGTGGACTTCCTTAGAGAGAAATCGAAAGCATGTGATAAGATGGAGAAATTGTGCAAGAGATTGATGAATGAAAAGGGAGTACCTATCATCAAAATCAGGAGTGATCATGGGAAAGAGTTCGAAAATGCAAAGTTTGAAGCATTTTGCAATGAACACGGTATCAAGAAGGAATTCTCAGCCCCAAAGACTCCACAACAGAATGGAGTAGTTGAAAGGAAGAACCGGGTGATTCAAGAAATGGCTCGAGTAATGTTACTCAACAAAAATCTTCCACAGAAGTTTTGGGCTGAAGCTGTGAACACGTCTTGTCACATTGGGAATAGGATTTACTTCCGAGCAGGAACGAAGAAGACATCATATGAAATTTGGAGAGAAAAGAAGCCGAAGGTGAAATATTTCCGAATCTTTGGGAGCAAATGTTATATTCTCAATGACAGAGAGAATCCCGGAAAATTTGATGCTAAAAGTGATGAAGGGATATTTCTAGGTTATTCATTAAATAGCCGAGCATATAGGGTGTTCAATAAACGCACCAAGACGGTAATGGAGTCAATAAATGTGGTCATTGATGATACCATATCTGAAAGGGAAAGGGATGACGGTGAAGGATCGAACCTGAAGAAGGGGGAAGTTGAGGACAACATGTCTCAAGATGATGAGATCGAGAAAGAATCACCAGAAAAAGAGTCTACACCTCCTATACCAAGAAGGGAGACCAGATCGATGCAAGGGCCCTCTAGCCCTCTCACCCCTCCGGAAGTTCAACCTCCAATCTCTCGAGATGAAGAACCTTCCACCTCCAAGAGACCATCATCAAGGGTAACCCTCAATCATCCACCAAGTAATATCATTGGTGACGTAAATGAGGGACTTCGGTTGAGAAAAGGACCAAAATACAGTGCGAATCATGTGACGTACAATTGTTATCTTGCTCAATTCGAACCCAAGAAGGTAGAGGAAGCCCTTAGAGACGAAAATTGGATCGAATCTATGCATCAGGAGCTACACCAGTTTGTCAAAAATGATATATGGGAGTTGGTTCCAAGACCCAAAGATACCCATGTCATTGGCACCAAGTGGATCTTCAAGAACAAAACTGACGAAGATGGTGAGGTAGTTCGAAACAAGTCTAGGTTGGTAGCTCAAGGATATACTCAAGTGGAAGGCATAGATTTTGATGATTCGTTTGCACCAGTAGCAAGGTTAGAGTCAATTCGAATTCTACTGTCCATTGCATGTGTTATGGATTTTAAATTGTACCAAATGGATGTAAAAAGTGCATTTCTGAATGGTTTCCTAAATGAAGAGGTATTTGTTGAGCAACCAAAAGGATTTCAAGATCCTCATTTTCCGGATCATGTGCTAAGGTTGAAGAAAGCACTGTATGGTTTGAAGCAAGCACCAAGAGCATGGTATGATCGTCTCACAACATACTTGTTGGATTGCGGATTCAAAAGAGGCCAAGCTGATCGAACCCTGTTTGTAAAGAGAGATGAGAAGTCTCTCCTAGTTGCTCAGGTGTATGTGGATGATATTGTTTTCGGTTCCACAATTGACCATTTGGCTCATGAATTCTCCGAAGAAATGAAAAGGGAGTTTGAGATGAGTATGGTGGGAGAGCTGAACTATTTCCTTGGGCTTCAAGTGAAACAGCGGAAAGATGGGATATTCATATCTCAAGAAAAAATATGCCAAAAATCTTGTTAAAAGATTTGGTCTAGACTCTAAGAAACATACTTCCACTCCAATGAGCTCCTCATCAAAGCTGAGTCGGGATGCAGCAGGTATAGAAGTGGATCCAACACTTTATCGAAGCATGATTGGCAGTCTCTTATACCTCACTGCTAGCAGACCAAACATTGCCTTCAGTGTAGGCGTGTGTGCTCGATTTCAGGCAGCCCCCAAAGAGTCACATTTAACAGCTGTCAAAAGAATTATCCGTTACATAAATGGCACCTCTGACTATGGGATTTGGTACTCAAGAGATTCAAATGAATGCTTAACCGGATATTCTGATGCTGATTGGGCTGGTTGCATTGATGATAGAAAAAGTACTTCCGGTGGATGCTTTTATCTTGGAAATAACTTGGTGTCATGGATGAGCAAAAAGTAGAATTCAGTCTCTTTATCAACAGCCGAAGCTGAATACATTGCTGCTGCAAGTTGTTGTGCTCAATTACTATGGATGAAGAAGCTTCTTCATGATTATGGAATCACTCAAGACACGATGTGTGTATATTGTGATAATACAAGTGCCATAAACTTGTCCAAGAATCCAGTTCAACATTCGAAGTCAAAAAATATCGAAATTCGGTATCATTTCATTCGAGATTTGGTGGAGGAAAGGACCGTGTACTTAGAGTTCATCAACACTGAGAATCAGAAGGCAGACATATTCACTAAACCTCTAGATGGCCCAAAGTTTGAATCTTTGCGTAAGACCATCGGTGTTGGTATCATTCCTTGAACTCTATCTCTTGTGTGAACCTATTCTACTCTGTGTTGCATACCTGTTGTTTTGGTTCCACATGTCTAGTGTCTAACTGTTTTGCTTTTATCCGTTTTGGTTTGCATCTACTACTTTTGTTGATCGTTCTTCTCTTGCTCTGTTTTGGGTGTGTTCAAAAATGTCAAAAACACATAAAAAAAAATAGAAAATCCAAAAAGTTTGATCGCTTTGTTGAGTTTTGTCTCAAAACATGTTTTGCCTTGTACCTTTGTACTTATGGCTTTGTGCATTCAACGAGCTTAGCTTGTCCCTCATGCACTCATATCATTGTGGAAGAAATTCTGAAATCTATGTAATTGTTGTAAATAGATCTTCAACCTTGTCATGAATGATTAGTGAATGTTTTTGTTGATCTTGAGACATGCATAGACTCATGCCTATATATCTTCCCACTTTTATTTTCTTTGCTTAAAAGAGCTCTCTAATTGTAAATCTCCAAATGAAAAGAGATATAGAGCTGCAAAAGCCTGTCGCACAAACTAGTATTCGACTAGGAAAAAGGGAAAGCGACCAAAATAAAATGTATGATGCCCAAAAAGTCAAAGGCTAACTCATCAATTGAAATATCAAAAATTTCAGGCATCTTTCTCTAAATGAGATTCTCTTTGCTCAAAAGTTGCAAATGATAAGTTAAATATGGAGCCAAATGAAAAGCTTCATTGAATTGTTATCTAGTACGTGTGGGAAGTCATATATGCATGTTTCTATAATTGAGATAGGTCACATAATCTAGTGCTAGTTGTGTATGCCTTGATTGAATTGATCATTGAAGCTTCACATTGGACTAAGGACTATCTCATTTTTGACATCCATACACAACACATAAGTCTATGTTCAATGAATGTCATCATCATTTGTGTGATTGTACTTGATCAAATGTGTTTTTCACATGCTCAATCTTTGTTGATCAAACCCAAAAAGATTTTTGAGTGTTTTATTTGTTTTTGATAGTGATTTTATACCTTCTTGATTTTTGTTTTTGTTTAAAATGCATGTTTTTGTGTTTTCTCAAAAACTGGTTCAGGGGCTGTTTCGCGAGAAGCTCGCGACTTAGAGCTTCCCGCGAAAAGGGGTTGAGGGAAAACTTTATTTTAGCTTGTCACACAGAAACTTTCGCGACTGTCTCGCGACCAACAGCTTCTCGCGAAATGCTGTTTGGCCAAAATTGGATTTTTCCAATTTCAGACAGAAGATACCACGACTGTCTCCCGATTGTGTCACGACCTAATGCTTCTCGCGAAAATTTTGTGCTTCAGTGGCACCTCTCGCGACTGTATCGCGACTGTCTCGCCCCTCTCTAACCCGCGAAAAACGCGTGTTTTCTGTTTTTATATAGCTGGTGTGACAGTTTTTCAAAACTATCAAACTTCCCTCGCTCAACCTCTCTCAAACTTTCTCAACCCATAATCTCTATTCCATTCATTTCCCTCCAATCTAAGCAATTTTTCTGCATTTTCTTCTTTAAGGTATGTTTGTTAACCATTTCTTTCTTCGTTTTTTGCTTAGTTTTTGCAGAATTTTTTTTAGGGTTCTCAAAATTGGGGTTTTTCGAAACTTTGGGTTGGTTGTCAAAATTGGGCGAATTTTTCTTATTTATTTTGATTGGGCTGTGTCCCATTGGTTGTTTCTGCATCTGTGTTGGCCCCTTGTGGCATTTTATCTTGTATTGAGGGTAAATTTTCCCATGTTCATGCATTGCTCATGTCATGTTTGGTGTTGTGCTTGCTAGGTGTTTGTCAAAATGTCCAAGTGACATTTTTGTGCTAAGTCAGATTCAAGTGATTTCAATCCATGGATTTTCACATTGTTGTCCTTATTTCCCTCTATTTGGTCATTTATAGTGTATCTCATGCACCTTGCACTTGATCTTACATACATACACATGCACATTTGCTTAGTTCCATACATTGTGAATATGCATTCAGCAGTGTTACTTCTGTTCTGACCTAACCTGAATCTAATCAAGTTCTGTGTTCTGTGGTCTGTGGGCTGTGCTCGTCTCTTGTCTGTTGTGTGTGCTATGTTGCACAGATGTCTCCATTTAAGACTTCAGCTGTGAAAGGAGGCCGCGACAAAGGGAAAGAGCCGATCATTGATGTTGATGCTGATTCACCTAGACCAAAGCGAACTCGTGGCTCAACAGGAACTTTTGATCCTCACTTGTTCAAGTCGTATGCCGCTTTCGAATCTTTTAAGAACCACTTTCAGGGTGCTCCTTTGATTGTTGAAAGGGGGGTTGACCAGCCATCACTCAAAGACACACAAATACCTATTTGGTTTGCCACGAAAGATTGGAACTATCTGTTATCCACTTTCGAGGATACATACGAGAACATGGTTAAGGAATTCTATGCAAACGCCAATGTCGTCGGCGATGAGATTAAATGTTGGGTTCGAGGAAAGAGCTTTTCTGTCACACCAACGTACTTGGCGGAAATTCTACACATTAACCGGCCAATACTACCCATACCGCCGGTATATGATGAGCTGAACCCAGATGAAGAATATCTCAGATAGTCGTTAGGAGCTGACTTGGAATTCTCTTCCAATAAGAAGTCAATCAATGTGGCATCTCTCTCTTCCGAGCTACGACTTCTCTCAATGATCATGTGTAGCAATCTCTATCCCTTGTCCAGCACCGGATATATGAACCTTGGTCGAGCTCTCTTTTTGAATGATCTGATCACGGATGTAGAGATTGATGTGTGCTCTCATATCTTTCATATTTTGGCAAAAACAGTTGACCGGACTGCTTCAAGGAATTGTCTTCCTTTCTCTCGCCTTATTTCAAAAATTTTGAAGCTTAAAGGTGTCCGTCCATTGGATGATGAACGTCCATATCCACGGCCAAGTCCAATCAATATTCGGTCTCTCCATGCTAGTATGAGCCACGCCAAGAAGAACACCAAGCAAGAATCTCATGCACCATCGGGTTCCTCGAGTTCTGCAACTCATTCCAATGATGAACAGCTCAACAATATCTTCACTGCTCTTCAAGAGATGAGTACAAAGCTGTCCGGACTGGCGACTATCATGTACATTCACCACCGCCGTCTTGATTCACAGTTCAATTCTCTCCAAACTCAGATGGACGAAATTCAACGGAAGCTAGAAGGGGATGACTAGCTATTCCATGACAAAAAGGGGGAGATGATGTCATTGATAGGGGGAGTATGGAGATAGGGGGAGAAGAAGTGTTTTGTTGTCTTATGTTTACTTGTTTTTGCTTTTAAAGCTTTGATACTACGCTTTATTTTAGTATTATTTCAGATGTTTCTTTTATGATTTTCTCTATGCTTTGTAGCATACTTTGCATGTACCCATGTTGCTTTTGTAAGCTTTAAGGGTTGTTGTGTTTATTTGCATATTTGTAGGCTTATATGGTATGTGCCATGCATTTTCAGTACTTTGTTTATGCAGCCTTTATGCTTGTGCTTTTGAAGTTTAATGTCATACATTTACTTCACTACATCACTCTTGTGCCCGTGTAGGATTGTTCCTAGATGCATATACGTTCTATGCATTGGTTGAGTGATGAACACTCTTGTGCCCTAGTAGGATTGTTCCTAGATGCAAATACTTCGAGTTTTTTTTTTTTTTTTTTTGCATTGGTTGAGTGTTGGATTTGCAAATGGTACTCTTCAATTGAGCTTATCATCTTGCATATCCGGATGTTCATTCCGTGTGTGAATGAGCATAGTAATTGCTTGTGTATAGTGATTACTTGTTTGATCTTGCCATGATCTTGTGTTATCTATTTCATCTTGCTTGATCATGCTATTATTGCTCCATATGTTTTTCAAGTTTTCTGCATACAATGATAATATTTTGTTGTTGTGTTTCAGGAGTTACTTGTTCATATGTTTCAAGAGCTTATCAGAATCTAGAATTAGGTGTGAGTGAGTTTTGCCTGTGTTCCCAAACTCACGTTTAAGTCTAGAGTCTGTTTTAGGGTTTTGTCACGGAATAGCCAAAGGGGGAGATTGTAAAGTTGTGATTTACAACTATGTGTTTTGTTGGCTTTTATTCTGTGCCAAATTTGATTGTAATTAATATCAATTTTTTATACCCTGTATTTGTTGTGGGAATTGATGTAAGGGGTGTGTGATAAAGAGTGTGTGAAGACTCAAGCAAAATTGGAAGCTGAAGGAATCTCGCGGGTATGTCGCGACTAAGCTTCCCGCGAAGTGAGGCATGTGCCCTGCACATGCTTGAATGCGAAGAGTCAGGCCAGGTGGAGACAGCTGTCTCTCGCAAGTATCTCGCGGGTAAGGCCTTCCCGCGAGACACCCGCGAGACATGCTGTTTTGCCAGCCTGTACTGACTGACTCACACATTTTGCACCTATCCTATATAAACCCCCATTACCCACAAATGTTGAGGAATACTTCAAAGAGAAAACCCTAGCCAAACACATTTGCAATTAGAGATTGTCATCCCCACCTTTCTCTATACACTTGCTTGTGGTATCTCCTCAACCCTTCCCTCTCCATTTTCCACACCATTGAGAGGTTGATAGCCCAAACACTTACCACACCTTTTGAGAGTGTTGAATGACGTTTTGGTGCTGCTGGGAAGCATTGGAAGAAGCCTGTAATGGCAGATGCAACATGGTGCTTGTTGCGGGATCCGGAGAACTAAGACAAGACACGTTTCCGAGAAGCCTTGTTGGAGTAGGAGCTTGGAGGGCTTAGGTACATCGGGTAGATTAGGCTTGGAGGGTCTCTTGCTTATTCATGTATCCCAACTGATTGTCTAGTTGATCGATTTCCGCTTGGAGGGCGACAGAGAGGTTTTTCGCCGAGTTCTTCGGTTTCCTCTTCGAGAACACGTCTCGGTGTTTTCTGTGTTTGCATCCTTCTTCCCTACTCTTGTTTTATTCCATTATACTGCTGTGTTGCTTAGTTTATAGATTATAGTAGCTTACTTGTTCATCCGCTCGCTTTTACACTATTCCGCACTTTATATTAAAGTTGTGTAAAATCTATCGAGCTGTAATTTTAATTAGGGGGTCTAAACAGCTCTTGTGTTTTTCAACACGTTTTCGAGCTTTCAGGTTCTATCCTTAAATGGGCTTCTGCTTAATAGATTAATTTTTTTAAAAGGAGGGGGATAATTCATGGAGTATAAGGTAATAAAATAAAAAGAAGAGAGAAAAAGTAAAAAAAAAAAAAGAAAAAAAGAAAAAAAAAACAATAACAACAACTAGCTAACTATTAGGAACCTGCCTTGGTATTAGGGGGTATGTTGTGTGCTGTGTAGGCTAATGTTGCATTATATATGTTGTTGCTATCGTGCCATGTCTAGCGATGCTATGCAGCTACATTACGTGTCCTGCTAGTTATTGAAAGTGGTGTGTAGCCAATGCACGATCAAGTACATACTGCCTACTACCTTCTACTTTGCAAACCACCTACTGCCTACTGTATGCTGTGTTTGCGTCTATGTGGATTTTGCTGCTGTATTATCTAATAGCGAGTTGCATATGCTAATATATATGCCTACTATTGTTGTGTTGATTGGCCTGTTGCTTACTGTGCTTGATGCTTGACTGTTATGTTGTGGTGCCTTTTGCATCTGTGTGCTGAGTTATAACTTATAATGCATTCTAATGCCTATGCTGCATTATGTTCAGTATGCTACCTTATATGCTATTTAGCAGTGTTAATAGATCCTGAGATTAAGTACTTGGTTAGGTAAATGCATGTAATCCATTAGTCTGATGCATATCAAAAGTGCATGTAATCAGTTAGTTATTGGTCCATTTGCATAACTATAGCACAATTAGAGGTTGCTAGAGTGTTAACATACTGTTTGATGCTAGCTAGTAGTTAGTTTGAGAAATGGTTAGGGAAATTATTGATTTGTACTCCTAACAGTCATTGTAAGCAATGACAAGATGAATAATACCTGTTCTTAGTCTCTTAACCTCTCTGTTTTTCTCTCGACTCTCCCTCTTTTTCTCAAGGAGGCTTGGCTATCTCGAATCAGCCGGTTCGCAATCCCATTCCCACACACTCATGTTTTGAATACTAACATCCATAGCAAGGCCATCATAAAGCAATAAACTCTTTGCGATCAGTTTAAAAAGTTTGAATTTTTTTTTTCCGTATAAACTGAAGGATTTTCTTATAACAGGAATCGTGCATTGTTCCCTAATTCTCTCTGTGTATATCACTTTGCTTTAATTTTTCCTCACCAAAAATATATTGAAGTATTAAAAAGTAATTAGACTTAAGCTATTCAGTAGGAGTAGGGAAAACTCATTGCTATGACTAAGAACATTTTTTTCAAAAAAGTTGGTTGCTCTCGTAAACTAACATTAATATTATCTATTTGTCTTTAATGGAGGATCCATTCAGTGATTTAGATTTATTTTTAATAAACCTGAATTATGTGATAATAGTGTTATACCTGTGCAATTCACGACTTAATAAAAAAATATATGTAAATTAAAAAAATTTATTTCAATAATATAATTAAATTACTTATCTAAAAAAATTAAATTAATAACTGGGAACTTATAAAGGAGATTTTAACTCTATGATAGTAACACTGCACACAACTAAGGACAAATTTAATACATTGAGATGATAATTATATGAGAATAAAAATAATTACTTTAAGAAAGACAAAAGGTTAGAATGGAATAACAAATCATATAATGAATATACAACAATTTTGGTTAAAGAAAAAATTACGAGTAGAGTTAATAGAGAAAAAAATTATTTACATGGGAATTGAACGATTGTCCTTAAGAGTGAGAATTATATCTAATTGAGTAAAGAGTTTTAAAAAATAATTGTCCATTAATCTTGACCCTTTTTTATGGTAAAAGGTCTACATAAGCATCCTCATTTATTTGCCATATCAAATTAATAAACATATATAAAGAAAAAAAACAAATATGTAATCAAATATTTTATAAACTGACAGGTTATTTAGACCCCTAAAACAACCAAATTGCGTAGCCTAGATTAATTAGCCAAGTTGTTACTTAGTCAAATTAAGCAATTCTAGGTTAAAGCAATTCAACAATCATATCAAGAATAATAATGCAGCGGAAAATAAATAACACAAGATATGATCACCCAGGAAACCACACGGTAAAAACCTGGGGAGGATTTGACCCACCGATCCTCAAGGCAAACCAGAATTCACTATGAAAGAATTGAAGTTCTTATAGAAGGACTACAAGCTCCCCGCTCGACTTCCTAATGCTACCCACCAGTACGAACTTCCTGACACGACCACGCGCAGGCTCCGAATCCACGGACTACTTCTTTCTTGAATTCTTCAATCAGCTACAAGCTCCCCGCTTGCTTTTCTTTTAAGTTCCAATGGTTGCAACTATGTTGATCATCAAGATATTGACAACCCTAAGTTTATGTGAAGGAAAGCTCCTCAAAGATCTCACAAGAGATTCACACAAACAGAAAATATGAGCAACATAACAATATGGACAACCTCAAAAACGTGGCTAGGGTTTTGTTTATATACCTAGGGTAAAAACATAAAACCCTAAACGTTTAATGAAGTAGGGCTGAGTTGGAAATTCTGCAGAAAATTCAACCTGTGCGATTTTCGATCGATCGAGTCTATTCTTCGATCGATCGAGCCAGGCCAAAAGTCCCAAGTACTTCTGCAGCCACTCGATTCCAACTGTACAATAATAAACCAACTTTGAGCAAGCCTAAACAAGACTAAATACAATGTTTTGATCATGGTTTGCCAACATTACAAATTAGAGTTCTAAATACATAAAATCCTAAGACCTTAGAACCTAACAAACTCCCCCTTTGGCAATCCGTGACAAAACCATAATTAAAAGCTCAAAGTTTTACAAGTAAAAGCCCTTTACAAAAGTAATGCTCATAAAATCAAATTCAGCCTAACTACTATCCATCAGTTGCAAGTGTAGACAGCAGCTTTAGTTGAATCAACCTGTATATTCCTGAAATACTCAACAAACGCATAAACGCATGTGTGACAGAAAAGAGTAAAACAACAGGTATAACATTCTTGTAAGATTCACACAACACAAAATAAAGACATATATGAATGATCAACTCATAAATATAAGTCAATAAGCAGTGAATCATAAAGCAACAAGAATCAACAAAAAAAATAACATGTATATCAATCAATGTTACTCCCCCTAACATGAATATCCCCAAAAATGATATACAAAGTGAAGCACCTAGATACAATCTAAAAACTCCACAAGCTCCTCAAAACACAAAGTCTCCCCCTAACTACAAAAACCCCTCAACAAGTCAAAAATACCACTCCCCCTTTTTGTGACGGAATGCCAAAGAGCAATCACAAGTCGCCATCAAAAGGAGGTGGTGAGGGTGAATGAAGACGCGCCAAGTCAGCTCGTAGAGCACGAAACTCATCTAGCAAGTCCACCAAAATCTGACCATGAGCCGCCTGAACGGTCATGACAGTCTCCAAAGTACGACGAACATCGAAGTCGGCCGAAGGAGGTGGAGGAACATCAGCAGCAGCAGCATCATCACCAACTGGATCAGGAACATCCTCACCAGCAAGACCTGCAGAAGAAGAAGGAGGAGGTGCGCTACTAGAGGGCTCAGACCTAGGGTGTTTAGAACCAGCTCGAAGATGAGCAGCCCTTTGTCTAAGAAAAGACGCACCTATAGGAGCAATAACATGAACGGGCTCAGAGGAAGGGAAGCCACCAAGATCAAGATGAAGGAGAATCCTATGAATGAAAATAGGATGTACAAGAGCATGAGCAGAAGATGAACTCCTATAAACATCGTTCAAAGAACGACGAAAAAGATGGGGAAAACTAATAGGAGCATCAGTAACCAGAGCGTACAAAAATACACACCTCTCAAGAGGAATGGTGTGAACATGGGAAATGGGCCAGATAGAATGACATGCTATCCTAAAGAAGAGATAGTGTAACCCGGAGAGCTCAGCAGAGGTGATCCGAGGATCAGAACCCCACTGGACAGTAGTCCCAGTGATGTAAGACAAGACATCACTAATCTCGGGAGACACGTCATATGGATAGACAGGATGTCGAACCAATGGTACCCCTAGAGCATCAGCCACTACCTCAGGAGTAAGGGTGTACTCTACGCCTCGTATCCAACTCTTGACTAGAGTGTTGGAATCATAGATGCGGATAGAGATGTTCGAATAGAACTCTCTAATCAAGGCAGAAGGTGGAGGAGGATCAGAAACATCCACCAAGGGTAACCAGCCCCTACGCTCAAAGTTTGCCCTAATGGCAGGATCAAGTTCATCTAAGTGAACAAAACGCTTAGCCCAAATTTTTCTCCTAACATTCAGCTTCTCATAAATCTCTTGGTTTTTCTCACTCGAAAACCTCTCACGATCATAGGATGGAGGGGGTGAAGGAGAAGGTGAGGGAACATTCCTACGGGCTCTAGTTTTCCTAGGCATAGTGCTAAGGAAAGGACAGAGACACAAAGTGAAAAACCAAAAAGAACAAGAGAAAACAAAACCAAGGGCAGACTGCAAATTAGCACAATAAAAAATATAGAACAAAAATCTATATGATGCATGAACATGAATAATGTTGTGATGCATGATCTAATGCAGTAAACAAATAAGTTCAATTGAGATTGAATTGACAAAATTGGCTTGAACATGGAATTTTTATCAAAAATCCCAAAAATTGAAAACCACTTGTTGAAATGTTTTACCAAAAAGATGAATTGAGCATTACAAAACACATTACATAGATTATAATGCTTAATTACAACTACACAACAAGTCAATTTCATCAAATTCTTCTCAATTTAACAAAAGCCCCAATTCGGATCAAGAACAAGCCCTAGATTTTTCAATTTTTTACCAAACTCAAATTTGATCAAATTAACAGGTAATAATCATGTTAATGAAGTGTCCCCACAAAAACCCAATGATCAATTTCATAAAATAAGGCTTGAATCAACAGAAAATCCCAATTATGCAAATTCCGAAAATTACCCTCAAATGCATGAATATATGCATGAAAACATGAAAATAAATTCAAAAGGAAGGGCACAAGTGACTTACCAACTTGAGGAGAGAGGGATTGTGCAAAAAGAACGGAGGAAAACGACAAAAAATTCCTGATTTTAGCTTGCCAACGCGGAGAGAGGAAAAAGCCTTGAAAAGTTTTTGAAATAGGAACTTTGAAAAAGTCAAAAAAGTGCCTTTTAAAAAGCTTTTTCACGATGTTCGATCGATCGAAAATCAGATTCGATTGATCGAAACACACAGTCATTTTGAGACAAATGAAAGCACTTTTTCGATTGATCGAAAATTAGGTTCGATCGATCGAAACACAGTCATTTTGAGACAAATGAAAGCACTTTTTCGATTGATCGAAAATCAGGCTGGATCGATCGAAATGGGCAGAGGCTCACTAAATTTTGAGAAAAAAATCACAGTTTTGAAAGACAAACCAAATTTTGAAAAACAACTCCTCAAAGCATTAAATTACAAAAATAAAATGCATGAGTATGAGATGGAATGCTTTTTCAAAAACCCAAAATTTTAAACCCAATTTTCTCAAAAACAAGTTTCAATTATTCTTCCTTTGAATATTTTCAAGCAACAAATAAGTTGTACACAAATCTCAAGATAATTTCAAACTTGGTTGGTCAGACCATAAACACACACTAGCATGTACAGTGTTTAACAAAGAGTAACTTGTGTAGTGTGTGATACTAGCAGAAACTTGAGATACATGTGAGGTGATATGTGAATAGCAATCAAACACAAAGTCTACACAATTCTTCACATAGAATTTAAAAGAGACTATCACCTAAAGAGTTACATCCTATAACTCCCACATCTCCTAGAACAAAAGCTTGCAATCATGTAAGTTTCTTGTATTTTTGCCCCATTATTTAGGTGAAATTTGGCATAAAGCCTAATAGTACACACCAGATTAGATTATGTGAAATGACATCAAGCCTAATAGTACACATCGGTTTGAATTAAGTGAATCGGCATCAAGCCTAATAGTACACACCAGTTTTAAGCATTAAGCATTTAAGCATTTAAAGAGGCTACACCTTATGTTCTTTTTGTGCATGTGCTACACTTTCTCGAGCACAAAATCTTATGATATGCACTAAGGTGTTCATGATTGGCTAGTGAACAGTGGTGAGATGGTTATTTATGCCTTTCTCAAAAGGATCAAGTCCGACAGTCAAAATAACATGTGACTTCAAGATCAAGACAAAGTGATTAATAACCACAAACATCTTTCCCACACAACATGCACTACAAAGCTTTAACTAGTCAAGTGCAATATTTAAGCTCATCAAGGTTAAACAAGGTACACGGAACATGAGAGACCAACCTTGTTTTTCAAAAATCAAGAAAAATAGTGTCTAACATAATTTTTGCTTTCACTTTTTTTTTTTTTTTTTTTCTTTTTTTAAAACAAATAAATCCTAGAATGAAATGCATGAATGTAATGCAATGCAAGTCCTAGAACAAAAACAATAAAAAGACACAAACCAAAGAACAATGGTCACCAAAGAATAGAGCAATTAAGCACAAGGACCATGTCAGAAAGACTCAGTTAGTTCGAGTCTTTTGCATCCAAAACTTTTTAGATGCACCACGAGCATTGGAGTTCTTATTCACATTCGAGTGATTCCCAACTCCAGGATTGGAATAAAGGTTTAACACCTTTACCAATTCACCAATTAGTGCCATAGGATCATGTGCTTGAGGCACAAGCACTTTTGGTTTAGTTGCTCTCTTATCAGCTTGAAGCTTGTAACAGTTAGAACGAATGTGTCCAGACTTACCATAATAATGACAAACCCAAGCAGGTTTACCATGCATCTTGTCCTTAGATTTGGTAGGCTCCTTAGGTTTAGATTCTCTTAAGTCTACCCTAATCTTCTTAGGTGGTGAAACTTCTACGGGTTTAACTATCTCACTCACAGGTGGTTTGACAGTTTCACTCACAACCTCACTCACAGAAGGTTCAGAAGAAGAGGAAGGAACAAAAGTAGTGGAATGTGGTCCAGAATCAAAAATGCTTTCAACATATCCTAACCCAGTTTTATCAGCAGGAGACTTTTGAACATTCAGCATGTGATCAAGTTTAGAACTAGCAGATCTAGCAACAGATAAATCATGTTCCAAAGTTCTAACTTTATCAAGCAAAAGCATGTTCTCAGATTTAACATTATTCAAAAGCTCATTAGCATCAAACAGTTTAACAAGCAAATTTCTCTTTTCAAGCTCAAGAGAATCAATTTTCTTTAGGCCAAGTTCAATTTTCATAGCATCCTTTGCAGCAACTTTGCAAAGTTTGTTATAGGCCTCTTGAAGATCTGCATCTTTAGAGAGTTCCCCATCAGAAGGGTTCTCCTCAGCAGATATGCTTTCATTGACTATAGCAGTAGCCGTGAAAGCAATGAAGTTTCCATCCTCGTCACCACCGGACTCATCATCAGAAACCTCATTATCACTAAGGGTTACAGCCATAGCTTTACCCTTATTCCTCAAGAATGTAGGACATTCAGATTTCACATGACCATACCCTTGACAGCCAAAACACTGAGGACCCAAAGAGTTATTAGAAGATTGACCAAAATTATCTCTAGGTTTTTCAAAATTGTTAACCTTAATGGGATCATTCTTCCTAAAATTTCTAGGTTTAGCAGTGTAAGTACCTCTTGCCTTTCTATTTGTATTCCTTAGAAAGTTCTTAAAGTTTTTGGCAAGATAGGCAATCTCTGTAGCAGAGAGCTCATCATCAAATCCACCACCCTCAACATCATCAACTGACTTAAGAGCCATTGATTTGGATTTGTTCACTTTAGGTAGGTCAGACTCATAGGATTGAAGAGATCCTACAAGCTCATCAACAGGGATGGAGTCCACATCCTTGCTTTCAGTGATGGCAGTCACTTTGGGTCTAAAATCTTCAGTTAAAGATCTAAGAATCTTCCTAACAATTTTAGGTTGATCATAGATTTCACCCAAATTAAAAGCAGAATTGACAATATCATTTAATTTAGCATAGAATTCATCAAAAGATTCATCATCAGACATTCTAATGCTTTCAAATCTAGAAGTCAATTGTTGCAATTTATTAATCTTAACTGCCTTTGTGCCTTTATGCACAGTTTGGAGGATTTTCCATGCAACATGAGCAACCTCAACATTAGAGATCCTCTTAAATTCCTCCATAGAAACAGCATTAAAGATGGCATTCATAGCTTTGCTATTGAAGCTTGCTGCTTCTTTTTCAGAAGTTTGCCACTCACTCACAGGAGTAGCGGGTTTCACCCATCCGTATTCAACGGAATTCCAAACCCTTTCATCAATGGATTTCAGGAATGCTTTCATCCTTACTTTCCAATAAGCATAGTTGTTCCCATCAAAATGAGGAGGAACAAACAAAGAGTGTCCATGCTCCATGACAACAGGGGTCAAGGATCAGCTCAGAGATTAAAAATCTCAAACACAAAGAGCTACCCGCTCTGATACCACTTGACAGGTTATTTAGACCCCTAAAACAACCAAATTGCGTAGCCTAGATTAATTAGCCAAGTTGTTACTTAGTCAAATTAAGCAATTCTAGGTTAAAGCAATTCAACAATCATATCAAGAATAATAATGCAGCGGAAAATAAATAACACAAGATATGATCACCCAAGAAACCACACGGTAAAAACCTGGGGAGGATTTGACCCACCGATCCTCAAGGCAAACCAGAATTCACTATGAAAGAATTGAAGTTCTTACAGAAGGACTACAAGCTCCCCGCTCGACTTCCTAATGCTACCCACCAGTACGAACTTCCTGACACGACCACGCGCAGGCTCCGAATCCACGGACTACTTCTTTCTTGAATTCTTCAATCAGCTACAAGCTCCCCGCTTGCTTTTCTTTTAAGTTCCAATGGTTGCAACTATGTTGATCATCAAGATATTGACAACCCTAAGTTTATGTGAAGGAAAGCTCCTCGAAGATCTCACAAGAGATTCACACAAACAGAAAATATGAGCAACATAACAATATGGACAACCTCAAAAACGTGGCTAGGGTTTTGTTTATATACCTAGGGTAAAAACATAAAACCCTAAACGTTTAATGAAGTAGGGCTGAGTTGGAAATTCTGCAGAAAATTCAACCTGTGCGATTTTCGATCGATCGAGTCTATTCTTCGATCGATCGAGCCAGGCCAAAAGTCCCAAGTACTTTTGCAGCCACTCGATTCCAACTGTACAATAATAAACCAACTTTGAGCAAGTCTAAACAAGACTAAATACAATGTTTTGATCATGGTTTGCCAACATTACAAATTAGAGTTCTAAATACATAAAATCCTAAGACCTTAGAACCTAACATAAACAGTTCAATTGTGTTCAAGGGAAAAAAAACATGGATCATATAAAAAAATTAATTTGATTTATGTTATTTTCTCAACAATTAAAGAAATTTTTCAAATGAACTCTATTAGGACATACAATGCAAAACCCATAATAATAATAATAATAATAATCAAAATCAAAATAAAAATCAAAATAAAAATCAAAATCTTACTCTTTTTTTATCACTCCATTTTCTACTAAAAATTTTAGGATTTTAAGCGTGGCCAATAAATCACACTAATGATATATATAATAATAATAATTTACCTTATTTTTCGAAGAGGGTAATTGGAAGTTTAAAACAAAAACAAACAAACAAACAAAAAATGAGTAACATACATAACATTTAGAAAATTAAAAGGAAAATAAGCACAATTCAAACTAGCTCGAGATTCATGCTGGAAGTCAAAAAAGGCTTTGGCCTGAGATTTATTCCCTATACGCTATATATTCTCCTGACTTATGTTAAACAAAATAGTATCATAAACACATAAGCTCTTGTTGTGTCTTATTGCATGATAGCACATCCTGTGAAGTTGCTTGATTGCATCCTGTGAAGTTGCTTATCAAAGATGGGCTAGCTAAGCTCCTAAGAGTTCGTGCTGATCTCCTTCATCCTATTGTTATTGCATGAGTTTCTAAGCATATATATACATCACCCAAGAGTCTATTCTGTGTATCCAATTTTTTTTTTTTATTAGCTGATACATATAGTAGATAAATATACATTATAAATGACCAATTTACACTAATTAGGAATTACTATTATACTATAACTCATTCACAATCAATAAGCAAATAGATATAAGTTATAACTATCCAACTCATGCACATGTCTAACTCTTCCTAACTATGCAATTTGGTTTTTTTTTTACTTTAAAATTTGGTGAGATAGCATTAGCACGTATCTAATTTTTTTTATTTATTTAAAAATTAGTGATAAAGCTATAGTTGATAAAAATGAATAAGAAGTTGTTTTTATCTGTAAATTTGTGGAAGTGTGAAGCTGAAATCTATATCTAAAAAATAAGTGGCATGTGAAGAGGAAATTCAAAGAAAAAAAAAAGTAATCACGTGTGAAGAGGAAAAAAATAGTAAAAAATAAATTAATTATAAAAGGATTAGAATTTGGATTGTAATTAGATTAAGATTTTTATCAGCTTAGAAATTATAGGAGAAGAAGATAAGAACAAAAAAAATTATATCTATTTTTTTGAAAACTAAAAAATATTTCTGCAATTTGATGAAGCCACTTAGCACAACCACAACTTTTAAGCTCAAATTTTATTATATAGTATATGATTTTTGTAGGGATGAAGGGCCTAGATAAGAATAATGGGCCATGGGCCGCACCCGAGGACATCAAATAGTCCGAGGATAGACAAGTACAAATGAAGGCAGATGGATGTTGGGCCGAGGAAGAGGTCAGGTCATGTTGAACAGGTAACATCTTCTAAGGAGTGATACCACCTCGACCAACAATGTGGAGGCCTAAAGTCTGACCACCCATCAAGTACGAGTCAACAGACAATTGTGCTTAGAATGATAAGCATCAGAAAGAGATGAGACAAAAGAGAATTGAGAAATATCTGAAAAGAAAGTTGCTACCACCGCATTGAATGCTCTGCATCTAACCCCCTAGTAGCATTAATGTGGAAGTGATACCTGAATAGTAACTTTCTGCCTTATAACTACCCACAAAAACTTTAGGAAGGTGTTGATGGGACAAGTATCAAGATTATCAATTTGATCTACATGTGGATGGCTGAGATGAAAGAGGGAAAGAGAATATAAAAGGGAAGGAATCCATTACAAAAAGAAAGAGAGGAAGAAAAAACCAGAGAAAAATCATGGTGTAACGAAGAACTGTAATTTGTGTATAAGTCGGTCAGAAATATATAAAAACATATCTTCCTCAGACTTGACCGAGGGTAACTTTTCTTGTTCAAATTGTTTGTCTTTGTCATTCCAATAATAACTAGCCTATTGTGATCAATATCTTCCTAACTCATTGAATGTTCAGTCTCAAGCTCACTCTCTAATAAATTCATTGTTTTGGACTCATTTGGTGATTGTCCATCCATTTGGGCTGTTGAGCAAAATGGGTCCATACAATTTTTTTGATAAAAAAAAAAAAAAATTGCATAAATTAACATCTTTTTTTTTTAGTGCTCAATAAGTAATTTGGTTTTTCTAAATTATGGTTAGAAAAGCTACTACTACTGCTTAAACCCTTATCAAGAAAGTCCATACTGTACTAGAAACCATTTTGGTTTGGCTAGGGAAACAAAATATTTTGCTAATAAATAATATCAATGTATCATTTTGGATTATCGCTCATACAGTCAAATTCAATATATTTAATTTTCAAAATTTAATAATATAAATCCATACTTTATCTAATATATTAATTTTTTTTGCTAATATGTTATTTTATCACTAATAATATAATAGCTATTAATATACTTAAATAATAATAGTAATAACAACATAATTTTATACGTTTGTGTTTATGATGATAGCGATGCAAGCAAGAACTAGTCAATAACTCACAAAGAGAGTAGAGAGATTATTAGATCTAAAAACGTGAATTTTTTTTCCAGTCTAGAATGAAATTTTGGCTAAAATCTGATATGTTTCCTGGTATGACCTAATATGGACCTGTATTAAATTTGCACAAAACTTAGATGTTTCTGTACCGATTTGGGTGCAAGTATGAAATATTCTAGTCGTAACAGCCGGTACAATTCCAAATCGATTCCCGTAACCCTTACCTCCTCCTTAACCCCAAAATACTTTTGTTCTTGGGAAGGTACCAATCCAAATAAAGGTCGATCAGCCAATTCAATCCTATCTACTCTGTGTGAAAATTTTGTAATTAGTAGTGATTGTAGCCAAATCAAATGAAGGTAATTATGTCTTCTCTCTAGCTTTCAAGAACTCAAAATTGGGAAGGACACACATTGTTGGAAAGGTCCTAACATTGAATTTATTTTTATGCTTCGATACATGAGTTTTTTTTTTTTTTTGGGTTAACTTGGCTTCCTGAAGCCACTCAAAATGAACCTTATCATATAAGCTTTTTAATGAAACATAACCATGGTTTCAAAATTCGGATTGGCCAATTCAAGCAGGAATTGGACCCTAAATCAGTTAGGAAAAAACCAAAAACCTGACCTAATTTCAATTCTTCAACCATTCCAGTTTTTAAAACCATATATATGACTCATGCAATTTTGAGATTTTTTTTTTTTTTTTTACATGATTTCAATCAAAACCCTGGTTTTGGCTAGGGTTAAGGTTTTTCATTCTAGGTTTTAAAAGGTTTTCTTGTCTTTTTGATATTTCATTATTTCAAGTCCGGTCATTGAGATCCACGTCTTTCTTTGCAGAGAATTAATATTTCTTTGTGTTGGTGCAAAAATTGTTTAATTGAATGATCATATTTTCTGGAAAGTTTGATCAACCTGATATATATATATATATATATATATATATATATATATATTGGAATTCTTGAGTTTGACCGAATTTGATTAATCTTATACAAGTTGAGGTTTTTAATGAGCTTCATGATCCTAGTTCATATCTTGGTTGAAGTTAGGGTTTTCCTTAGTTTCGCATACAAGCAGTAATTTGCTTTCATGGGAGGGGGGAACGGCATAGAAAAATTAATAGATTAAAGTATTGAGTCTTGCAATAAGTATTATAAATTATCTAACTATTAATGTCTCTTCCAATAAATAAATAGTAGAAATAATGCAACAAGTAATAATTATTGCAATAAGTAGTATTAATGATTAAAGTAATAATGTCTCTCTTAGTAACCAATATTTATGATTAGACTATTAATGTGTCTTGCAATAAGTAGTACTATTTTTTTTTTAGAAGGTAGTACTTAAGGGGTCATTATCGATCAATGTTATTAAACCCTATCCAACCCAGCTAGTTGGACTGGTAACTCGATGACCCAGTACTTGGACCGGTCTGGGTCATCAATTGAATTGAATGTGCATAAGACCCAGTCAAAACTGATAAAACTTGGCAGGTTTTAAGCAAACCATGTGACCTGGCTGGGATTTAAGAACCCGACCACCTGAGTTTCTAAATTATGTAAAATTACATTAATAGGTCTACCTCATTGAATTCTTTATTGTTTAATATATGATAATATGATAATTTAAATAAGAGAAAACCTCTCATTAAATAAATAAATAAATAAAAGTATTTTTCTTTCACTTCTTTACTATTTAATGTATGATAAACTAATAATTTAACAATACATCACTTTTTAGTTTCATGTAGCTAGTTAGCACGTATGTATGAGTATATTAGTATATGTTACATAGATTATTACTTAAATGTTCTTTTCTCTTCTTTTTTTGCGTTTTGTTTTCTTTATTTGTTTATTGCTTTAAGTTTAAGTCTTTAACCTTTTTTTTTTTTTTTTTCTCTCTTCTTTTGTTTACGTAGTTTGAGATTTTCCTTTTTTTTTAATATAAAAAATTTAAGACACATAACAAGATTTTATTTAGCAAAATTTTTGTTGCAATCTTATGACATTCATTTCTTTTTTTGTGCATTTATAGAATTTCTAATGCTATTACTTGTGAAACCTTAATTTTGAATTATAATGATGAGTTTATTTTAGGCATATGCCTTTTTTTTTTAAAAAAAAATTACAAACTAATTGAACTTGAACTTGTGGTTCGACTAGTGACCCACTAATTAAACCAATGACCTAATGACCTGACCCATCGACCGGGTCAATGTCTAGTGCGGGTTTAATAATAACAATATCTTTTGTAATAAAGAATAATAATAATATACTCCATCCGTCTTAAATTATTGGCCTCTATTCCATTTTTAATGTCCCAAAATTTAGTTCTCTTTGAGAAGTCAATATATAAATGAATCCAATTAATGAGTGTCCTTAGAGCATTTGTTAAAGAATCATGTTAGAAAAGTTTTAATATTATTTTTATAGAAAATATAAATAGCTGTAAAATGAGTTAGTTTTATTTTTTATATCTCAGAAATAAGTTTCTAAAAATATTTTTTAAACTAATGGCCTTTAGGCATCCATTAACTTTTCTTAAATAAATCTCCTAACTTACCGTTTATTGTTTGCTTTATTTAAAAAGTCAACATCATTCTTTTTCTAGAGTTTAAGGCAATTTTTAAAAATTTGTACATTTTTAATTGAAAGACAAAGAATTAAATAATGCTCTTTTAAAAAGTTGGATTTTCTAAACGTTACTATGACTAACAATATGAGTGGAAGGTGTTAACTATTAAACATGTATTGCGATTAATGGTCCAAACTATTAATGAAGTTTTTCGCAAGTTGTATAACGTCGGTGATAACGTTGTGCTTTCATGGAGCAAATCTTCACATAGAAACAATTAATCCATATTAGTTCTTACGAATTTTATAAAAATTACTTATTAATTACGAACTAACTCTTTTGGTAGCTCATAAGCAAACTAAAGGACATTACTCCCCCAAAAAAATTTATAATCTATTTACTCACCAGATTGTGCATATTGGACCATCCCACCTCACATGTTCATTTAAAACTAATTACCCTTTTACAAGTGCACTTAACTTTTACTAAAGGTCACATATTAACATAAAAATTATTTAAAGACCTTGTAACCCTAACCGAAAGACATTGCTTAAATTCGAAGTCTCTTAAGTCTTAACTTTAAAGTGGTCATACATTCATAAGTCACAAATTATTTGACCAAATAAATTTTTTTTACCAAATCAGTTTACATGTTAAATTATATTGCTTTTAAGGGCGTCAAACCATTTAATCGTTATTTAACGCATACTACTTTCAACCTTAATTTTTGTTTTGAATTCAACATTACCAAAATATTTTTGAAACCTAAAAAATTACCAAAATACTCCCGAAACCCAAAAAATGACCAAAATATCCCAAAACTCAAAAATGACCAAAATGCCCCCGAAACCCAAAAAATTACCGAAATACCCCCAAAACCCAAAAAATTACCAAATTATTCATCCCACCACTAAAAAAAAAAAATGGTTAGAAAGAAACATAGTGCAATAGCATTTTCTACTAGTTATTAGTATATTCCTTTTCTTTAGTATTAATATTACATACAATGTGGCTTACATAACATGCATGTGTATCTACAAATGTTGAGAACTGTATAATGACATGTATATTAGTTATAATTTTGCCTCTTTAGAGTGGCTTTGCCACTGTATTTCAATAAGAGTTAAGAGAGGTTAATGTAATTTACCTATTTAATGAGCGACACTCTATTAACTCATTTAAGCCCATAAATAAGCAAGAAGTTAGAAGAGAGGTCATGATCATGACTCCAAAAAATTATACAAAGAGCTCAAGATAGGGTTATGAAGACAAAAAAAAACTCATCACGGGTTGAATTTATCAAAGTAGTAGACTAGTAGTTTAGCATGATAGAGTAGTAGTTTATGCATGATAGAGTAGTAGTTTATGCAATCAAGAAATTCAATGAATAGTGAAACCTTTTACCTTTTCCTCTTCCCTATTATTATTGTTTTAAATTTTTAATATCAACATGAATGCGTATACTGTCTCTCCCAGGCCAACAAGTTACGATGAGAATTGGAAGAAACCAAGAAATCATATACATTATACACCATCCATGAAAGTATATAGAGTTACAAAGCCACATACACACAATATATATATATATATATATATATATATATATAATTTCAATACGAAAAAAACCTACACCAGAAAGGACGTGGAACTGTGAAGGTCTTTCATTTGAGCAAATTATACAATGGAGCACGTGGCATTGTGGCAATCCTAGTGTTAATGCTCAAAAATATGCAGATAGCTAGTTGCAGTAGTAGCAGCAAGAAGTTAAGAACTTCATCCAAAAAATAAAAAGCAAGAAGTTAAGAAAAATAACAATGAAGTAGCATACTTGTTAGGTTCTAAAGATTTAGGATTTTATGTATTTAGAATTCTAATGTGTAATATTGGCAAACCATGATCAAAACAATATGTTTAGTCTTGTTTAGGCTTGCTCAAAGTTGATTAAATATTGTAAAGTTGGAATCGAGTGGCTGCAGATGTACTGGAGCATTTCGGCCTGGCTCGATCGATCGAAGCTTAGGCTCGATCGATCGAAGCTCGGGTCAGATGCGTTTTCTGCAGAGTTCCAGCTCAGCCCAAACTCTATTTAAACGTCTTGGGGTTCAAGTAAAACACTCATATATATAAGGAAAACCCTAGAAAGTTTTTGAGACTTTGTAGAGAGAGATTAGAGTGCCTCTTGTGCCTCCTTTTTATTAGGGTTTTGTATCCAAACCTCTCTAAGTCTTTGTTGCTCATATTTGCGGTTTATGTGAATCTCTTGTGAGATCTTTGAGGAGCTTTCCTTCACATAAACTTAGGGTTGTCAATATCTTGATGATCAACAAGGTTGCTACCATTTGAACTTAAAAGAAAAGCAAGCGGGGAGCTTGTAGCTGATTGAGGAATTCAAGAAAGAAGTAGTCCGTGGATTCGGAGCCTGCGCGTGGTCGTGTCAGGAAGTTCTACTGGTGGGTAGCATTAGGAAGTCGAGCGGGGAGCTTGTAGTCCTTTTGTAAGAACTTCAATTCTTTCATAGTGAATTCTGTTATGCCTTGAGGATCGGTGGGTCAAATCCTCCCTAGGTTTTTACCGTGTGGTTTCCTGGGTGATCATATCTTGTGTTATTTATTTTCCGCTGCATTATTATTCTTGATATGATTGTTGAATTGCTTTAACCTAGAATTGCATAATTTGACTAAGTAACAACTTGGCTAATTAATCTAGGCTACGCAATTTGGTTGTTTAAGGAGTCTAAATTCCTGTCAAGTGGTATCAGAGCGGGTAGCTCTTCGTTTGTTTTAGATCTTTTGATCTAAGAGCTGATCCTTGACCCCTGTTGTCATGGATAATTTGAATTGTCTTTCTGATCATGTTTCTGCTCATGCTTCTGCTGATTTTATTGATGCCTGTGATGTTTTGAATAAAAAAGACACTATTGTTTCTGTTGATTTTTTTGATACTTTTGAAACTCTTTGTAAGGAATTATCTAAATCTTTGAAAATTTCTAAGAAATTCAAAGAAGAGTTAAGATTGACTAATTTTGAAAAAGAGGAATTGCTTGTTAGATTAGATGAGTCTAATAAAAAGAATGATTTTTTGAGAAATCAAATTTCCTCTCAAGATGAGAAGATGAAAAGTTTGGAACAAAAGTTAGCTGAGGCTGAAGCTAAATTGGAAAATTTGTCTAATACCAAACTTGTTGATGATAACAGAAGTGTTTCTGTTTCTCTTAAGCCTAAAACTGAGAAAGTTTATATCCCTCCTTTCAAGAGGAATATTAAAGAAAAAGCTTATTTTGCTAGGTTAGACAAAGGTAAAAGTTCTGATGTAGACGCTGAAGTTTGTAAACCTAAGTCTAATCCTATTGTTAGAGAGCATAATAAATTTGTTTTTGTGCCTACCTGTCACCTTTGTGGTGGTGTTGGTCATATTAGACTAAATTGTTCTTTGTTGAGGCAAAAACCAAAATCTGAGAATAGATTTGCTATTAGGAATATTGATGTTCCTAAATTTGTTGCTGTTTGTCACTTTTGTGGTGTCTCCGATCACATTCGTCCTAATTGTCATAAATTGAAATTTAAGCATTCCGTATGTCAATCTAGGATATGTGATGATATTTCTCCTGCCATAAGTCCAAATAAATTGTTTCATATTCTTTTGAAAAATTTGAGCTTGTTGGCTTGTGAAAGGAATTTGCAGGATTTCAGTATTTCTCAGAAGATTGGTGTAATTCCTCAAATACACTCTGCTTCACATGGATTTTCACCTACAAAGCCGAAGACTTGTGCTATATGGGTGAGAAAAGATTCTCTAAGGTGAGTGTTGCTGACTTGTCCTTAATTTAATTTTTTCAATTGATTGTGAACATGTCTTGTTTTTGTTTTTGGATGTTTTGTTTTTTAGATTTTTAATTATTAAAAAAAATCCAAAAACATTGAAAAATTCTCAAAAAGACAAAAATATTTTATTTTGTGTCTTGTTTTATTTTTCTTGAGGATTACATGAGTTTTAATATCTCTCTTGATTTAGAATATGCTTGACATTGTGGAGAAACTTGAATAGTTTGTGCTAAGCTATTTTTTGTTTTTGTATGAGTATGTACTAGTTTGTACATGTACTCATGGGTTAATTAAGAAATTGATATTTCTTGTCTGTGTACCCTCTATAGCTTAGTTAAGCACTGTCATGCATTGCTTTTGCATTGTTCATTTAGCATAATATGTGCTTTTTGTTTTTGGTCATAAAGTTTGTTAAAAACCAAAAAGATTTTTGTGATTTGTATTTCACATCTTGGATTTATAATCAAGGATTGACCATATTATCTTTACATAACAATTCTATGTACCTTGTTTAGCTTTGATGAACTTATTCATTGCACTTGACTAGTTGAAGCTTCGTAGTGCATGTTGTGTGGGAAAAATGTTTATGGTGTTTATCACTTTGTCTTAATCTTGAAGTCACATGTTATTTGACTGTCGGACTTGATCCTTTTGAGAAAGGCATAAATAACCATCTCACCACTGTTCACTAGCCAATCATGAACACCTTAGTGCATATCATAAGATTTTGTGCTCGAGAAAGTGTAGCACATGCACAAAAAGAACATAAGATGTAGCCTCAATTAAATTAAAACTGGTGTGTACTATTAGGCTTGATGCCAATTCACTTAATTCAAACCGGTGTGTACTATTAGGCTGAATGCCAATTCATACAAATAAGAGGCAAAAATACAAGAAACTTACATGATTGCAAGCTTTTGTTCTAGGAGATGTGGGAGTTATAGGATGTAACTCTTTAGGTGATAGTCTCTTTTAAATTCTATGTGATGGATTGTGTAGACTTTGTGATTGATTGCTATTCACATATCACCTCACATGTATCTCAAGCTTTTGCTAGTTGCACACACTACACAAGTTACTCTTTGTTAAACTTGGTACATTATATTGTGTGTGATTTTGTTGTGGCCATCCAAGATTAAAAGTTCCTTGATTTTAATGCAAAATGTGTTTCAAGTTTGAAAAATTTGAAAATATCTTGAGATTTGTGCAGAACATATTTGTTGCTTAAGAAAATTTCAATGGAAGAATGATTGAAATTTGTTTTGAGAAAATTGGGTTCAAAATTTTGGGTTTTTGAAAAAGCATTCCATCTCATACTCATGCATTTTGTTTCTGTAATTTAATGCTTTGAGGAGTTGTTTTCAAAATTAAGTTTGTGTTTTTCAAAACTATGATTTTTCTCAAAAATTTTGTGAGCCTCTGCCCAGTTCGATCGATCCATTCTGATTTTCGATCGATCGAAAAAGTGCTTTAATTTGTTTAAAAATGACTGTTTCATTCGATCGATCGAATGTATTTTTCGATCAATCGAAAGTCGCGAATCAGGTTTTTAAAAAGGGTTTGTTCTTGATCCGAATTGGGGCTTTTGTGAAATTGAGTTGAATTTGATGAAATTGGCTTGTTGTTTGGATGTAATTAAGCGTTATACTCTGTGAGTTGTGTTATGTGATGCTCAATTCATCAATTTGTTTAAAAATTCAACAAGTGGTTTTCAAATTTTTGGGGTTTTTGTTAGAAACTCTATGCTCAAACCAATTTTGTCAATTTGATCTCAATTGAACTTAATATTTTACTGCATTAGTACATGCATCATGGCATTGTATTTGTTCATGCATCATATAGATTTTTATTCTATATTATTTTTGTGCTAATTTGCAGTCTGCCTTTGGTTTGTGTTTAGGATTCACATGCATTGCATTGATTTTTGTATCCATCTTGCAGTTTTGCAGTCATATCTCTCATTGTTTTCACACATAGCATGCATACACTTTGCTACATTGGGTACTCAACTTGATCAAAAAATTGATTGATTAATTTTTGAGCGATGTACTTTCTAGTATATGCCTTTTTTTATGTGTGAACTGTAGAAAATATTTTTCTTAAGAGATATGATGGATAATCAATGTGCAAATATTTTCTCTACACATGTAACTGTTTATGGGTCACATAATGCCATGTTTTCATTTTATTGAAAGAGAGAATATTTTTTCTTCATGTGTATCCTCACCTTAGTTTTTAACTTTGGTTTGTGTGTTTTTAACTTTGGTCCTGCTGGTAAGGATGTTCCTGATCCTGTTGGTGATGCTGCTGCTGCTGCTGATTTTCCCCAAAACTGTTTTTCCTAAAACTTGTTTTGTTTTTCCTATTTTTATAGGGGGAGAAAAGTTTTTTTTTAACCTTTGTGGTTCTTAGGGAGAGTTGTTGCTCTTCGTAGGGGGAGCTGTCTCTATTTTCTATAGAGTTGAATTGTTTTGTGTTCCCCTTGATTCTCTATTTTCTCTTATCCTTTATTGCGTATGTTGACTGTTTACTCTTTGTATGAGTTGTCTTTGTCAATACGTGACAAAAAGGGGGAGAAATTATTGATTTATGGGAATCATGTTGATATGTGTGGAAAATACAAAGATATTCATGTTAGGGGGAGTTATTGATTGATATACATGTTATATTCATTGATTCTTGTTGCTTTGTGATTCACTGCTTATTGACTTATATTTATGAGTTGTTCATTCATATATGTCTTTATTTTGTGTTGTGTGAATCTTACAAGAATGTTATACCTGTTGTTTTACTCTTTTCTGTCACACATGCGTTTATGCATTTTGTTTAGTGTTTCAGGAAATATACAGGTTGATTCAATTGAGCTGCTGTCTACACTTGCAACTGATGGATAGTAGTTAGGTTGGATTTGTTGTTATGAGCATTATTTTTGTAATGGGCTGTTTACTTGTAAACTTTGAGCTTTTAATTTGTGTTTTGTCACGGATTGCATGGGGAGTTTGTTAGGTTCTAAAGATTTAGGATTTTATGTATTTAGAACTCTAATGTGTAATATTGGCAAACCATGATCAAAACAATATGTTTAGTCTTGTTTAGGCTTGCTCAAAGTTGATTAAATATTGTAAAGTTGGAATCGAGTGGCTGCAGATGTACTGGAGCATTTCGGCCTGGCTCGATCGATCGAAGCTTAGGCTCGATCGATCGAATCTCGGGTCAGATGCGTTTTCTGTAGAGTTCCAGCTCAGCCCAAACTCTATTTAAACGTCTTGGGGTTCAAGTAAAACACTCCTATATATAAGGAAAACCCTAGAACGTTTTTGAGACTTTGTAGAGAGAGATTAGAGTGCCTCTTGTGCCTCCTTTTTATTAGGGTTTTGTATCCAAACCTCTCTAAGTCTTTGTTGCTCATATTTGCGGTTTATGTGAATCTCTTGTGAGATCTTTGAGGAGCTTTCCTTCACATAAACTTAGGGTTGTCAATATCTTGATGATCAACAAGGTTGCTACCATTTGAACTTAAAAGAAAAGCAAGCGGGGAGCTTGTAGCTGATTGAGGAATTCAAGAAAGAAGTAGTCCGTGGATTCGGAGCCTGCGCGTGGTCGTGTCAGGAAGTTCTACTGGTGGGTAGCATTAGGAAGTCGAGCGGGGAGCTTGTAGTCCTTTTGTAAGAACTTCAATTCTTTCATAGTGAATTCTGTTATGCCTTGAGGATCGGTGGGTCAAATCCTCCCCAGGTTTTTACCGTGTGGTTTCCTGGGTGATCATATCTTGTGTTCATTTATTTTCCGCTGCATTATTATTCTTGATATGATTGTTGGATTGCTTTAACCTAGAATTGCATAATTTGACTAAGTAACAACTTGGATAATTAATCTAGGCTACGCAATCTGGTTGTTTAAGGGGTCTAAATTTCCAACAATACTCAATAAACAAAGCTCCCACTTCTCATCAAAAAAAAAAAAAAAAAAACAAAGCTCCCACTATGCAAAACACTGACTTTATGAAAAATAAATAACTTAAACATCACATCAAATTCAAAAGGACAGTCAGCAAAATAGTCTCCAAGAACTGAAATATTTTCAGTGAAGCGGTCCCCATTAGCTCATAAGGTTTTGCCGGAAATACATAGAGGTGAACAATGGAAGCAATGGCCATCTGCATTCAAAATTCACAAAATCACACATAATGGGCCTATATTTAAGAAATCTCAGAAGGCATAATAATTAAAACAAGAACAATTAGCTCCCACTACCAAAACCTATAGAAAAATTACACAAACAACAAAAAAATTTACCTTAAAATAGCTTCCTTTCACCTAATCCTCATCAACATATGAACTAGATTGAGATAGGCACAAGTTGCCAAAGTCCTCCACAAGGCTTTCTTCCTCAAAATCATGTACAGCTGAAAAAGGAAAGCAAAGCATTTATTAGTACATCAAATACAGATTAATGAATATTGCGAGCACATAAGTGATAAAAAATATGATATACCTGGTACTCCATATAGCCAATCACGAGCACATAACAAAGCTTTTGCAATTTGTGGCAAAAGAGAACTGTAAAACCTATTAAGAATTCGGCCACCTATATTGAATGTAGACTCCAAAGCAATAGTAGTAATGGGAATGCTCAAAATATCACGTGCCATCAAGGAAAGTTCGGGGAAACGATTACTGTGAGACTTCCAATACCCCATAACATTCAAATCCTCATTCAACCTATGGTCAAGTCGAGTCTCTTCCAAGTATAAATCCAATTGTGACTTGCTTGAATTTGAACCAATAAGTGGACTCGCATATGTCTCAAAACCAGAGAAATCATCGTGCCTATCATAACGACCATGCTCTCCACCACTATTGGATGCCACTTCAACCATATCCCTGATATCACTAGTAGAATTCATATATTCCTCAAAGATGCCACGAAGACTCGCAGCCATAGATATCGTTTCTTGCTTATACAACTTGCTATAACAAAATTCTACACATTGCAACTTGTATCTAGGATCCAAAATAATAGCAAATGATAGCACAGGACTGTAATACTCCCAGTATTTATCAAACTTTTCTTTCATTTCTTTTGCCATTGCTCTAATTATCGCATCATCATCTTCCAATTGTTCCACAATTCGCAACTGAATCTTCCAAACACAATGGAAATACAAAGTTGGCTGTGGGATAGTTTGTCCCAGAGAAAAGCTTGGTGATATCATAAAATGGTTCCAAAATCCTTGACTCTTTATCAGTTTTCTTTCTCATAGTCTCACTTTCGCAAGCTGTGCTGCCCTCGAGTTTAACAGCAAATCCAACCCAACTGGTCAACTCGCTCTCCTCTCCTATTGCAGTCTCAAAGTGAGTCTTTCTCTCTCTGTTTGAAGGAAGTAGCAATGTCAGACAACTTACCTGAAGTTTCGAAATCCTTAATCGATGAAGCAATGTGGGCTTCTCTTCCTCCCAAACTTCTACCCCATAATCTCATACGCCTACCTGTCAAGTCCATTATCAAGTTCACCTTAGTTTGCAAAACATAGAAATCCATCATCCAAAACCCCACCTTCATTTCCAACCATCTCCACCACTTCTCCAACAACCTCCTTCTCTTCAGGCTTTGCCCTAAGCCTTTCCCCAAAGCAGTCAAAAAAGGAACCAAATTGGAGACGAAAAAGAAGTCTATGCTTTACATTGGGACGACAACACCAATTTCGATCAATACACCAGCCTTGACGACTTCTCTTTTCATGGCGAAAGCGCTATAGGAGTATTCCGCGTGGTTGGTACTTGTAATGGCTTGATTTTCCTAGCTGATGGTATAACACTTACGCTTATAATTTCATTCTCTGGAACCCTTGTGTTAAAAAATACATGCAACTTCCTACCCCCAATTTCTCCTTCGTGACTACCGGTCCCTACATCGCAGCTGTTGGGTTTGGGTTTGGTTCCAAAACCAATGACTACAAGGTCGTGAGGTCGTGAGGTTTGTCACTCTTGAGGATGGTGACTTCGAAGAGGGTAAATCTACACCCAAGGTTGAGGTCTACTCACTTGCCACTGGGAAATGGAGAGTGGTTACTGCTCAATGTCCCAAATTTGTTGTTCGTGATACAATGTTGGTCTGCCTACGCCTATAAACTTTTGTCAATGGGGCTTTGCATTTGGTTTGTTACAAGAGAACTCAAGAAATCAGATTTCTCTACTTTGTTTTGGTGTCTGATTTGGAGGATGAGGTCTTCCGTGAGATACCGCTACCTAAGCATTCCAATATGTTCTATTGGAAGTGGGTATCTATTGAGACCCAAGAGGTTAAAGATCTTGGGATTATTGGATCTAAATATAGTTTTGTTGATCCTTACATTGAGAGTCTAGTTTTGCTAGACAAACCCGACCTTGCATTTACTTACTAAGGGAAAGAAAGAGGACCAACAAGAGGCAAGGTGCATTTTATTTTCATGGTTTTTCATTTTGTTCTTTATATACTTGGCATTCATTATAAGTTAGATGTGAATTTAAATACTATAAATTCTTATTGTTGATTGATTGTCTTAATTGAGTGGATTTATGTTTAGGATAGATAGCTTATCAAGGTTTTGCTTGCTGTCAATAGCGTGTATACTCAACTATCAAAAAACAAAGTGGTTTGTGTTGGTTATCAACTTTTAGCATGTTTATTTATCAAGTGGTTGAAAATAAATGGACACTGTAAATTTCATGCTTCCTGCCACTAATAATTTACATTATATAGATAGATTTACTCAACTTTTTCTTTATTGATAATGTTATGGTGACCTCTTTTAACTTCATGTTTTCAAACTTGCACTAAATGTTCTTCTTGGTCTACTTGGATTATTAAAAGAATTTCTTAATATGTCATTAGTGATCTTATTATGCTGAAGATATTGTGATGCCAAGAGTCTTGTGGCTCAACTGGTTGGCACCTCGTAGTATGTTCAAATCTCTACTCCTCCGTTGTAACTATTGAATTATGTACCAAAAAAAAAAAAGGAGAAGAAGAAGAAGAAGAAGAAGAAGAAAAGAAAAGATATTGCCTGAACATTTTAAATCTTCTATCACCTCATATGCCTATCTTCTTTCTGAAAAAGAAACCCATATAACAATTTTCATGAACAATGCAGCTCAGCAATGGTTATTGTTTACTTTGGGTGGTTAAGAATTGAAAAGGACTTGTTTTTAAACCTCATTTTGAAAACATGTTGATGGACAAATTAATCCTTGGTTCATAAGAGTGGTCTTTTACTGTAGCAATCAGATCTCTGATCTGAAACATATCAAAAGAAATCAAGGAGATCTTTGATAATTTGTGATTGATGCTTGGCAAGAGATGGTGGTTCAGTTTGTGGTTTTTGGATATTTATGGAGCATGCTAACTTTTGCATCTAGTTTCTTTCACTGTTCCTCCATTTAGGTGGTTGTGCCTCTACTTTGTAACTTTTCCTGTTTTGGAAGCAGCAATAGGCTATAGTCATGCAAAACCTTTTTTATTTAGACATCCCTCTCATCCACCCCAACCTGGTGATGGTGAGCGTGCTAACTTTTGTATCTAGTTTCTTTCACTGTTCCTCCATTTAGGTGGTTGTGCCCCTACTTTGTAACTTTTTCTGGTTTGGAAACAGCAATAGGCTATAGTCATGCGAAACAACCCTTTTTTATTTAGACATCCCTCTCATCCACATCAACCTGGTGATGTTGAAATTCAATCCCGAAGAAATTTACCAAAAGGCTAAGCTAGCACCTTTTTCTTTGTGATATGTATTGCTAAAATTTACTTTCATCTTAAAACATGTTAATGTTATGTTTTTTCTTTTTTCTTTTTATAGACAAGTTAATGTTCTTACTTTGTTCTTTAGGCCAAGTTTATGTTTAAGAGGAGGGTTAAATATTTCTCTTAAACAATTGAAGAATGAGGACATTGGTAGTATGAATAAAAAGAGTACAAGGGTGATCAATTATTGTTGGGCAAGGGATAACAGCCTGCACATAAGACACATTGAACACTTAGGGATGTATTTTAATTGTTAAAAAAAAAAAAAAAAAAAAAAAAAACCCTTAACTAACAACCAAGATTGTATTCATGAGAGCGTGTTGAAGGATGATAACAAACCTCAACTTAAACATGTGTTTTGTGTTTGTCTACTTGGCTTTGGCTTTACTTTGAAAATTTTCTTTTGGTTGTGCAATATTTTTATTCTCTTATTTTCTTTGGTAGCACAATATCTTCTCTTTACAATTGTCCTATGTTAAGTAGCTAAATATCTTCTTACTATATATGGCTTGGGAACCTACTTAGAACATTTACCTATGTCCCCCATTCACTTTGGTCCTCATGTTCATATGGTAAAGGATTGGAGTATTTCTTTATTTTTACATTTCGAAAAACCACAAATCTCAGTGTAGGTTTTTTTCCATAATGTTACAAAATTGATCAGTATATTTTTATCTTCTTATGTTATTAAATCACAAAAACAAATGCACTTACAATTTTTAAATTCTTGCAAGACTTTGTGCAGTAATGGATGCTGATGAGCTGTACATAACAGACTTCAACTCAGAGAAAGAAAAGAGTCAACAAAGTTGTAACGTCCCAATCAGCTTAAAAAAAAAAAAAAATGTCAAGATTAGATATTTTTGGTTCGGACACGGACAGAAACACCTGTCAATTAAATAAGAAGACACTTAAACTTGAAAGCATGTACAAGGCACACGACCAATTTTAAGTGAAGAGCTGTTATCCTAAGGTTAACAGCATTAGCCAAACAGTCACACCTCTCACCCACGGCTACAGCCTCACGCCTTTCTCTCATCTCCTCCACCTCTCCCTGCTCTCTCTCATCTCCTCCACAGAGCTTCCTCTCTCTCAAGACAAACCCAACCGGCCGACATTGAACACCCTTTCTAAATAACAGTAGATTTCTAACCAATTTGTTAGTTGGCCGGTTTTGAAAGAAAATGTAAAATTAACATCTCGAGTTTGTAAAACTCGAGATTTTATATTAGAACTCGAGTTTTGTAAAATCGAGTTCAGTTTTTGAGATATCTGAGCTGGAGAAAATTGCCAGGTGGAGCCACGAGGGAAGCGAGTTTTAAAAACTCGAAATATGAAAAATATATATACCCCTTTCATACTCTCTGTTCAAACCCTCCGAAATTTCAAACACTCAAAACTTCTCTCCGCCCTCTGAAAGTCACCCTCAAGCTCACTCACTCTCAAGCTCACTCACTCTCAAACTCACTCACTCTCAAGCATTTCTAGCCCATTGTTGATCTGAGCGTAGCCCGGTGAACACACGAAACACTCTCAATCAAACCCTCACTCGCTCAACCTTCGCTCCGCCCTCTCAAACTCACTCAACCTTCGCGCCGCCCTCTGAAACTCGCTCACTCAGTCATTCTCAAGCAATCGTAGGCCATTGTTGCTCTGATCATAGCCCACCGCGCGAAAGGTACTCCTTTTTTCAATTTCGGTTTTTTGGGTTTAATTATTTTGCCTTTGTGGAATCTGTAGTGTTCATTTGCTGCACCTTCAACCTTTCATATATAAACATTTTTTAAAGGATATGAAGTAATAAAGAGAATATTAATTATCTATTAGAAATCATCAGTTCTTTACAACTTTTAGTAATGAAATAACCAAACAAATAGCATTGTTCCCCCCCCCCCCCCCCCCCCCCCCCGGCCGGCGGTAATAAAGCTATGTTTAAGAAAAAATTGAAAAGAACGTATTAAACCATTAATTAATAAACAGACCTGATAAGCCGAGGTCCCAGAACCAAACACAAAGTCAGGTGGGAAGTCATCTCTGCTAAATTTATCAACCCCTAGTACTTCAGTCACTGATATGTTTATCAGAAGAAATAGAAAGAAATAAGAGAGAATCAACATTTTTTTCCCAAAGCAATGCTTTGAAAGCATGCTTGTATATATTATCCTCTAGCTTGACCCAAATCAATGGCTTTAATTTATAGCTAGACAATGAGTGTATCCCAGTAGAAAATCGACATGCAAAGGATTGGTTCTGCATGCATAAGTATATTGAGAAGAGACAAACTTGTCCTTGTTGCTGACTTAGGATAATGGACGTTTTACAAATGTTAAAGGAAAGTTCAAAGGAAAGTTACAGAGCCAAATGTGGCTCTGCTAATGGGCTGAGCAACAAGTTTTGGGCAGCAGCAGGTTGTGATGCCCCCTTGTGTATGCTTGGAATTAGTGTTCTTTCTAGTGGATCTCGATGTTTGTAGTTTCCCAAGTACACTTCTTGTATACATGGGGAGGATTTCCCCTTTTTTTTTTTAGAACATGGATGGAAGGAAGGGGATTTTTGTAACAGTCCAGGTTCAATTGAAACCACTCCTAAACTATAGGGTTTAAAAGGAATGACAGTTACTAGCAAAGTTGAGTTTTAAAATCACAGAAGTAATGGTTTGAAACTTCTACATGTTCGGAATTGATAACTTAAAGAAAAAATAGATTTAATCAATTATAACGACACAATGGACAAGAAAGTGTTGAACAATTTTTGGTGTTGAATTAACAGTTATCATACACAAATAGGAGGGATAGTTAAATACTACTGCACAAATAGGAGGGAATAAAAGGAAATATGTAAAAGAAAGTTTAAAAAAACAATACCATAAGAAATTTATGTAACTCATCCTCAACTCCTTATATTAGGCATTTTTGTAAATTTATAAACCGCATAAAGTATTGGAGGCACATACCATCCTCAGGCACCACTTCCTGTCTCTCTTCAAGGAGCGCCATTACACGTCTAAGAGGTTGCATGGCAGCCTCTTTGCACAGTAACCGAATATCTAAACCTGAAAAACCTTCTGTCCTTTCAACCTTGAGATCATAAGGAAGCTTCTCCTCATCAGGCTGTGATGGCAGGAGCTCCTCAAGCATGGATCTTCTTGCTTCTGGCTCTGGAAGAGGCACTAGTATCTTATTTATCATGGTCAAAGGAGACTCATTTGATTAATAAAAGATATCCTGGACTTTAGTTGCTAGCCCTGTTCATGTATCACCTATAATATAACCATTAGACTGAAAATATTAAATATATAGTTTGTTCTCATAGGAAACTACAACGACGATCTCCATCTCCACTCCATATTTGGTTGGAGATGTCATTTGGTCCAAGCACCATTGCCTAAACAACAATTAGAATAAGAGTCAAGAAGAAATGGGTACTGTAGACTAAGTCCAGCACACTTTATACCATAATTGAGTTAAGCATAATTATAATCAACGCTAGAAGTAGGAGCCAATGATTAAAATAACTTGGTGTGGCAACGTAAAACAGTCTAGATTTTTTTTTTTTTTTTTTTTTAACTTTATAGCAACACTAAATCTCAAATTATATTAATCAGCAGTCAATTAATTCTCAATTCATCTTAGATCCAGAATCCAATGTTTTTAAGTTGGAAAACAGCTTAAGTATTTTGTAATGCAACTCTCTGCTAATAGTTGCCACATATATTTAGAGTGACCACCAATACTATGATAATATGCACCAATCAAGGCTCTTCTATAATAAAATTAGCTCACTGCAATAAACCAAATTACCTAGATAGCCACTAGCAAACCATAACCTTTTAGCCTAATCCTTTTGTCGGGTTGTTTAGAGCTCGAAAACAATGGTTAACCAATTTTAAGGCCAAGCAGCTTTTGGTTAAGTCATGAATAACACCAATATTGTAAAAACAAAAATAAATGTGGCGGAAATATACCACATAATATGGTTCCAAAGTAAAAAACACAAGGAGGGCTTGACCTTACCAACCCTGGAAGCAAAACTGAATCCACTAACCGAATTGAAGTTTTACAAAATAAAATTACCAAATTCTAAATTGCTACAATTTAGTAGTACTTACTAATTTTACCCAACACAGTTTTGAATTCATGGACTCTTCAATTATCGAGTTTGTTGCATGTGAAACTTTGTCCACAACTTCAAACACTTTTGGTTCAGCATTTTAACTTTTGGAATATGCAACAATTTCAACACCACCCGTTTTGAATTTTCTTCAAGCTTGATCACCAATATAGACTTTTGAAAGCAAGAAGTAGTGTACCTTCAAGTTTACAATCAGTAGCTCTCTAAAAGTCTTTTTCACTTGCTCTAGGTTTTTCTTATATACTTTAAGCTTAGATGCATGAAACCGTAGTCACTTGATGGGCTGAATGGACTGAACTCACGATTTTCACCTAACACATTTTGATTGATCCAAAATGAGCTTGATTGATCGAAATCTTGGCTATTCGATCGATTGACTAGCTATCAAAAACTATCAAACTTATAGAAACTTGAATCTTTGATATGCTTTTCTAAAAAAATACACTTCCAAAGCAAATATAAGCCACTTTTGTTCATGATTTGCCAACCTAAAATCTAGACTCAACAGTGTCATCTGCCTTGCTGCTTGTTAAAATTATAATATGTTGCTTCAATTTTAGGTGGATGCTATAATATGTGATATGAATTTGAGGTGCACCAAGTTCATATGTTATTTGTTACATAGAATCATTACTTAGAAATCCCACTCCTGTCCTGTGTGCCCAACATTGAATTTTTTTTTTTTTTTATGACATTGATTGTGCCATTTACCAACCTTTCGTCTTTTTTATGATAAGGTTTGTCAAACCTCACACACAAAAAGACGCATGGCTTTCTGGTTGTTTTAGAGAGAGAAAAAAAAAAAACAAATTTGGTCTTAGGCACATCAATTATTTAACCATAAATTATTCTTGTGGAGTGTTAGCTGTGGTGAGAGAGACCTCTATGAGTTGTATTTGGAGTTTGAGTTTCATGGGATTTTTAGTGATGACTAATTCTATGATATATTTATTTGTAATTGCTGGTTAATATTCCATTGTAATGTATATAGCATGGTTGTATTAAAGGTTGAAGATTGAAGATTATATTCAGATTGTTGATTTGAAGATCTTAGTCAATAATGAAGACTTGATTGATCAACAAAAATTGGGATTTTGGACAAAAACTTTTAGCCATAACTCACAAAACTCTTGGTCGAGCAACCCTGTTTTAGAAACCCATCAAGTTGGCTTTCCACGGGCTTTTCATAGGCATTTAAGTTTTAACCCCAAAACCCTACACCTACTTAAACAGAAATTCAATCCTAGTTCCTATGATGTATACGTGTGTGTGCTAGTTCTCAATCTGAATTGATAGGGCTTGTATCTATGTGATGTGTGTGTGTTGTGTCTATTTGAGTTGTTGTATTTGTATTTGTGTGATTTATACATGAGATGATCAATTTTGCTCTATTTTTAAATATCTATTGTGATTGTACTAATAAGGATTTTTTTTTTTTAATATGTTCATGATTAGGGTATGCATTGCATGATTATTTTTCGATTGAATTTACTAAGATATGATGACATTGTATGGTGCGTATAATATGGTATTTTGTATATGTAAACAAATAATTAGTAGAGTTGGGTTGCATGTGCATGCCTTGCTACAACACACATAACCAATAGGTCTTGAACCCCTACTCTTATGAGGAGAAAATTGAATTTGGGCTAAAGCTCATATTCTTTTTTTTTTACTGTTTTAAATGCTTTTTCTTCATGATTTAGTTGTGAAATTTCAAATCCATCTCTCATGTAGATATTTACATGTGAATGTGTGTGAGAAAAGGCTAGGGAAATGAAGGATTCCACTTGTATTGAGATATTATTTTTAAAAATAACTTACCAATTACATAGGAACAAAAAAGATCAAGGCTGGATTGAATCCCCAATTACAGCAAAGTACTCTTCTTGTTTTCCATTCTTTTAGCATCCTTTTTTAAATAATGCCACTAAACTGCTCTTCAATATAGCTTTTCCTTGCATGTAGAAAACGCATTCCTTTGTCCCCACACTATTAATGATCTCACAGTAGCTCTCTTTGCAGTATGGAGCCTCGGATTGATGGCGACGCACAGATCTTGCAGCCTGGTCCACATGTTAGGTCATTGTTGACGCGACAATCACATCATCGATCAGAGGACATCTGGAATGGCGAGGTGAAATATCTAGTTCTAACAACCGCTTTAATTTTTATGTTATCTTTGACTTTTAGTTAGCAAGTTCTTTCAAAGTTGTATTTCTAGTTCTAACAACTGTTATAATTTTTATCGATTTTGCAGGACCCGGGCCCACTTACGTGCCGTGGTCGCACTAAGGAGATGGCAAACATTAAAATGGAAGATAATCGGGTGATTGACATTATCAAGTTGCTAAGGCTTGAAGGATTGTTTAGGGCCCCTTCCAGAGAGATAGACAATTGCCTTATAACGGCCCTAGTTGAGCGATGGCGCCCGGAGACTCATAGTTTTCATCTTCCACATGGTGAGATGTCAATCACCCTACAAGATGTGGAGGTCATTTTCGGACTTCCTATAGACGATGAGGTCTTGGTTGGGTCGACTGCCCTGTTAAATGGAACCTGGAGCACTCTTTGCATGGAGTTGCTTGGTTTTACTCCTGCAAATGACAACAAAACTTTGGTGGGGCAAAGAATTCTCATCAGCCGCCTTGTTGAGGCCATTACAGTGCCACTAACTCATGATGCAACAGAGATTCAGATACACAAGTATGCCCGGTGCTATATTTTAGCACTACTAGGGGATAAGCTTTTTATGGACAAGTTGGGAGATAGGGTGCATCTGATGTTTTTGGAGCAACTGCGAAACCTTCGTGATCCGCCACAGTATAGTTGGGGCAGTGGTTGCTTAGCCTGGTTGTACAGAGAGTTGTGTCGGGCAAGCGAGAAAGGGGCATCACAGATTGGTGGGGCGTGCACGTTGGTCCAGTATTGGGCATGGCCAAGGTTGCCATTCTTGTGCCCGAGGATAGAGCCCCCACCTAGATGTGATTATGGCCCGTGGCCATATGCTCCACTAGCCTTTAAGTAAGTATTCTTTTGATATTTAGTGTGTTATGCAATGTACTCTTCTTAGTAACTAAGTAGATACTGATCTTATGTTATTCTCTCGTAATTGTAGGTGGGTGCGGGTGCCAGGCTCGAAGAGTAGGCCATTTGGGATGGCCTTGGTCTACTATCGTGAGCAATTAGTTACAATGCAGCCGAACCAGGTAATAATATTCAAAAATTTTGTTTGGTTATGTTAATTTTCCTTAAGAATATGATTGCTTCATACTTTAACATATTTTCCGTTTTAATTTTTTTTTTCCTTGTATCTATGTATTCTCCCTTGTTTCACATTTTAAGATGCTATGATAATTGTTTTTTGTTTCTATTGTAGATTGTGTGGCAGCCATACGAGGCACATTTCGCCTACCTTCCTGACTTCTGCGTTGCAGGGAGGGGTACGTGGACAGCAAGGGTGCCGCTTGTGTGTTATTGCATAGTGGAGATACACCACTCGGATCGTGTCCTTCGACAGTTTGGGTTGGCGCAAGAGTGGCCTGACCGTGTTGTGTACGATGAAAGGCTGCACAGAATAGACTTGCGTGGGAAGGTGGAAAAGAATTGGAGGCAGGAGCATGAACCGTATATCATTTCATGGAATAGCAGAGAACGACGACTTTGCCATGCACCTCCTCAGACTGGTGAGATGGCCCGCGATCATGACTATTACAAATGGTACCGTCCGGTTACTCGAAAGTATGTTGATCGCAACATCACTAGATTACATCAGCTGGTAATGTGTTCTAATTATATTTCCCAGCTTGCTTTGTTTTTTCTTTAGTACATGTACGAACGTAGAATCAATTGATTTCTTCTTTGAACAAATTTGGTTTGATCTGACTAATATCCAATTAAAAAGAGTTTCTGTTGCATATAGTATCATAATAAAACTTTCAGTTCTTAGTTTAGATGAGTATTTAAGTAGATTAATAAGTTCTATATTATGCATTCTATAATTGTTACATAAATGTGGAAAATTCTGATTGTACTGGTTCTTTCTCTGTTTCAGATTGAAAGTCATTTAGCGTTGTTGAATTGGCTTCCTGTAGGCAGTCGAGAACACAACCTTGTCCGGCGCATCCTATATAATGTGGCTGGGCTTGGTGGTGATCCTGCAGCCACTGGCAGGCAAACAACCATACTGAGACTGAATCAGCAACTACTGCAGCCCCAAGCATAAGTGTAGCACCCGTAACTACACCGACTCGTGGTCGGCGTGATACTGTAAGCCCAAGCACAAGCGTAGCTAGGGGCCGTGGTCGGCTTGCTACAGCAAGCCCAAGCACAAGCACAACAAGGGGCCGTGGTCGGCCTGCTACAGCAAGCCCAAGCACAAGTACAGCTAGGGGCCGTGGTCGGCCTGCTACAGCAAGCCCAAGCACAAGTGCAGCTACGGGCCGTGGTCGGCGTGCAACAACCCCTCGGGTTGTAAGTAGTCATGAGATACCTGCACCCATCCTGCATGCATCTCCCCACCCTGAGGTCCCTCCACCCATCCCAGATGTATCTCCTCAATCCGAGGTCCTTCCACCCATTGTAGATGCATTTCCTCAGCCCGAGGTCCCTTCACCCACCCCACCTTCACAGCCCAGTTTCGATCTCGATATCCATTCTCAATTGACCCCTCCATTGCACCCCGAGAGACCCTCATACCCACCCACCAGCTCTAGTGCACCCACTTTGCCCATAGACCCACCCCGTACTGAACCCATGACAATGATCCCCACTCCTGGCCTCTACACAGAGCATCATTACCCACCTACCTCATCCTCATCCAACCCTGTAGGACCTCCGGTTGGGACTGACACTCCACAACTAGGTATTGATGTACCGGACGAGAATCTCCCTCCTCAGCCTTCACCCCCACGAGGTAGACCGCAACGTGCTAGAAGAGCTCCCACTTGTGGGATAGGTGGACATAAAATAGGACACAAACACAGCTCTATGGTATGATAACATTAATTTTCCTGTATATGCCTATTTTGCAGTTCACTTTATTCTTTACAATTACACCGAATATTGATTGTATGCATCTAATGTCTTTGCAGCATGATGATGAGCCTAAGGATGATGCCCCGCAGCCTCCTCCCTCGCCCAAACATTACACGAGGGTTAAAAAACGCAAAATTGGTGAACCTTGAAAAAGAGGTTTGTTAAAAATGCATGCAGCAAATTACTTTGTCTTATGGATGGTGCATGTGAGATATATGTCATAGAAAATTTTCCCCTTACTTGGTCTAGGTGATATTTGAAAATTTTAAATTTTTGCTTATTTGTGATTCTTTAGGCTTCTTTATGTCAAATTTACATAAAGTAGTCTGATAAAAAAAAAAAAAAAAAGTACATGAGTTCTCTTCTTGCAATAAATGTTTCTTTACTTAAAAAAAAAAAAAAAAAGGAAAAAAATAATTTCTTTGCATGCAAAGGATGGAAAATGCTTGCAAAATCTTTAATCTGATCATATGGGAAAATTTTAAAGGAAATATGGAATTTAAAAAAAAAAAATTTATATATAATTCTGACCACAAGATGGGTATTTTGCATGTGAAGGGTGTTAAATGCTTGCAAAATATCTAATATGATCATATGGGAGCCTACTGTAATTTATGTGTGGTGATGATTTAGTAAGCTTCTCCAAACAGAAATTATTAGAAACTAGTCTTGATCATCTGGTTAACTACATTAACCCTCTTTTCAAAGAAGTTTGCATGAATTTGTGATTATTTGGAGTTAGCAGTTGCTATGATCTATGGTCTTGAGTCATTGGTTTGCATATGAAAGAAGTGGTTTGTGTGTTACTGTAATGAAGATAAAATGGGACTTGTGCATCCCCGGATAATGACCAAAATAAAAATGGAGGCTTAGATCAAAGGCTCGTTAAAAGCCTTTTGATTTAATGTATGTAGTTTATATGGCAAGCTGTAACGCTTTGCCTTTGCTCGTTAAAAGCCTTGTTGCTTATTTCTTTTGGTGTCAAATAATCATAGTATGTTTTCTCTTTATTTCATATTGAAGAGTCCTTTGTTAGGACAGGTTTTTACGTGAATTTGGATGAATACCTCACCTAAAACGAGAGTAGCTTGTTTAGTACATTTTTTAATTTGGACCGTTAGTTACATCAACTAATTGAGAAATGTGATTGATTTAGATTCTGTTTGTATTTGTTCACATGGCAGATCTGCTTTTCACATAAGATTTATATTTACTTCTTTTATATGAATGTCAAGGTATGTTGCAATGCTTGCAAGAAGCCAGTAAAGGCCAGTCAATACGCGGGTCATGCAGGTTTGGAGGCTCTTCCCACCCTCCCCATTTTTTTTTATTTCATTTTTAATAATTTTTGTTGGTTAGAAAATTAGTCTTAGTGTTGCTTCGTATGCTTTATAATTAGCCAAAACATATCCATGCACCGACATGGAATTTGAGAGTAGAAGTTATACAAAAAGGGAAAGGGCTGTTGGGCAGTAATTCCTATTTATTGGTTATTGCCTAAATTCTGATTGTCATTGCAATAGTCACAGAGCCATAGATATGTTCTGCATGTGATAAATTGTGTACATGACCCCAATTTCACACCTAATTGAGGACCCAGTTTCTTTTAGAACTTAATTAAATGGTTCTGAATTTTAGTGGATCATTGTAGCGGGTTGATATTGAGAAACATGAAGGAGGGGAGGACAACAGCGGCAAACGTTGCAGCCCGTGCTGTTGTTGGAGGAGATGACATGCTTTCAAAATGGCAACTAATGGCTGAGCAAGCCCGGCAGTTAAAATTTTTGAGGATTTAGAGTTATGGGATAATCTTATATTTTGCTACCGGTATGTTCATACTTGACAGCCCTTTATCTAAGTCAATTTCCTTCATTCGTGTATTTTCATACTTTGTTGCTGGGAGTCTCATGTGAGACTGAATATGTAAATCAGCTTATTGGAGAAGAAAGCAGCAGCTGTGCCCTGGACCCTACTCTTATGCGTTATGGTCGATTGGATCGTAAAATTGAGTTTCCACATCCTAGTGAAGAAGCAAGAGCTCGCATCTTGCAGGTGAGTCATTTGGGGGAGTACTTTCGTTGATGACTGCTTTTATCTTTGTTATGTGCCAGACTCTTATTGAAACCTTTTCCTTCATATATTAGATCCACTCAAGGAAGACGAATGTTCACCCAGATATAAATCAAGCTTGAATTATTATGCCTAGATTCTATTCAATTTCACGATTCAGATCATGCAAAGGCAGGACTTCTGAAATGGTATTATGTGCCCTAAATTTCAATGAAGTCAAGCTGAGTTTACGACGTGATCACAGAAGTAAAACCTCTGTATTGTGTAATCTTGCGGACTAAACCATAAATCATTAATTTAATCTTGCGTATTAACGATGATGGGAATTGCAGATGAGATCATTAAAGCTCCAGAGAAGGGCCCTGTTTTTATGGAAGATCTTCCAGAGGAAGAGCAAGTGGTTGCTTTGGTATAGTTCATGACTCTACAATTCTAAATTCTGCATGTTTTTTTTAATAAGTAATAGAAAGTCTGCACGTGTATTATTAAGAAGTTGAATATTTAAATATATTTGAGCTGTTACAGCAGTGCTATTGTGTAAATGGATACGTTTTTTGTTGTTTGATCTCATTCTATAATCACCATATGCTCCAGCCTCATGCTAGTTAGGACTTCAGAATAATATGCCATTGCATTCCTTTTGTATATCAGTCAGGGAAAGCAAATTAAACATGATTTTAAATTGTAAAATTTATTTGTATTGTTAATGATAGCTTTCAATCATGAATATTGTGGATCTGTGACCAAAGGGAGAAAAGGTTAATTGAAATCTAATATTAATTTTTAGTTAATTATTTTAGGCGATCTTCTCTTCAAAATTTTGATAAGTAATGAAAACTTCAGTCTTTATAAGAAATTATAGATTTTTGGAGACTTGTGCCGCATTGCTTGATGTGGTGTAGTCTCCCTTTATTTTTCTTCTTGTGTTTATTTATATGGTTCAATTTTATTGTAAATTATTTCATATTTATTTAAATTTGAGCCAATGAGCTCTAGCTCAAATGACACTTCCTCTTTTTCTAAAAATGGGTGGAGGGTTAGGTTGCAGGATCAAAACCCACTACATGTGTGTATAACTTACTAATAAAATTTTTTTCCTAAATTTGAGTTTCTGCTGATCTCAACAATGAAATTGTAAAGTAACTAGATAATATCATTCATTAAATTAAACTGTTAATGAAAGAAACTGGATTTATTTGATAAATTATTCCCCTTGGCAGGTCAATTGCAAACAATTCATTGAGTGGCTCTGGTCCATCCAGCATTTGGCAAAATAGGACTTTGAAAGGAATGGAGAAACTTACAATGTAAGACCTGAACGACAATGTTTTTGTATTTTGATGAATGAATAAGTCTTTCCATTTGACAGTATATATTTTTATGACATTTACAACCAGCAAGGAAACTGCTATTCCTAAGAAACACGGCCAAAGAGAAAAAAAGAAAAAAAGAAAAAGAAAAAAGCAAGCAAAGCAAAGTTATGAAATCTTACAATGATAGTGTTTCAAATACATAATTTTTGTCACAGAGAGAGAGGAGAGGGAGGGAGTTGCACTCAAGGAAGATGAATGTTCCTTGATATATTAGATCCACTCAAGGAAGATGAATGTTCACCCAGATATAAATTTTGAAGAATTGGCCCGTTCCACTGATGATTTCAATGGGGCACAACTAAAAGCTGTTTGTGTGGAAGCAGGCATGGTAGCCCTTCTCCGCGATGCTACTGAGGTGTGCATTTTCCAGGATTTCTGCAACTTGTTGCAAATCTGACAAATTGTTTTAATTTTGGCCTTGCATGAGAACAAGTATTGATCACAGTGTTGGTTTTGTCAATTTCAGGTGAACCACAAGGACTTTAATGAAGGTATCATTCAGGTACATGCAAAGAAGAAATCAAGCTTGAATTATTATGCCTAGATTCTGTTCAATTTCACGGTTCAGATCATGCAAAGGCAGGACTTCTGAAATGGTATTATGTGCCCTAAATTTCAATGAAGTCAAGCTGAGTTTACGACCTGATCACAGAAGTAAAACCTCTATATTGTGTAATCTTGCGGACTAAACCATAAATCATTAATTTAATCTTGCGTATTAGTTTCTTTTGCACTTTCCTACATACGGATTGCAGATGTGAAGACTGTACATTCTTGTCTCGTGTTTTGGGTTAAAGATTATTCCCCTTTTAAGATTCAACCCCTTCATAGCTTATATTATCAAAAGAAATAGGACAGTAATTGGCTCATGCCTTGACATTGACAACCATTGAAGCTCTCCCACGCCAAAAAAAAAAAAAGGGTAAATTCCATAGACCTACCCTGAGGCTTGTGAAAATACCAGATAGGTGCAAAACATTGTAAAATCTACCAATTTGGTCCTCAAAAGACAACTTTGGTCCTTATGTAGCTTCTAAGTTACCTGTGGTTGCGATTGGTGGTATTGGTGCTTCAAATGCAAGTTCTGTGATGGAAATTGGTGTGCTGAATCTGAAAGGAGTTGCTGTTGTCTCAGCTCTTTTTGATAGGGAATGTATTCTTACAGAGACTAGGAAGTTGCGTGTGATTCTAATAGAGTCAATGTCAATGCAGAGAACATATTGAAGCTAGTTTGGATCATGAGTTCTATAATCACTTGTTACTTGAAATTTATACTTACATTTTTCACCTCCATGAATTTTTTCAAAATTTTGTTTTCTTAGCTATGATCAAAAGCAAAATGAATGACTTTGTTGTTGCTGCATTTTGTAATAGTTCATTTTCCTTACCCCTTTTGCCTTCCCCCCATCCCCAAAATAAGATATATACCAAAAAAAAAAAAAAAAACCTTTCAAGAAAGCAGGAAAATGTATGATCCTGTAGCTAATGCACTTAGTCATAACTTTTGAAGGTTGAGGAATCGGTTGAACAATCTTACAGTTATTACTCTGGATATAATGGAAGTGACAAAGATCCTCAGGTACACTTAAGTTCATATTGTGTTACATATCTCTCTCAACGTTTCTTTTATTTATGTTTTGAAATTGCATGACTTAAGAATTGAACGAGTTATTGAGTTATCCCTTTCTGAGTTATTTTCCAGAATTCTGGGGCATATGTCTTCCGCCCAAATGGCACATTTCCCATAAAGCCTGAAGGACAGGTGTGTGATACCTTTGCTTCACAGATGCAGCAATTGCTTGGAAATGCAATTCAAGAGAAGGACCTGGAACCACCTAGATCTATCATGGAGGTCCGTTCCATTCTTTGCAAGGATGCTCCGAATCACAAGGACAACACATTTTACTATTGAGCCTTTCAGTAAATATGACGGGGGGAAGAGGCATGTCTTATCAAAAAGCAAGGGTTGCTGCTGTCAGTGTGGCACATGGATACCTTATGCATCTATAGAGGTGTTCTGTGGCCCTGGCATTAAAATTCTGAGAAGGAACGCGGGTCTTTAGTATACAGAAGAGGATCCAAATTTATGTAATTAAAATGGTCTGACACCACAAATACTTTTTTGGTACTTAACATGTGATATAGTAGCCTCTATGAGTTGTGCATAAAAACAGAAGATAAGTAATAGAAATATCGAAATTTTCTTGTGGTTGGTTGTATTTATATTGCAGTGAGATTATTGTGTTTTCTAGGTTTTCTTTTCCTAACACTCTGATTCTTTTTTGAATTGTAATGGCTTGGGATTGAGATAATATTAAAGGACGTTATTTTAGTTGGGTAACATATGGCTTTTCAACCACAAGTTGCAAATCAAATTTGATGCCAACCATTGGTAAGGTTTAAACCTAACCTGCAACTAAAGATCGGGCTACTGGGGTTTTTTTTTTTTTTTTTTTTTTTTTTTTTTTTTTTTTTTATTTCAAAAGTATTGAAAGTTTGGAGCCAAGTTAAAAAAAAAAAAAAAAATTTCCCAGTGGAACTCGAGTTCCACTGGGAAAAACAGGGGAAACAGGGCAACCCCTTCTACCTGAACAGGGGAGTTGTCCAAACTAAAAAAAAAAAAAAAATTTCCCCAGTAGAATTCGAGTTTATAAAACTCGAATTCCGCTGAGAATTTTTTTTTTTTTTTTTTAGTTTGGGCAACTCCCCTGTTCAGGTAGAAGGGGTTGCCCTGTTTCCCCTGTTTTTCCCAGTGGAACTCGAGTTCCACTGGGAAATTTTTTTTTTTTTTTTTAGTTTTGGCAACTCCCCTGTTCAGGTAGAAGGGGTTGCCCTGTTTCCCCTGTTTTTCCCAGTGGCAAATCCCCTGTTCAGGCAGATTGGTTGCCCTTTTTTTTTCCTGCACATGCAGGCAAATCTGAAACTGAAATGTGTACATGCACTTGCTGAGAAACATAGATAAAGAAGCTTAGAATGTAATCTAACACCATTGAGAGGCAGAGAAGTTGAGAATGTAAATGCATAACCATTACATCAAAAGGCGTTCTCACACCAAGCTATAGAAACTGTTACGCTCTATTCATAAATATAGTTTTACAATGCAAATACATTTGCATCACAACAAAAAGGCATTCTCAATATATCAACATTCTAAACATGCGCAACCATCCTTAATTTGAAATTCTAACCGTACTACTCAAATCACAATCTTCATAGAGATACATTGGGTAGAGAATTATAAGTACATTCAACAAAAACCAAAAAGTTAAATGTGCCAATACAACGTAGTCACTTTTCCTAAGATCAACTATTCGCACAACAAAAATGGCGTCCATGGAAGCATGCCTGCAAAACGTAGACTAATCACGTTAGGAGAGAAGTAGTAAAAACAGTAGTTACTGGTAGAATGAACAACAATTATATTTAACCAATGCATAATATTTTTCCATCTACCTACCTACTGTGGAACATTACTGCTTGAGGAAGCGCCACGAGACTGCGGACATTTTCTATGGTTATGCTTGGAAGCATGACACAATCCACATGTATGCTTGGGTTGAGTCTCTATCAAATCTGCATCCTCCCTCCGCCATCCCGAGCCTCGATCCTTATTCCTCACTCCATCCATCTCATTCCTTATTCTTGACTTCACTGGTCGACCTTTGGCCTGCAACAATGCTGGATTAGGCAACCACTTTGGCCCCATGGGATCCCTCCACAATGATTGTGACTTGGGAATCACAAATGCATGCTGATAAGTGTTAAGGGCATTGTCCAAACCATAACATGGGTGAATATATGCGGTCGAATCAATATTCAAATAGTCACATACTCTAATTGCATGTGAACACGGGATCCCTATGTTTTGCCATTTCCCATAACTGCATGTTCTTTCCCGTATCCGAACTTCATAACTGTGGTTTCCCCCTCCTGCGCTACTCGTGAATGAAGTAACTATCTGATATATCATCTGTTCACTGTTAAATGGCTTGAGATAGTGTTTCTCAGATTTAAGCTTATTTCCTTCCCACTTGTCAAAGGCATATTGACTCCATTTCTTACCCTCTGACAGGCGATTGAGGTATTCTTTGTGCCAGTCGTGGAAATATTCAACAAGTTTGGACTAAGTGAACTCAACCAACACGGCAATAGGAAGGCCCCGTGCACCTTTAAGTACACCATTGAAGCACTCTGATATATTGGTTGTCATTGCCCCAAAACGTCTTCCACCATCATGTGATTGGGTCCACATATCCACAGACTCGCTCATTAGGTATGTGTATGGAAGATAATCTTGATTCTTTTCCTTCCCATCCTTCCCCGTCACCTTCTTCTTATTCCTAATGGCCTCCATTTCCGCCTGCTTAATGGTCTCCATTATGGTATCAAATTTAACTACCTGAGTAGCATATCCTGCTTTCAAGCAAGCTGACTTTAGGGTCGAGTTTTGAAAATGTGTTTTGAAGTTGCTAGCAACATGTCGAAGGCAATATCTATGAAATACCCGTGTTCTTCCATCATCCCCTCTAGGCCAGTTTGCAATGGCATTTTTGATACCAAGATGTCGGTCAAAAATTATGCAAATGCCGTCGTCGGGTATCACGTGGCCAATCGTATCTCTGAGGCATTGTAAAAACCACCTCCAACTGGACCTTGACTCACAATCCACAACAGCAAAGGCAAGAGGGAATACCTTGTTGTTAGCGTTGGTTGCCATTGCAACCAACAACTTTCCCTGATATTTACCATACAGATGGGTCCCATCAATACTGATAACTGGCTTGCAATATTTGAATCCATCAATGCTTGGACCGAAAGACCAAAACACATAATTCAATAATACGGTGTCATCTTCATCGGTGGATGTCGTACGATAGAACACTTGGGTAGTCGGATCCATATCAATATATGCCATAAGCAACTTTTGCAACCTTTGGTAAGACTCTTCCCAATTCCCAAACAGCTTCCCAATCGCCTTTTGTTTCGCATCCCATACCTTGTAGTAAGAAGGCTTATGGCCCTCATATTTCGACTCTATCATAGATCTGAGATGCTTAATTGGGGTAGTGTGATCCTCACTTAACTTCTTAAGGATGTCTGATGCAATAAAGTTACAATTCATCATTCTACCATCATTTCGCACCCCAGTCCGTATACATGTGTGAGGACCCTTGTACACGGTGACCATCCATAGTCTCTGGAGATTGGGCTTCATGACTGCGCAGACATACCACTTGCATGACTCATCCACGCATTTTGCACAAAGTTTTGTCGTCGTCGACCTACTGATCATATACTGTTTGTTTTCCTTGAGGGCACAAATTGTTAATACACGCTGCACCTCCACTTTATTGACAAAAATCAAGCCTTTGTACAAATTCATCCCCTCTCTCCAAGTAGACACAAATGGTATCTCCATATGTGAAGGATCAACCATATTTTCCCAAGTATTTGCAGAAAATGACAAAGCAGGAGGTGTGTAGCCAGGGATTGTGTCCGTATTGTTTTGGACACTAAGAACATTGTCTGCATTAGGTTCACTATCGTCCAATGTCTCATTATCATCAATGTCCCTCTCAAAGTCCCTAAAGTCCCCTCTCTCAATCCTGTCTTCAATCTCATCTTCATCGACAAAATCTTCATCGTCAATGGCAGTACTCCCATCAACATAGTCGTCATCATTATCGTCATCCTCATACTCATCATCATTCTCATCCTCATCCTCATCATCATCATCATCGGCATGAACATTATCATGCTCTACATGTGTAAAATACTCATATTGAGCATCCGGAACTGTAACCTATAAACTTGTTTGTGTTTGTTGGATTTCGTCGATACCAACTTCTGCACGCGGCTTCAACTGTATGTACAACTCAATGTTAGTTACTTCAGATATTCTCTCCAACTTGTCAAACATGATCTTTGCATGTTTGTCTGTTTCTATCGCCATGTACTTGTAATTAATTCGGTGCCTCAGGATTTCATTTGGCATACGATAAGTAATTTCTATGTTGTGCACAGCAGGATTCTCACACAACTCGTCCATAACCATCATCTTCAATTCGTCAAGGGTCTTGAACCTACGATCAATTTGGGTATAATAGCTCTTTATACCCGGCCCTTCAAATGGCAATCCCTTGTTCGCATTGGCATTCTTCAGGGGACCACCGTGGTATAAGATTATATCAATTTCAGGCATTGTGAACCTGTTAAAGTCAAGTTACCATGTTAGTTAAATCACATAGTCTAAACTGGGGGGAAAAAAAAGTAATGTGATCTTAAGGCAGAACATATTCAAGCCATAATTTTCATAGGTAATTACTAGTTTTATAGCCATTATGTAACTTGTGGTACCCATGGTTCTAAGTTTGGCTTCAGAACAAAATTTGAAACATATCTAGTGGAGCAACCCCAAAAAATAAAAGGTAAGGAAAAGTTTCTCATATTGTTCTATGTATTCTTTAAATATATATATATATATATATATATATATATTTAAAGAATACATAGAACAATATGAGAGACTTTACAAAGATGATGTAGCATTAACAAAACATATTAAATTCACAAAACCAAAGTATTCCATATCCTTAAGGATTAAATGTCATTACTAGATACCAAATTGTTTCCAAAATGACCAATTCTTATCCTTTTATTTTTATTTTTATAATGATCAATTCCTTATATAGCCATGTATTGTATAGGTCAGTGCATTTTAAGAATTACTTTCAGGCTTTTGATTATGATACCCATTCATTCACTACCCATTTCATACCCAAAATAACGATGAACAAAGTCAAAAAAACGTGTAAGATCATGCTAAAAATAAAAGCCTAGAAATGATGAATACAATTTTGTTAACAAAATGGGCAAATAAATACCCAAAAAATTAACACTGACAAAACAAAGTTCTAATTCACAATATTGGGAAATTAACTAAGTTATGTCAACTATCTACAAAATAAATAGTCAAAATCTTTAACCCACACCCATAGACAACTAATACCCAACTACAATGATAATCAAATTATGCAAACCCTTACCTGAGATATGAATTTGTTGAGAGGAAAGAGTAGTGAAAGAGGCAGTGTGGTGAGTGAGAGTGAGAGGCAATGTGGTGTGAGAGGTATGGGTGAGTGAGAGTTAGTGAGGCTGAGAGACTTAGTGAGGCTGAGAGACTGAGGATGCTCTGTTTTTGGGTGAGAAGGCTGTGAAGTGAGCGTGTTGGCTAAGTGTTAAATTTTTTTACGAGCTCAGCGTGTAATATTTTTTTGCCCAGTGGAACTCAAGTCTATAAGACTTGAGTTTCTTTTTTAAATGAACTCGAGTCTATAAGACTCGAGTTCCTTGAAATTTCACTATATATCTGTTTTTAATATTTCCAGTAAAACTCGAGTCTTTAAGACTTGAGTTCTTTTTATCACATCTCGAGTCTTAAAGACTCGAGATCTAAGTGGACAAAATTAAGTCCAGCTCACCAACTGGTCCGCGACGCGGTGGAGTGCGATTGAAAACAGCATCTCGAGTTTCTAAAACTCGAGATGCTAGTTTCCATTATACTTTCAACCGATGCTTAACTAACTATATACAACTATATTACACAGGTATTCTGCACATTTCCTCGGCCAACATTCATAATCTATCTTAGCACAGAAAATTCTAACACATTTAACATTGAAACCTATAGTAAATAAAACCCATAAATCCAATAAATAGACCCATAAACCCATAAATCACAGAAATCAAACCCCTAATCTCTCTCTTTTGAAGGTAGTAGCAATGTCAGACAACTTACCTGAAGTTTCCAAATCCATCACCGAAGAAGCAATGTGGGACTCTCTTCCTCATGAAATCCTAACCCATGTTTTCCTACGCCTACCCATCAAATCCATCATCACTTGCACCTCTGTCTCCAAAACATGGAAATCCCTCATCCAAAACCCCTCTTTCATTTCCACTCATCTTCAGACTCTGCCCTAAGCCTCTCGCCAAAGCAGTCAAACGATTGAAACGAATCGGAGACGAAAAAGAAGTCTACGCTTTACATTGGGACGACAACACCAATTTCCATCAATACACCAGCTTTGACGACTTCCCTTTCCATGGCGAAAGCGCTACTGGAGTATTCCGCGTGGTTGGTACTTGTAATGGCTTGATTTGCCTAGCTGATGATTTATACACTTACGCTTATAATTTCATTCTCTGGAACCCTTGTGTTAAAAAATACGTGAAACTTCCTACCCCCAATTTCTCCTTCATGACTACCGGTCCCTACACCGCGGCTGTTGGGTTTGGGTTTGATTCCAAAACCAATGACTATAAGGTGGTGAGGTTTGTCACTCCTGAGGATGGTGACTTCGATGAGGGTAAATCTACACCCAAGGTTGAGGTCTACTCACTTGCCACTGGGAAATGGAGAGTGGTTACTGCTCAATGTCCCAAATGTGCTGTTCGTGATACAATGTTGGTCTGCCTACGCCTACAGGCTTTTGTCAATGGGGCTTTGCATTTGGTCTATTACAAGAGAACTCCAGAAATCAAGATTTCTCTACTTTGTTTTGGTGTTTGATTTGGAGGATGAGGTCTTCCGTGAGATACCGCTGCCTAAGCATTCCGATATGTTATATTGGAGGTGGGTATCTATTATGGCATTTGGGAATTCCATTGCACTGCTCGAACCTGGGTATGTTCTTCACACTATCGATATATGGGTGTTGAAAAACTATGCAGATGCGTCATCATGGACCAAAATTATAAGTTTGGATGCTCAAGTGCCCCCACAGGACATACCAAGGCCATTTCATGGTTTTTACAGAAAGAAAATACCTTGTGCAAAAGCTTTTAGGAATGTCATGTTTCCTGTCACTTATAATTTACATTATATAGATAGATCTACTCAACTTTTTCTTTCTTGATAATGTTATGGTGACCTCTCTTAACTTCATGTTTTCACACTTGCGTTAAATGTTCTTCGTGCTCTCCTTGGATTATTAAAATTTTTTTTTCTTACTCTGTCAATTGTGATCTTAGTATGCTAATGATGTTGCTTGTACATTTTGAAATTTTTAATTGCCTCATATGCCTTTCTTCTTACTGAAAGATTCCCATAGAGCCATGCTCATGGACAAAGCAGTTCATCAACAATTATTGCTTGGTTTGGGTGGTTAAGAAATGAAAATGACTTGCTTATAGACCTTGTTTTGAACTATTTTTGTTATCTTTTGTTCCATAGCACAAATTGAATATTTTTGTCCGAATAAAATAGTTATGCTTAGATGTATTGTTTTGTTGACTCCATTTTATTCCATTGTTCTTCTTTTTCCCTCTTTTAATCTTCTGTGAATGAGTTTGTATTTTTTTTTATTACACAATTGTAAGTTAAAGCCAAACAGAATAGACCCTTATACAAGAATTTGGGTTTCACTTTGGCTTTATTGGGATGTAGTTCAATTTCTTTGCAAGTATGATAGCTTTAATGGGATGTGTTCACTTTGGGAGAATCTTATCTTAAACTTACGAGATTTGCTTACTACTGTTATTATCGCCTGTTGTAGTTCACTAATGAATATATTACCTTATTTGGAAAGGAAAATTCTAGAAGTTTATAGATAGTATCCTTTTAGCCTTTTATTTTTCTGTAATTACCCCCCCCCCCCCCCCCCCCCCACACACACACACACACACAACAAATCCCCAATTTAGGTGGTCGTTCCCCTACTGCATTATGTTTCATGTTTCACCTGTTTTGGTTGTTGTTTCTGTGCGATGTAACTTTTCCTGATTTGGTGGCAGCAACAGGCTGTAGGCATTAGAAGCCTTTCTTTTTTGTCATTCCTCTAACCCCACGCCAACCTTGTGAAGGTGAAACTCAATCCATAATCCAAACACAACTCCCAAAAAAAAAAAAAAAAAAAAAAAAATCTGCTAAGAAGCTAAGTTGGAAACTTTTCTCAATGATTTATAATACTGAAAATTATTTCATCTTATAGAGTTGATATTGTATTTGTGTTTTTTTATTTTATTTTTTATTTTTTATTTTTTTACAAAGAGTTTTTTATATTTCTACTCTCTTAGTTTCTTTTGGAACACGTGTCTTCTATTTATGATCGCCCTTTGTTATTTTGCAAGATTTCTTATTACTTCTAAACAGATGCAAAAAGAATTGAAAATGACTATTGCTTGCTTCCTTTGTGTGGTTAAGAACAGTTCCTCAAAAAAAAAAAAAAAAAAGACTTGTTTTTAAACCTCCTTTTGAAAATGTGTTGATGGACAAATCAATCCTTGGTTCATATCAAAAGAAAGCAATGAGATCTGTGATAATTGTGATTGTTTCTTGGCAAGAGATGGTGGTTCTGTTTGTGGTTTTTGGATATATTTTTCTTATCATGGAGTATGGTAACATTTGCATCTAGTTTCTTTCACTGTACCCCCATTTAGGTGGTTGTGCCTCTACTTTGTAACTTTTCCTGGTTTGGAGACAGTAATAGGCTGTAGTCTTGTGAAGCCTTTTTTAATTAGACATCCCTCTCATCCATACCAATTAACCTGGTGATGGTCAAATTCAATCCCCAAAAAAATTTACCAAAAAGCTAAGCTAGCACCTTTTTCTCTGTGATATGTATTGCTGAAATTTATTTTCATTTTAAAACAAGTTAATGTTCTTTTTTTTTTTCTTTTTTCTATTATAAACAAGTTAATGTTCTTAGTTTGTTCTTTAGGTCAAATTTACATTTTTGAGGAGATTTAAATATTTCTCTTAAACAATTTAAGAATGAGGGTGTTATGAATGAAAAGAGTATATGGGTGATCAATTATTGTTGAGCAAGGGACAGCAGCCTACACATAAGACACATTCAACACTTAGAGATATTTTGTTTTTTTAATTAAAAAAAAAAAAAAAAACCTTAACTAACAACCAGGGATGTATTTTTGAAAGCATGTCGAGGGATGATACAAACTTGTACTCAAAACTTGTGTTTTTTGGTGGTCTAGTGGGCTTTGGCTGTACTTTGAAATTTTTGTTTTGGTTGTGCGATATTTCTATTCTCTGATTTTATTTGGGAGCAGGGTGTCTTCTGTTTACAATTGTCTTGTGTTAAGTAGAAAAATATCTTCTTATTATATAATTTCTGGCTTGGTAACCTGCTTAGAACCCCATTCACCTTTGTGGACACGTTCATTTGTTAAAGGCTTGGAGTATTTCTTAATTTCATTCTGAAAACCCACATATCTCGGCGTATGTTTTTTCTACATTGTTACTAAACTAATTTTAAATTCTTGCAGGACGTTGTGGAATCATGGATGCTGATGAGCTGTACATAAGTAACAAACTTTAACTCAATGAAAGAAAAGAGTCAACAAAGTTTCTTGGTGTTGTGTAATTTCTTAGTATAGGCATTAGTTTATTATATCAAAATGGATTGTAGTTATAACTTTAGAGGAGTTTATTTTGTTAAACTAATTTGGGCTACACCACTCTTATGTTAGTTTTTCTGGATGATGTGAAGTTTGGTTTCAATGTGTTTACTATATTGTCTGCCATGCTTTCATTATGTGTGTTAAATTTCTCCTTTTTCAGTGAATTAGATAGTAGTTACATCTATCCAATGGTTGTAAAGGTATCTATGGAAAAATTATATAAATCTGTCTTTTAATTTTAGGATATGTACATTTAAGATGATAGGCAGGATTGATTACATGTTACACCCAAAAGCGGAGCAACTGCCTTCTGAGCTGCCCTGGGTGAATCCAAATACCAGATAGTGAGGTTTCTTTTGTTGAGAAGAATTAAATGTTTGATTGTTGCTGATGGTGAATACTTCAGTTCAGATGGATATGTGAGTAGGTTGTTCTAGTTGGCTATACACACGTGTCCCTGGGGTCTTCTTGTACCATCTGCCCAAATAACTGCTCTTGTTGCCTTAAGAGAAGAAGCCTAGCTCAAAAACTTGGCCTGAGGAAAGCAAAGTTTGGACATCCCTAATCGATTGCCCGGGGGTTTGGTTTAAGTGTCAACTGCAATGCAGAATTTCAAGAAAGTTGAGAAAGCAATGAGACAATAAAAGAGAGTGGGAAGAGCAAATATCTCCATTAGCAATCCCCCTCAATTTTTTTTTTTTTTTTGGTTGAATGAAAGAACCTTATTTAGTCCCAATTATAAAAGTAGCTAACTGCTGCTTCCAGCAGAGATAAAAAATATTAGCACTTAGCAACTGCAAAGTAATAGAATTGCGTGAATAAGGACTTAAATTTACAGTCTATTTCGCTCTTTCATAACAATTTTAGAAACAAAGACTTGTTATTGGAGGACTTAAATGCATGGTTGGAAATTCAAGTCTTATGTGGTTGCGAATGGTGATGATGTTAGAGTAATGCGGACGACATTCATCAAATGACTTCATATTTCTAACATTTGCAGTCCGAATTCAAATTTGTAAGTTACGCTACTACCTCTTTTGTTTCTCAAGAGAAAAAATAGAGCTACTACCTCCTTATTTCATTGCAATGTGCACCCTTCTTAACGATAAACCCCATCAACAATTGAATAATTAATTTATTGTGTCAGCTTGTTGATAATTAATCTTTATTTATTTATAAAAAAAAACCCCAATGGCGCATAGGATTGTACGTTGCAATGTATATCACACTAATGTGGACTCCTAATCCAGTACTAGGGATAGGATTTAAAAACAAAAAACAAAATATTATGAGCATATACTCCTAATCATCTTCATTTGTTAGCTCTAATCTTGCCATGGACATAGAGAGAGAGAGAGGGGGGGGGGGGGGGGGGGGGGTTGGGTGGGTGGGGGCGGGGGGGAGTGGTGGCGGGTGGTATTTATTCAATCCACTTCGTATAATTTCTTTGTAAACTTAATCTTCAAAGTGTCTCCAACTAACGGATTGCTCTTTAGTCACTAGACTTTGTAAAGTTGGTTTGCCCTTGCAACTTAACATCAATGTTATCTGTTTTTTGTCTAATAGAGAGGATCCATTTACTTATTTAGATTTATTATTTTCACGAATCTTAAATATGTAACATTCAAAAATATATATATATATATATATATATATATATGTTACCAAGTTTTCTCTTCTCTTATTAAGAAATTGAAATTTCTAAACAAGACTAAAGCCTCCCTCCCTCTCCAATTATATTTTGTGTAGAAAAGTTGTAAGTGATAGTGATCACAGCCAAACCAAATAAAGGTTTTTTTTTTTTTTTTTTGCTTCCAAGCTCTACTTATGGATGATAACTTGTTTCAATTAAGTACTAGGATATATTTTCTGTAATAAAATCACTCAGGGAGTCAGGGTGAATGGATAATTATAGCTTCTCGTTGTTTTTCTCTTCCAAGGTGTGAATTAGACCTAATAGCTTCCCTAGTATTGTTGTTCCTAAACCTTCAAAAATAATAATAATAATAATAATAATAAAGAAATTCTTTGGTGCAAAACTTAGGGTCCATTTGGTTGGGGTTGAAAAGTGAGGAAAAGAAAAGGGGAAAGAAATGGAAAAGTGGAGACGAAAGATATTTTATTTTTCTCTCATGGTGTTTTGTTGAGGGATGGTGGAAAAGTAAAGGAGTAGAGAACTATTTTGTTTAGTTGAGAAGAAAAATGAGTATATAGAAAATGCAGATTGTATAAATTTATTCCTATGCCCCTAATACTAAGATAAAAATTTAATAATAATATAAGGGAAAAAGAATAAAAGTTTAAAAAAATTGAAGGTATTATAAGGTGAAAACTAAAAAAAAAAGCAAAATTGAATAGACGAAGGGCAAATGGGTAATTTCCCATCAAACCCACTTCCTTCCCTTCCATTTTCTCCCCAAATTAATGAGAAAATCATTTCACCCCAAATGATGGGCCGGAAGAATACCCTTAGGTCCCACCATTTTCACTCACCATCCCATCCCCAATCAAATACACTATTCTCCCATATTTTTTTTTTCACCCAACTTTTCTCCCCAACAAATCAGACCCTTAGTTACTTCTTCGTACGGGCTATATCTTAGTTTTTTCAATTAACCTTCTTGTTAAATTTATTCCCCTTTAAAATGATTGTTTATGCTTGAATTTAATTAAAGAACAATATCTAAGATTTTCACTTTTTCAAGCTAATTTGTTTTTTTCCCCTCCATAAAAATCTGCCTGGGCCTTGGGCTTCTTTTGGGTGTAAGCTGTCAATTGTGGCCCTAAGGCCCTCCATCATATCAGTACATGAGTATCAATGATGCTGGAAAAGGAGGAATAGTGGAATACTGAAAGTAGAACTAGAAAAAGGAGGAGAAGCTTTTTATGTAGGACTTGACAGCCATCAAAATAGCAATGACTAATGGTACATTTTGGTTTCTATGTTCAATAATATTGTTGTTCATTTAAAAAAATACTTAGATAACAAGATTAACGATTGAGTAATGATCACCGAAATCTAAATTGTTACCGAGCTTCCAAAATCGAGACTGTCATGTCATTTACAGAACAAATTTCCGGCTTTCTATTAGATGAACCCAAATTCTCCATACCTCTGACAAAAGAAAACGCTGGTCTTTTTGGTGAAGGCAGAAGTGCAATTTCCTTGTTGAACATTGAGACCACATCAAGCATAGTAGGCCTATCAGCTGCACTTTCTTGGACACAGAGGAGTGCTATGTTTATGTATCCCAATAGGATATTGGCAGGAGGAATATCTCTGAGGATTGGATCCATCAATTCTAAGGCTCTATTACTTTTCCACAAATCCCATGCCTGAAGAAAATTTATGATAAAAATCAATCACAAATTCCGATTAAGTTCCTCATATTTTATTGAGGTATAAGTCACAAATGAAATTAGTAGAATTGCAAAGATATTTAAGATACTTAAAGGAAAATTTTAAAATGATCTAGTGTAACACTTTCTACCTTCTTGGTGGCTTTGTTAGTATGTGTTAGGTTCTAAAGATTTAGGATTTTATGTATTTAGAACTCTAATGTGTAATGTTGGCAAACCATGATCAAAACAATATGTTTAGTCTTGTTTAGACTTGCTCAAAGTTGTGTCTTTTATGTAAAGTTGGAATCGAGTGGCTGCAGAAGTATTAGTGACTTTCGGCCTGGCTCGATCAATTAGATATTAGACTCGATCGATCGAAAGTCACGTATCAGCAAAATCAGCAAATGTAAAAAGGCCATAACTTATCTGTTTGAAGCCCAAATCGCGAGCCGTTTTTTCCAGTATTTAAAGGACATCATAAGCTAACCCTAGGTAGGGTTTTCAGAGCTTTTTAGAGAGATTAGAGTGCCTCTTGTGCCTCTTTGGTATTTTAGGGTTTTGTACCCAAACCTCTCTAAGGTTGTTGCTCATATTGCTGTTTTGTGTAAATCTCTTGTGAGATCCTTAAGGAGCTTTCCTTTACACAAATCTTAGGGTTTTCAAGGTAGAGATATTATCTACATCTTGATGATCAACTAGGTTGTTACCATTAGAGCTTAAAGAATAACAAGCGTGGGTGCTTGTAGCTAATTGGAGAATCCAAGAAAGAAGGAGTCCGTGGATTCGGAGCTTGCATGTGGTCATGTCAGTAAGTTCTACAAGTAGGTAGCATTAAGAAGTCGAGCGGGGAGCTTGTAAGTCCTTTTGTATGAACTTTGATTCTTTCAGCATAGTAGATTCAGTTTACCTTGAGGATAGCTAGGTCAAATTCCCCCAGGTTTTTACCGTGTGGTTTCCTGGGTGATCATATCATTGTGTTCTTTTTTATTCCGCTGCTTTATATTCTTGATATGATTGTATGCTTGTGATAACCTAGAATTGCATAATTTGACTAAGTTAATCACTTGGCTAATTAACTAGCTTAATCTGGTTGGTTTAAGGGGTTTAAAACTGTATCAGTATGAATAAAATTCAATTTAACAATGAATATATAATTTGAAATCAACATAACTGATAAAAAAGATTAATCCTTTGAAAAGTCAATCACATGGTGTAATAAGAATACACACAGAGTTTCTAAGTTCTTGTTAACATTAAAGTAAGATGGTCCATTACTCACATATCCAATAAGATTGAGAGAGTCACTATGATAGAAACCAGTATTCTTCTTGCCACTCAATATCTCTAACAACAATACTCCAAAACTAAAGACGTCAGATTTAATCGAGAAGAGGCCTTCCAAAGCATATTCTGGAGACATATAACCACTGTATTTCATTGTTAAACAAACTGTTCAATAGCTTCATGGTTAATAATTTTATATTACTAATATTTTCTGTAGAGCATAAGTACTTATGGATTATACTTACTAAGTCCCTACTATTCGGTTGGTTGCTTGTGATCCATTCCCACCAAAAATTCTTGCCATTCCAAAATCTGATATTTTTGGATTCATGTCTTTATCCAACAAGATGTTGCTGGCCTTCAAATCTCTGTGAATAATTTGTAACCTAGAATACTGATGGAGGTAAAGAAGCCCTTGAACAATCCCTTCAATGACGTGAATGCGAGTTGTCCAGTCTATCATCCCATGTGCAACCGAATCTGTCTCAATACCACATATAGATAATAAGATAGAAGGTAGGAAAGAACTGGAGGGCATTATGTGTGCAAAAACTTTTAGTCACAACAAGATTTTGAGCAATGAACAAGCATAATATAGGCAGAGTACTCTGTAAGTGATTGAGATAGTGTGGAACTACATACCAAAAAGGAAATTATCTAAGCTTTTATTGGGCAAATACTCATAGATCAAAATCTTTTCATCTCCTTCAATGCAGCATCCAAGAAGTTTCACAAGATTCTTGTGTTGGAGTTTGGCTATAAGAACAGCCTCATTTTTTAGCTCCTCCCATCCTTGTCCAGATTTTCTTGAAAGTCTTTTTACTGCCACTAACTGTCTATTAAGCAAGGATCCCTGAAAATAATTCTTTTAACTTAGTTTCTGATTAATCCTTGAGAAGAATCCACATCAAAAAAATTTTATAAGTTGTATCCTAGCAGAACTTTTATGCAAATACTGAGACTTCAATATTTATGTTGAAGGTTAGATTGTGGAATATCATATATTACTTTAGAATTTCTATGCCAAGATTAATGTGCTTTGTTTTTGAAACTTACTTTGTAAACAGGTCCAAAACCACCCTCTCCAAGTTTATTCGAGGCCGTGAAGTTATTAGTAGCAGCAGATACACTAGAAAAACTAAAGAGAGGAAGCTCCATTTCCTTATTTCTGCCTTTCTCAGCCCCCTTCTTGAGGACTAATCCTTGTTGTGTAGACCTGTTGTTGAAATCAAATGATATCAAGCCCTCCCCTGCTTGATCAAAAAGATAGTTTTGATTAGTTCATGGTGGGTAGTTCTATTTCTGAAATAAAATGACAAAAAGTCCTCCCCTACTTGATCAAGAAGACGGTTTCTATAATCTAATCCTAAAAGATTCAGAAAAACAGCCATGGCTCAGCAGATAACTAAGTTCTGTCACATGGTATCTGAGGAATTTTTATGCATATAATTTCAAAAGCTTTTGATTGTTTAATTGAAATCCTAGAAGAGTTTTATCTATGAGAAAATCTAGGATGCTGTTTCAGGTAAGAGGACTGGTTTTTGTTGGAGCAGATCAAGTTTAAATGTTTGGTTAAAATTGAAATTTTAACTCAAATAAATAATCAAAAGAGGAAATGTATGGAAAGTTTAGACGGTTCTATATTTTAATCAATATAGCTTAGGTTCAAAACTAGCAATTTAGACCCTATTGAAATTCAGCAAAATAATTTTAGAAAATGTGGAATTGGACTGTAAATTTGGCACCTGACAAGAGTTGGGCAGTTTTTTTCTTTTTATTTTAATAATAATAAAGAAAGAAAGGATAATTTAATGTGAATTTGCAAGAAGGATCTCTTTAACTAAAACAAATGCAATAGTGGCAATTATGCGTACAATGGACTCACACAACTATTTTTCGTAAACAAGCAATAGTTCAAAATATCTTAATCACCCCCCTCCCCCTCTTCTTTCCACCTTATTAATCTCTGCGTGTGGGGAAATTTTTTTTTTTTTTTTTTTTTTTTCGGTAATCCATGATATAATATTAAACTAGGAATTTACAAGTCTATTACAAAACATACTAGCTTGATCAAAAGCTAGCAAATTCTCCACCACAGGCGGCGGGTTACAAAAAACAATAAAATGAGAGCCGGACTATGCTCCAAGCTTGGCCAAAGCATCCGCACATTGATTAGCTTCACGGTAGACATGAAGCATGCGCTTGTTTGGGATTTGCTTCAAGAGACTCCTGCAATCAGAGAGTAAAGGTTCCATCATGATATTATCAGCTTCATTGTTCATAAGCAAAACAATGCTCAGTGCGTCTAGCTCAATGATAAGGTTGTTCACACCCATCTTCCTAGCTATATTTAATCCATCCCTTAACGCCCACAATTCATCCATGAAGCTGTTGGTGACAAGTGCCACAATTTTAACTCCACTAAAAATTACTTCACCATGTTCATTTTACAAAACATTATTTTAACACAATAAAATAATATAAACAACATAATAAAAAAAATATATACTACGCTGATCTGATAAAAAAAATCAAAAAGAAAGAAAAAAATTAAATGAAGAAGAGCACAGGCAAGGTCGACGGCGAGTGGAGGAAGAGAAGGTCGGAGCTGGGCAGTCGGCGACTGGGCAGACGAGGTTGAGGAAGAGAGAAATCTGAGGAAAAAAAATCTGAGATTGAGGAAGAGAGAATTGAGTTGCAACGGGAATAGAAGTGAAAAGGAAAAAAAAAATTTTAAATAATCTTTATCAATGTGAACGCAAAATAGAATATTATTATTTTTTTACCGCACAACCTTCTTTATGCTACAGTGCACAGTCCTCTTTGGCTGCGCACTGTACTGTAGCTGAGAAGCTAATAAATATACATTTATTAGCTCCACTAACGTACTTCCTTAAAAAAAAAAAAAAAGATAACCGTTTGAAAATGTATAAATTTAAAGAGGTAGAGGGTCCGTTTGATATATGTGTTTAAAAATTGAAAATAGTTATTTAAAAATTTTTGTGAAAATACGTGTGAGTGAAAAATTATATAAAAATACGTGAAATATTGTTTAAAAAACTGAAAATTGTTATTTAGAAACACTCACTAAATACCCCCAAAGTATCATTATCTTTTTATACACTATTTTCGTTCCGTTGTAGAGAACACTCCTCAGAAAACATCTCTCTTATTGTCTCTCTCCCATCAATTTATATTAGTGCATTTATATTGTGCAACTCTTAAGGTATACTTTTTAAAAATTCGGGAGCATTTCTAAGTTTTGATTAGGGTCCGTTTTGCCTTGCACGGTAATCAAGGCCTGCCGGCCTAGGCCATTTTGGCCATTATCTAGGACCCCTTAACAGAGGAAGGCCCTCAAAGGGTTGAACAAGTGATATATATTTTCTACCATCAACCAACAACAATTGAGCATTATTCGGAGTGGTATTTATAAAATATTTTACAATCCTTATAGTACCATCTTATAAATAAAATGGTATTGTAGTAAGATGGTATATTTTTAAAATAATATTTTATTGGGTTTTGGGTTTTATTTGGGTATTGAGTTATATTATTTTATTGTGTAAATATATTATTTTAATGTGTTGTATGATAAAATAAAAGTTGAGATGTTGGGAGTTTTGTAAAATGATATAATAAAATAGATAAAATAACTTTTAAGATAATAAAATTAAATATTTTTTAGAAACCGGATGGTAATGCTTAGTGACAAATTTTTTGGTCACTAATTGGAGAGAGCGAAAGTTTGTTTTTAGTAGTATTCTGATTATGTAATATATTATAAGTCTGTTTAAAAAATTTTATATATTACTTTCGTATTTGTGTATTCTAATAAGTATTACAGTTTCCTAAAAAGAAAAAATTTGGCGATGCTGAAGCTACTGCTTTCTCTGGTTTTGGGACTCTACTTAAGCGGCTACAATGTGCATTTTGGTGTAAAATATAGGTTTTTGGTGTTTGAGATGGACAGTTGTGATTAGCTCTAGGAAAGAAAATTATAAAGTGTGTCACGTTACTTCTTTTACGGTTTTGTGGTGGGGCCAAAAATGGTGAGATGAGCTTCGGTATCAATTCTATGCAAGTATTTTTTATGGGCTTTAGTGCCCGTTTGTTTCAGCTTTTAGAAGCTGAAACGCACGTTTTGAAGAAAGCTGAAGTCCAAAGCCCGTTTGGTTCAACATAAAACGCAACTTCCTGGAAAAAGTTGCGTTTTGGGTTTGTGAAGAAAACATGTAGGATGGGAAAGGAGCTCAGAGCTCCATTTTGGAAAAAGCCCCGTGCACGTTTGAAATCTATCCGTTGGACTCACAGGGCAATTACCAAATTACCCTTTCACACCATTCCTCATTCCTCTCATCTCTCTGCTCTACCCTCTGCCCTCTCAATAACAAATTTCCAAATCCAAACACAAAAAAATCTATAACAAATTCCCAAATCAGCTAAGGAAAAAAAAAAAAAAAATCAATCCCTTGCAAATTAGGATTCCTCAAAATGCAAAACAAAAAAACATCAGAATATAGCAAAATGATAGAATTACAAGACGAAATTGAAGGCGAATGCATCAACAACACCGACTTCTACTTTGATCAAATCGGCGAACCCCTCCCAATCAAACCCTCCGACTCCGACTCCGACCCCATTTTCGATCTCCAAGCCCTTCCCTCTTAGCCACTTGCGGTCTTCGAACTCCACCGCCTCATCTTCGTCGCGCCCTCCGATGGATTCTGTGCGTCACCAGAACCAAGGACGCTATCGATTCCGCCAAGAACCAACAGACGAAGTGCTAAGAGAAAAGGGAGAAAGGAAAAAAAAAAAAAAAGAGGAAGAAGGAGAGCTCTGGAACGTTCTGGAGTTTGGAGGAATGGCAGGGAAAAAAAAGGAGGAAAGAAGGATAAAAAAGAAAAGAGTAAGGGTACGTGTGTGGAGGAGAAAAAAGGAGGGGAAAAAAAAAAGGAAAAAAGAGAGAAAGAAATGCCGTGTGTGGAGGATAAAAAAAGAGGGGAAAAAAAAAAAGGAAAAAAGAAGAAGGAAATGTTATCACAATAAATTTTAAGGGGTAGGTTATTATTAGCTAATATTGGTGAGAAAAAATAATTTTTTTAGAAAGAGAAAAAAATAATTTTAATAGTACGTTAAAATTAAAATCAGTATCATTTTTATCACAATATTTTTACAATACTTTCACAATAAATCTTAAGTGGTAGGTTATTATTAGCTAATATTGGTAAGAAAAAAATAATTTTTTTTAGAAAGAGAAAAAAATAATTTTAATAGTACGTTAAAATCAGTATTAATTTTTATCACAATAAATCATAAGTGGTAGGTTATTATTAGTTAATATTGGTGAGAAAAAAATAATTTTTTTAGAAAGAGAAAAATTGATTTAAGTATGATGAAGTAGTTGATTTAAGTATGAAACAAACTCTTTTATATTTACATTGTCATTTTTGGTAATTTACCACTCAAACCACCACTTTTATAAGTGCCAGCCAAACATTCAACTTTTAAAAAAAATATTTTTTAACAGTTTTTACCAAACATTCAGCTTTTTAAAAACACTTTTTCATTATGCACTTTTTGAAAACTCCACTTTTTGGAAAAAGTCCACTTTCAAAAAGTTGAATCAAACTCACCCTGAGTATGTTACCTTGCTTAGGTGCCTGACTGATGTGTTTAGTTTGTAAGGCCCATCCAATGAGAAATTTATAACTACAATGACATTGCTTTGCCATGGCCATTTTCATTTTTTATTTTTATTATTTGATGTTTATTATTTTTAATTGATAACTTTATGTTTTAAAATGTCCTAAAACAGTACATTAAAATAGAGTGGTACTAAAACATTTCATTCTAATTAAAGATCGTGTCGGTGTCTTTGTCAGCTGTACTCCCCATAACTTGACCCCATGAAAGAGGAGGAAGTGAGACTGTTCTGATATTGGGTGAAATGTTGGATTGATGAAATTGATATACATTTTTAAATTTATCTAAAATTTAGAAATTTTAAAATAAGTAAGAGATTGTCGGAATTTAAGAGTGTGAGTAGTGAAAATATATTTTTGTCCATAAGTTGACCATTTGACCAAAAAGTTGTAAACTAATTTTTAGGGATAAAGTTGAAAATATGGAAAAGTGGACATCTCTTGTTTGTTCTCTTGATATGTAAAGATATCAAAATATGATGGATGAAATATAAAATTAAATAAAAACAGCAGAAAATTATTTTTTTAGGTACAGAATAAAAATTCTTTGCATCCTATATTCCACCGACCACAGTTTTCCTCTTAACATTTTCTCTTGGAATGAAATAAAAATAACACCTGTCATATTGTAGTTGGAAGAGAACATCCAATGAGACAGTAGCATATTGAATTCGTGGGTCCTCTTCTTTACCTTTCTCCTCGTTTGGTCTTCATCCCATTCTCACTCCCATGCCATGAGTATCTCTCAACTCCCTCTCTCTCTTCTCCGAGCAGCGTCTTGGATTCTCTATCTTACCTCTTCGGGTGGGTCTTTGGTTGTGGTGCATTCAGCGATTGACAACCATAAAGGATCAATTTCCGGGGGTTTTGGGTTGGATGATCTTGGTGAATTTGGTTGAGGTTTCAGCCAAGGTGGTGGTTCTGGTTCTTCGGTCGGTTTGGAGGACTGGGTCATGCTCGTTTTGTCACGACGAAGAAGCAAGATATTTGAAGTGGCTACATTGAAAAGCTTCATGGGTGTTATCTTTTAGTGCAGTCCTTTTGTAAGGTTGAAATTTATCAACCATCTTGTTGGCTTTATTCCGTGCCAATTTGCTTGTAATTTAGCATTTAGTAACCCTGTATTTAGGTGGGATTCATGTAAGGGTAGTGTGTGAAGAGAGTGAAGAAAAGCTTAAGTTTGTGCAAAGAAGCAGAGTTTCGCGGCTAGGACTCGCGGCTGACTTACGACTGGCAAGCCGCCAACTGCAGGCACGTGAGAAGCACACAGGGGAGCTGATGGGTCGCGCCAGCTGTCGCACTACAGGACAAAAGTCCCAGGCTAGCCAGGCCGTTACTTCGCGACTTGAACTCGCGACTTGGACAAGCCGCGAGGTCAAGCCGCCAACTTACCCTGTTTGGCAAAAACTGACTCTTCGTATTCCAAACACACACCACTATATATAGACCCTTATACCCACGAAATTGAGAGAGCTTCCAGAGAGAATTTTTGAGATAAACCCTAAAGAAAAATAAGATTGATTCATCCACAATCTTTACCTTAGAGTCTCTACAAATTCATCTACTTTCTTCCTCTCTATTGATATACCCTTGAGAGGTTCTTTGCCAAATCCTTATCTCACCATACCCACGTCTGTGAGAAGGTTTATTTGGTGTTTTTGGGAAGCAGTTAGGAAGGAACCAATATACATTGGTTGATGCTATGGTCTAGTAGCGGAATCCGGGAAGCTAAAGAAGAAATAGGTTTGGCATAACCTTGTTGGAGCAAGAAGCTTGGAGGGCTTATGTACTTGGGTAGATTAGGTTTGGAGGGTCTTCTGCTATCCATGTATCCCAACTACATTCTTTAGTGGATTATTTCACCGCTTGGAGGGCGGCGGAGAGGTTTTACGCTGAGGACTTCGGTTTCCTCTTCGATAACACATCGTGTGTTGTCCGTGTGTTTGCATCTTCTTTCCCTTTATCTTTGCCTTATATTTACTGCTGTGAATGTGTTTATATTTGGCTTAGATTAGTTATTAATTCTGTGATTGGCTTATGTTCATGTTCCGCACATTAATTGTTTGATTATAAACTTGAATTGATAATTTATAATTTGGGTTCTAAACGTTCAAGGGTGTTTCATACCCATTTTGAACTTTCACCTTTGTCTCTTTCAGCTTACATAGATGTTGATTGGGATGTTGATACCCTCTAAACTCTAAAGGCACTCTACATCAGCTTAGATTTTTTGTCTTGTCTTGGCATTAATCGCATTACTTGGTCTGCCAAGAAAAAAAACTCACACTATCTTACTCCTCCACTGAAGTTGAATACCAATCATTGCTTCCACTGCTACTTTAGTTATGTTGGCTTTGTACAATTTTATAGGGCTTTGGGTATTTCATTCATCATATTCCTCGGATTTGGCGTGACAATGTTTCGGCACTTGCCATTGCCACAAATCATGTCCAGGGGTGGAACATGTATAAAAATTAGAACCAATTAAAAGTGTCATACAAGAAATATGAAAAGTTAATAACATTCTAGTACTGATCATGTCTGATATTTTTACCAAGGGCTTATCTTCTCCGCGTTTTATTCAATTGAAGAACAAACTAATGCTTACTTATATGACCATTATTTTGAGGGGAGATGTTAATATTACTGATGACACTTGCACCACTCAGCCAGTTGACACTCACAACACAGTCAAGATTGTAGCAGCTGCTGAGTTAAATTAGTTGCTTGGAACTAACAATTAGTTATGGCTTGTACTCCCATGTGTTTTATTAAAACGTGTTTATTAACCAATAGTGGGCAGATCACATGCTCATGTGAATAGAATCATTCTTCTACAGTTAATCCTCCCTTCATTTTTTATCTTTGTTTTCTGCTTCTTCTGGTTCTGCACTTACTGCTTTTGTTATTCAAAATCTCTGTGCACTTTAAATAGGATCCATGGTTTATATATCAAGAAAATGCCAGAGAAGCCCATAAGTAAACGTTTTAATTATTTAGATTTTAGATAATAGTCCATGCATTCAATTTAAGAAAATAAAGAAAAGTTCACTAGTTTTACACACCCAAGCAAGTAGCAACTATGAACCCCCAAATGATAGAATTTAAATCTGAAAACAAAAAGATGCCAAAGAATCTAGTCCCAAATGCACTCCTAAATACTTCAAAACTTTCACATATAACATCTCATGCAAGCTATTTATGAATTCCCTATCTAGCTTCTGGCAAAGTTATAGTTACTGCATTTTCTGTACTGGATTCTTCATTTCTTGATAATGCACCTGCATTGCCGGAACTTCTTTCTATGAAAAAACCAGGCTGTTTAGGCTGAGGCAGAATTGCTTCCTCATTTGTTAACATAGAAAGCACACAAGACATTTTCGGCCTGTCTTCAGCAAACTTTTGAACACATAGTAAACCAACATGAATACATCTTAGTACTTGAGATCTTAAATGTGAATCCTCCAAACATGTATACAATAGTTCCAAGGCCCTGCCCTCCTTCCACAGCAACCATGCCTAAAAAAACAATTAAATTATAGATGCTTACATAATTTTCCAAAGGGGGGAACACACACACACACACACACACACACACACACACACACACACACACACACAGAGAGAGAGTTTTGAACTTACATGTCCTAGTAGGTTATGATGGTGATCAGCATGAAAAAAGTTTCGATTTTTCATGCCACTCACTATCTCTAACATGAGCACACCCAAGCTAAAGACATCAGATTTCACTGAAAATGTTCCGTCAACTGCATACTCAGGAGACATGTAGCCACTGCATGAAACTATAAAATATTAGTTTTAATATTCTTATTGTTGTTGTTGTCATTATTGGTAGGTTACATGAACTGGTACATCTCTAACTTTAACCCATAATATCACCCTTCATACCATGTTTATGAGGGAAGGAAGGTCATTTGGGTCAGAGACTCAGAGCACATTGATGAAATGTTGCTACTGTTTGACAAACATGATAGGTTATTTAGACCCCTAAAACAACCAAATTGCGTAGCCTAGATTAATTAGCCAAGTTGTTACTTAGTCAAATTAAGCAATTCTAGGTTAAAGCAATTCAACAATCATATCAAGAATAATAATGCAGCGGAAAATAAATAACACAAGATATGATCACCCAGGAAACCACACGGTAAAAACCTGGGGAGGATTTGACCCACTGATCCTCAAGGCATAACAGAATTTACTATGAAAGAATTGAAGTTCTTACAGAAGGACTACAAGCTCCCCGCTCGACTTCCTAATGCTACCCACCAGTACGAACTTCCTGACACGACCACGCGCAGGCTCCGAATCCACGGACTACTTCTTTCTTGAATTCTTCAATCAGCTACAAGCTCCCCACTTGCTTTTCTTTTAAGTTCCAATGGTTGCAACTATGATGATCTTCAAGATGTTGAAATCATCTCTACCTTGAAAACCCTAAGCTTTGTGTAAAGGAAAGCTCCTCTAAGATCTCACAAGAGATTTACACAAAACAGAAAATATGAGCAACAATAACAATATGGAACACCTTCAAAAACGTGGCTAGGGTTTTGTTTATATACCTAGGGTAAAAACATAAAACCCTAAACGTTTAATGAAGTAGGGCTGAGTTGGAAATTCTGCAGAAAATTCAACCTGTGCGATTTTCGATCGATCGAGTCTATTCTTCGATCGATCGAGCCAGGCCAAAAGTCCCAAGTACTTCTGCAGCCACTCGATTCCAACTGTACAATAATAAACCAACTTTGAGCAAGCCTAAACAAGACTAAATACAATGTTTTGATCATGGTTTGCCAACATTACAAATTAGAGTTCTAAATACATAAAATCCTAAGACCTTAGAACCTAACAAACTCCCCCTTTGGCAATCCGTGACAAAACCATAATTAAAAGCTCAAAGTTTTACAAGTAAAAGCCCTTTACAAAAATAATGCTCATAAAATCAAATTCAGCCTAACTACTATCCATCAGTTGCAAGTGTAGACAGCAGCTTTAGTTGAATCAACCTGTATATTCCTGAAATACTCAACAAACGCATAAACGCATGTGTGACAGAAAAGAGTAAAACAACAGGTATAACATTCTTGTAAGATTCACACAACACAAAATAAAGACATATATGAATGATCAACTCATAAATATAGATCAATAAGCAGTGAATCATAAAGCAACAAGAATCAACAAAAACAACATGTATATCAATCAATGTTACTCCCCCTAACATGAATATCCCCAAAAATGATATACAAAGTGAAGCACCTAGATACAATCTAAAAAACTCCACAAGCTCCTCAAAACAAAAAGTCTCCCCCTAACTACAAAAACCCCTCTACAAGTCAAAAATACCACTCCCCCTTTTTGTGACGGAATGCCAAAGAGCAATCACAAGTCGCCATCAAAAGGAGGTGGTGAGGGTGAATGAAGACGCGCCAAGTCAGCTCGTAGAGCACGAAACTCATCTAGCAAGTCCACCAAAATCTGTCCATGAGCCGCCTGAACGGTCATGACAGTCTCCAAAGTACGACGAACATCGAAGTCGGCCGAAGGAGGTGGAGGAACATCAGCAGCAGCAGCATCATCACCAACTGGATCAGGAACATCCTCACCAGCAAGACCTGCAGAAGAAGAAGGAGGAGGTGCGCTACTAGAGGGCTCAGACCTAGGGTGTTTAGAACCAGCTCGAAGATGAGCAGCCCTTTGTCTAAGAAAAGACGCACCTATAGGAGCAATAACATGAACGGGCTCAGAGGAAGAGAAGCCACCAAGATCAAGATGAAGGAGAATCCTATGAATGAAAATAGGATGTACAAGAGCATGAGCAGAAGATGAACTCCTATAAACATCGTTCAAAGAACGAAGAAAAAGATGGGGAAAACTAATAGGAGCATCAGTAACCAGAGCGTACAAAAATACACACCTCTCAAGAGGAATGGTGTGAACATGGGAAATGGGCCAGATAGAATGACACGCTATCCTAAAGAAGAGATAGTGTAACCCGGAGAGCTCAGCAGAGGTGATCCGAGGATCAGAACCCCACTGGACAGTAGTCCCAGTGATGTAAGACAAGACATCACTAATCTCGGGAGACACGTCATATGGATAGACAGGATGTCGAACCAATGGTACCCCTAGAGCATCAGCCACTACCTCAGGAGTAAGGGTGTACTCTACGCCTCGTATCCAACTCTTGACTAGAGTGTTGGAATCATAGATGCGGATAGAGATGTTCGAATAGAACTCTCTAATCAAGGCAGAAGGTGGAGGAGGATCAGAAACATCCACCAAGGGCAACCAGCCCCTACGCTCAAAGTTTGCCCTAATGGCAGGATCAAGTTCATCTAAGTGAACAGAACGCTCAGCCCAAATTTTTCTCCTAACATTCAGCTTCTCATAAATCTCTTGGTTTTTCTCACTCGAAAACTTCTCACGGTCATAGGATGGAGGGGGTGAAGGAGAAGGTGAGGGAACATTCCTACGGGCTCTAGTTTTCCTAGGCATAGTGCTAAGGAAAGGACAGAGACACAAAGTGAAAAACCAAAAAGAACAAGAGAAAACAAAACCAAGGGCAGACTGCAAATTAGCACAATAAAAAATATAGAACAAAAATCTATATGATGCATGAACATGAATAATGTTGTGATGCATGATCTAATGCAGTAAACAAATAAGTTCAATTGAGATTGAATTGACAAAATTGGCTTGAACATGGAATTTTTATCAAAAATCCCAAAAATTGAAAACCACTTGTTGAAATTTTTTACCAAAAAGATGAATTGAGCATTACAAAACACATTACATAGATTATAATGCTTAATTACAACTACACAACAAGTCAATTTCATCAAAATCATCCCAATTTAACAAAAGCCCCAATTCGGATCAAGAACAAGCCCTAGATTTTTTTAATTTTTCACCAAACTCAAATTTGATCAAATTAACAGGTAATAATCATGTTAATGAAGTGTCCCCACAAAAACCCAATGATCAATTTCATAAAATAAGGCTTGAATCAACAGAAAATCCAAATTTTACAAATTTCGAAAATTACCCTCAAATGCATGAATATATGCATGAAAACATGAAAATAAATTCAAAAGGAAGGGCACAAGTGTCTTACCAACTTGAGGAGAGAGAGATTTTGCAAAAAGAACGGAGGAAAACGACAAAAATCTCTGATTTTAGCTTGCCAACGCGGAGAGAGGAAAAAGCTTTGAAAAGTTTTTGAAATAGGAACTTTGAAAAAGTCAGAAAAGTACCTTTTAAAAAGCTTTTTCACGATGTTCGATCGATCGAAAATCAGATTCGATTGATCGAAACACACAGTCATTTTGAGACAAATGAAAGCACTTTTTCGATTGATCGAAAATCAGATTCGATCGATCGAAACACACAGTCATTTTGAGACAAATGAAAGCACTTTTTCGATTGATCGAAAATCAGGCTGGATCGATCGAAATGGGCAGAGGCTCACTAAATTTTGAGAAAAATCACAGTTTTGAAAGACAAACCATAATTTTGAAAAACAACTCCTCAAAGCATTAAATTACAGAAATAAAATGCATGAGTATGAGATGGAATGCTTTTCCAAAAACCCAAAATTTTAAACCCCAATTTTCTCAAAAACGAGTTTCAATCATTCTTCCTTTGAATATTCTCAAGCAACAAATATGTTGTACACAAATCTCAAGATAATTTCAAACTTGGTTGGTCAGACCAAAAACACACACTAGCATGTACAGTGTTTAACAAAGAGTAACTTGTGTAGTGTGTGATACTAGCAAAAACTTGAGATACATGTGAGGTGATATGTGAATAGCAATCAAACACAAAGTCTACACAATTCATCACATAGAATTTAAAAGAGACTATCACCTAAAGAGTTACATCTATAACTCCCACATCTCCTAGAACAAAAGCTTGCAATCATGTAAGTTTCTTGTATTTTTGCCCCATTATTTAGGTGAAATTTGGCATAAAGCCTAATAGTACACACCAGATTAGATTATGTGAAATGGAATCAAGCCTAATAGTACACACCGGTTTGAATTAAGTGAATTGGCATCAAGCCTAATAGTACACACCAGTTTTAAGCATTAAGCATTTAAGCATTTAAAGAGGCTACACCTTATGTTCTTTTTGTGCATGTGCTACACTTTCTCGAGCACAAAATCTTATGATATGCACTAAGGTGTTCATGATTGACTAGTGAACAGTGGTGAGATGGTTATTTATGCCTTTCTCAAAAAGAACAAGTCCGACAGTCAAATAACATGTGACTTCAAGATCAAGACAAAGTGATTAATAACCACAAACATCTTTCCCACACAACATGCACTACAAAGCTTTAACTAGTCAAGTGCAATATTTAAGCTCATCAAAGTTAAACAAGGTACACAGAACATGACATGTGTCAAAAGATAGACCAACCTTGTTTTTCAAAAATCAAGAAAAATAGTGTCTAACATAATTTTTGCTTTCTCCTTTTCCCTTTTTTTTTTTTTTTTTTTTTTTTTTAATAGAGAAAACAAATAAATCCTAGAATGAAATGCATGAATGTAATGCAATGCAAGTCCTAGAACAAAAACAATAAAAAGACACAAACCAAAGAACAATGGTCACCAAAGAATAGAGCAATTAAGCACAAGGACCATAAAGACAAACACAACTTAAGGGCACCGAAGAACACCAATCACTTGACGAAGTGTCTCAAACTTACTTCCATCAAGAGGTTTGGTAAAGATGTCAGCATTTTGACGATCAGTAGGGATATACTCAAGAACAACAATTTTCTTTTCAACCAAATCCCTAATGAAGTGATATCTAAGTTCAATGTGTTTGGTCTTAGAGTGTTGAACAGGATTTTTAGATATATCTATAGCACTAGAATTATCACAATAGACAACCATGGTGTCTTGAGGAATCCCATAATCACTCAAAAGCTTTTTCATCCAAAGGAGTTGGGAACAGCAACTCCCAGCAGCAATGTATTCTGCTTCAGCAGTAGATAAAGAAACAAAATTTTGTTTCTTACTCATCCAAGCCACAAGATTTGCTCCAACATAAAAACACCCCCCAGTGGTGCTTTTTCTATCATCAGTATTCCCAGCCCAATCAGAATCAGAAAAACCAGCAAGAGACAAATTTGACTCTTTGCTATAAAATAATCCATAATCACAGGTTCCACTCACATATTTGATAATTCTCTTAACAGCATTTAAATGAGAAACCTTAGGATTAGACTGAAATCTAGAGCAAACACCAACACTATAAGAGATATCAGGCCGACTAGCAGTTAAATACAAGAGACATCCAATCATGCTTCTATACAAAGTAATATCAACAGACTCACCTGATGGATCTAGTGTTAATTTTGCATTTGCAGCCATTGGTGTTCTAGCATGAGCAGCTTTGTCCAGTCCAAATCTTTTGACTAAATTCTTTGCATATTTAGCTTGATTGATGTAGATGCCGGACTCTGTTTGCTTTACCTGCAATCCCAAAAAGTAAGTCAGTTCACCAACCATGCTCATTTCAAACATTGCATTCATTTCATCTGCAAAAGAATGAGCAAGAGAATCATTAGTAGCACCAAAAACAATGTCATTAACATAAATTTGAGCTACAACAAAACCGGTCTTATCCTTTCTAATGAAGAGAGTTGTATCTGCAGATCCCCTTTTGAATCCATGCTCAGTGAGATATGCGGTCAATCTATCATACCAAGCCCTAGGAGCTTGTTTCAAACCATAGAGGGCTCTCTTCAACTTGTATACATCATCCGGTCTGTGAGGATCCACAAATCCTTTAGGTTGCTCAACATACACCTCTTCTTGTAACATTCCATTTAAGAAAGCACTTTTGACATCCATTTGATACAACTTGAAGTTTAGATGACTTGCAATGGCCAACAGTATCCGAATGGATTCCAATCTTGCAACAGGTGCAAAGGTCTCATCAAAGTCAATTCCTTCCACTTGTGTGTATCCTTGTGCAACAAGTCTTGATTTGTTTCTAATCACGGTACCATGTTCATCTGACTTGTTCTTAAAGATCCATTTAGTTCCAATCACATTTACATTTTCAGGCCTAGGAACTAATTCCCACACATCATTCCGAACAAATTGATGAAGTTCTTCATGCATGGAATTTACCCAATCAGCATCTTGAAGTGCTTCATCTACCTTTTTCGGTTCAAATTGGGACAAATAACATGAGTGTGTGATCACATTCAAGGCTTTTGATCTCAATCTCATGTTTTCATTCAGACTACCCAATATATTTGTGGAAGGATGATTCAATCTCACTCTAGAGGATGGACGTTTAACAAGAGATGTTGTAGTACCTTTCTGTTCAACTAGAGGACTGAACTCACTTTGCAACTGTCGAGTGTCATGAACCGGAGTGGATGGTTCGGAACTTGATGGTACTGAGACTGTATCATTCAACACCAGCAGTTCTTCCTCACTATGTTTCCCAACATACTCAGTAAGAGGAGACTCATTTACCTCTACAGACTTATCTTGAGCAGGAACAGTGCTTTCTGAAGATGCTTCTGAACATACTTCATCATTTATCACAACATTTGAAGATTCCATAACTGTTTTGGTTCTCAGATTGTACACTCTATAAGCTCTACTAGTGGAAGAGTATCCTAGAAAGTATCCTTTGTCACTCTTTGCATCAAACTTTTCTAGGTTCTCTCTATCACGTAGAATGTAACAGTCACTGCCAAATATCCTGAAATACTTGACAACAGGTTTCTTCCCTCTCCAGAGTTCATAGGGAATTTTCTTGGAGTCAGGTCTAAAATACACCCGGTTGAGTGTATGGCAAGCAGTGTTGACAGCTTCTCCCCAGAAGGACTTTGGCAACTTTTTGTTGTGTAGCATGACTCGTGCCATTTCCTGAACAACTCTGTTTTTCCTCTCCACAATCCCATTCTGTTGAGGTGTCTTGGGTGATGAGAACTCTTGGTGAGTGCCTTGATCATTGCAGAAAGTCGCCAGCTTGGTATTCTCAAATTCTCTTCCATGATCACTTCTGATTCTGGCTATCACAGTATCTTTCTCAACCTGCAATTTCTTGCATAGATGTATCATCTTCTCAGGAGCCTCAGCTTTATCTTTCAAAAGCACAACCCAAGTATATCTAGTAAAGTCATCCACAACAACTAGAATATACTTCTTTCCACCCAAACTTTGAACTCTGGCAGGACCCATGAGGTCAATGTGTAATAACTCTAAAGGTCTTGTAGTTTGAACACTAGTCACAGACGGATGCTTGGATTTTACTTGTTTACCTATCTGACATGGTCCACAGATGCACTTATCAATCTTCTCAAATTTAGGTAAACCAATAACTGCCTCACACTTGGAAATCTTCTCTAACTGCTTATGACTGGCATGCCCCAACCGTTGATGCCACAAATCAACTTGATCAATCTTTGCACTAAAGCATTTGTTGGTTACACTTGGTGTTATGCCATAACAGTTGTCAGCTGTCCTTACACCAACACACGTACAGTCACCTCCTCCATCAAGTATCTCACATTCATACTTGGTGAAAAGTACATTCAATCCATTGTCGCAAATCTGACTTATGCTGAGTAAATTGGCCTTCAATCCATCAACATACCAAACATCTTCAAACACTGGCAATCCTGGAATGTCCACAGTACCAATGCCTCTGATCACAGATTTACTTCCATCTCCAAACGTGACTGTCCCAATCTTTCCTTCAAAGAGTGTTTTGAATAAATCTTTATTTCCTGTCATGTGCCTGGAACAACCACTATCCAAATACCAAAGACAAGAATCACGTGCCTTTAAGGCGGTTAAAGCAGTATAACATACATAATTCTTGTCACATGTGATTATGCCAATGTACTTAAGGAAAGATTTAACAAGCACAACAAAAGGCAAAGATAACAAATAGATAAGTTGACAAATAAGCAGAATAATTTTCCAAGAATCCATGACAACAGGGGTCAAGGATCAGTTCAGAGATTAAAAATCTCGAACACAAAGAGCTACCTGCTCTGATACCACTTGATAGGTTATTTAGACCCCTAAAACAACCAAATTGCGTAGCCTAGATTAATTAGCCAAGTTGTTACTTAGTCAAATTAAGCAATTCTAGGTTAAAGCAATTCAACAATCATATCAAGAATAATAATGCAGCGGAAAATAAATAACACAAGATATGATCACCCAGGAAACCACACGGTAAAAACCTGGGGAGGATTTGACCCACCGATCCTCAAGGCATAACAGAATTCACTATGAAAGAATTGAAGTTCTTACAGAAGGACTACAAGCTCCCCGCTCGACTTCCTAATGCTACCCACCAGTACGAACTTCCTGACACGACCACGCGCAGGCTCCGAATCCACGTACTACTTCTTTCTTGAATTCTTCAATCAGCTACAGCTTGCTTTTCTTTTAAGTTCCAATGGTTGCAACTATGATGATCTTCAAGATGTTGAAATCATCTCTACCTTGAAAACCCTAAGCTTTGTGTAAAGGAAAGCTCCTCTAAGATCTCACAAGAGATTTACACAAAACAGAAAATATGAGCAACAATAACAATATGGACAACCTTCAAAAATGTGGCTAGGGTTTTGTTTATATACCTAGGGTAAAAACATAAAACCCTAAACGTTTAATGAAGTAGGGCTGAGTTGGAAATTCTGCAGAAAATTCAACCTGTGCGATTTTCGATCGATCGAGTCTATTCTTCGATCGATCGAGCCAGGCCAAAAGTCCCAAGTACTTCTGCAGCCACTCGATTCCAACTGTACAATAATAAACCAACTTTGAGCAAGCCTAAACAAGACTAAATACAATGTTTTGATCATGGTTTGCCAACATTACAAATTAGAGTTCTAAATACATAAAATCCTAAGACCTTAGAACCTAACAAAACAAAAATATAGTTCCATTTTATAATACTTATTGTGTTCCAACAACTCTTTCTGTTTTCATTTCAGATTCATCTCCTCCAAAAGTTCTTGCTTAGCCAAAATCTGATATTTTTGGGTTTAAATTGATATCTAATAAAATATTACTCGCTTTCAGATCCTTGTGGATAACATGAAGTCGAGAATCCTAGTGCAAATAGAGAAGTCCTCGCACAATCCCCAAAACAATGTCAAGACGCTTTGGCCATGTCAGTAGTGCACTCCCATTTTGTTCTGCATATAACTTTTGCCCTTATTACCATGATCAATGATTATTTTCAGTTCTTTTGTGAACTTGTTTTGAAAATCATTTGGAGGACTCTATTCAAAGACATGATAGGTAATACACTCAGGTACACAACCTATAAAAGAAGGAAAGCAATAATAACACATAAAAGCTCATTAGAATTGTACCAAAAATGAAATAATTCAAGCTTTTGTTGGGCATGTATTCATAGATTAACATCTTTTCGTCTCCTTGAACGCAGTAGCCTAAGAGCCTGACAAGATTCCTATGTTGAAGTTTGGCAATGAGAACAACTTCATTCTTGAACTCTTTGAGACCTTGTCTTGAATCCTTTGACAGCCTCTTCACAGCAATATTTTTTCCGTTAGATAGATGTCCCTGCAAATCATCACATAAAGATGCATCTTTCCTTTTGAATTTGCATAATATCACCATACAATTTGTAACCTGTATAACAAATTCAGAATCCTTTTTACCTTATAAACAGGACCAAATCCACCAGCCCCAATCACATTTTCTTGAGAGAATTTGTTTGTTGCAGTGGCAACCGTTGTAAAATCAAATAAAGGTACCTCTACATCTTCTTTCTTTCTTGGAAGACCTACTGAAAGCATATATTACCTTATCAGGAACAGCTTTTGATTTTAGTCTAACTAAGCTTTATCATGATCACTTCAATTGATCTAGCTTTTGCATCATTTATTATTGCCAAGCATGGAAGTTTATACTTTTTTTTTTTTTTTTTTTTTTAAATAAAAAAATGGATAACCATACTCACATCTTCTACTTGTTATCTTTGAAGTTATACACCAGAAAACAAACCCCAAAGTAAGCATTCCACAAATGACTGATACCGTCAGGATGACCACCGGACTTTCCTTCACGTTTGATTCGCGGATTGATCCTAGAACAGACAACAATTAAGATATTTGTTCATTTTGCTTGAATCCTTGTTCATTAGGGTAATAGTATTAGATCTTTGCTTCCACTGGTCAGGATTTATTATAAGTCTGTTAAGAATGCTAATACAAGCATAAATAAAACTATGGCTTGAGAACTTATACTGAACTCTATCCTGCTATAGATTATAGGACCCTCTGCACCATGATGGCCAAGGTCTTCGTAGATGAAGACTGCATATGCTAATATGTTAGAAGTGAGTCTTAGAGAGCAGAAAGTGCACTTATTTAGTTCTGAAGCAGCCAGTCCTATATAGAGATCTTGCCCGGGATTTTCTTGGTTATACCCTCTAATATCAATCAAATTCCCAAACCAGATCAAACAGCCATTGCCTCCCCCATTAATATCTGAATTTGCATATGCTGTACTTGAACAGTTCTTCAAGCACTCTGCCTCGCATTCCTTGGTGCTCATACTCTTGTTTAACCAAAACTCTAGCAAGTCAGGCAACTTCACCCACTCAAGCTTCTTGAAATTATCTTTCCTCTGGCATTCCAGTGGGGTTCTCCTTACACATCCACTTGAAGAATTGAGCAGTTTCCATTCTTCTGGTGATTTGGGGATGAAACCTTCCAAACACTCGCAAGTTGATTCTTTGTAACTTCTGCAAACAGTATTAGCGCCACACTGCCCATAATTGTCACACGTGTCATTCGGTATTGCATCCATGGTAGTCCATTCAGTGCTTCCCTCCGTCAATACAAAGCGTTGGAGGATGCCTGACTCACTCAGTGTTATCCTTGTAGAAACCAACTTGTTTTTAGGTTCATGCTTATATCCCACCATGTCATTTTGGGATGCTAATATGGGAAAGAAAAATTGATTTATAGGCATAGGAAGACCGCTGAATCGAACTCCATTCCATGGTCCAGTGCGAAATATTTTCATCGTTCTCCTTTTTATAAATATTTGAGGCAACCCCTTGTAATCAAATTTGTATGTAGAGTCTCCCGGAGATGCAATATCTGAGTCTTTGCAAGATGTCAAAAATCGGTTTAGACCATTGCTCATGTCCTTTCCTATCATCATGCTTGGTAACCACGTGTTTAATGGGTAATCATAGCTCTTCCACAGATAGCTTTCAGAGGTTGAAGTTACATTGTCTATAAGAACAAGGTTACCAGAACTTAAAAGTTAAGCAACTGGAATCTGTGCTGGCCTGGATGGATTTGAATACCAGATAATATGGTTGCTTTGGTTGAGAAGAACAAGTGCTCCATTGTTGCGGATGGTGAAAACTCCAGAAGGATCTGTGACTGGGCTGTTCTGGTTCGCTATCCACACAAGTACGCCTGGGGTCTTCTTGTACCATATACCCAAGTACCAGCTCTTGTTGTTGCCTGAAGAGAAGAAGCCTAGCTCAAAAACTTGGTCTGAGGAAACTAGAGTCTGGATACCGCTAATTGATTGCCCTGGACTTATGGTGTCAGCTGCAATGCAAAATTGCAACAAGGTTGATGAGAAAGCAATGAGACAATAAAAGAATGAGGGAAGAGCAAGTGTCTTCATTAACAACCCCCTCATTTTTTTTTTTTTTTTTTGGTTGAATGAAAGAACCTTATTCAGTCCGAACTATAAAAGTAGTTAACCGCTGCTAATAGCAGAGAACAACAAAAATACTAGCAGTTAGCAGCTGCAAATCAAAACAAAATAATTGCGTGATGAAGGGCTTAAATAAGTTAAATTTAAATAATCTATTAGCCCATTCATCACGATTCTAAAAACAAAGACTTGGAGGACTTAATGGGCTTGTAATTCTAGTCATGTGGTTGTGAATTGTGATGATGTTACGATACTCGTGGACGACTTCTAATTCACACAGAACTTTCTATTTTTCCAACATGTGCAGCCCGAATTCAAAACTGATTTATGTTAAAACGTGGGGCCTTCTTTTAGTATTCGTTTCGTTGGAAAGATTTAAGTCTCTATTTGTTTTGGCAATAATGTTTATTTGTTTCGGCAATAATGTTTTTTAGAAAATGAGTCATTTTTTAAAAAAATGTTTTCTATAAAACTATCTCATTTTTCTATGTTTGTAAGTAACCTTAAATGAGTTTAAAAACAATCTTTTAACTTCCATTATTTAGATTACTATGAGATAGAGTTGTTTTCCAAAATAAATTAGTGAAAAACAATCTATAAAAATAAGTCATACTTCAAACCTTAACACAGTGCATACAGCTACTTGGAAACGTCAGGTTAGGTCTACCACAGGCACGGATGTTATCATGGCAGATGCAGTGGGTTCAAAGAGGAGTGCTCATCCTACTGGAGGTCAGCCGAAGTTACAGAAAAAAAAGAAGATTGTTTCTCGGGTTAGCAAAGGTGACAAAGAGATATCGGTGGAGGCTGGTTCCCAGGCTTGCCACAACCAATGAGTCTTTTATGTTGGAACTATTAGGAGCTTGGGAACCAACATAAAGAGAATCAGCTTGCAGAATTAGTGTGGGCAAAAGATCCCTCCGTTGTGTTTTTAGCCAAGACATGGACGGATGAAGCTAGGCTAATTTTATTTCAAGATCGTTTGAAGTTTAAGCATAGATTTATTGCATCTAGGAGAAATAAATTAGGGGGTTTAGTGATGTACTGGAAATAGGGGTTTGATTTAACAATAGAGACTTTTTCAAAGAACCATATTGATGCCATAATTTGCAAAAACAAGGAGAGAACTGGATACACAACTCAGACATGAAGCTTGGGCGCATTTGAGAAATTTGAAAACACGAAGTCAAGCACCATGGCTATGTGCGGGAGATTTTAATGAAGTTACAAAGCAATCAGAGAAATTGGGTGGTAGAACTCGGTCTCATAATCAAATGCAAGCTTTTAGAGATATATTGGATGAGTGCAGATTTATGGACCTTGGGTTTGTGGAATCAAAGTTCACTTGGCACAAGCATTATGATAACTTCACAGCATGAGAGAGATTGGATAGGGCAGTGGGAACCAATGAGTGGTTTTCTTTGTTTTAGGATACACAAGTTCATCATCTTGATGTTACCACGTCAGATCATAAGCCCTTGTTAATTAATCCAGACGGGATGGACTGTAAGCAACAGAGGCCTTTTCGTTTTGAGTAGATGTGGATGAGTGAACCGAGGTGTGGGGCAACAATTGAAGCGGTATGGTAGCAGGCAGGAGCTGATTTGAGAGGTGAAAAAGTGATAAGAAAAGTTGATAATTCTTGGAAACGCCTGACCAAGTGGAGTAAGACTTGTTTCCGAAATGTGAGAAGGGAGCTAGAACAAAAGAGGAAAAAACTAGCCTAGGCTAAAAGGCTAGCATGCAGTGGGGGTTCAATGATATTGACGAAGAAATTGGAGAAAGAAATAAATGTACTCCTTGATAAAGAAGCATAGATGTGGGGGCAATGGGCAAAGGTGCAATGTTTGAAAGATGGGGATAGGAATACGAGGTTTTTTCATAGCAAAGCCTCACAACGAATAAGGAAAAACTAAATCAAGGGGTTGTATGATAATGATGGCCAATGGTGCACTAATCCTAGCCGAGTGGAGGATATTGTGTTGGAGTTTTATCAGGCTCTGTTCACTTCCCAAAACCCGGAGAATTTTGATGAGATTTTGGCACAAATACCCCGAGTTGTAACAGATGAAATGAACAATGATTTGATGGCTGAGTTTAAAACAGATGAAGTAGAGACAGCTCCTAAGCAGATGGCTCCTCTGAAATCACCCGGATTGGATGGAATGCCACCCATTTTTTACCAACATTATTGGTCCTTGGTGGGCAATGATGTGGTTGATGACATCCTATATTTCCTAAATTCGGGTAATCTCCCTCCATCTTTGTGTCATTCATTTATAACTTTAATCCCTAAAGTTCATAGTCTCAGCAATGTATTGTATAGAATTTTTTCAAAAGTGTTGGCTAACAGGTTGAAGAAAATTCTACCCCACTTAGTGTCGGAACAACAAAGTGCTTTTGTGGAGGACAAATTGATTTTTGACAATATTATGGTGGCTTTCGAAACCCTCCATTATATGAGAAACCATAGTTCAGGGGAGACGGGGTATATGACACTTAAATTAGACATGAGCAAGGCGTATGATAGGGTGGAGTGGTTGTATATGGAGAAATTGATGAAGAAGATGGGTTTTGGAGACATTTGGGTAAATCTGATGATGCAATGTATTTCGAAGGCTACTTATTCTATTTTGATTAATGGGGAGCCACATGGTCACATCACACCCTCGAGGGGGCTGCGCCAAGGAGATCCTTTGTCTCCTTACTTATTCTCATTATGCACAGAAGGATTCCATGGTTTGTTGAGAAAAGCAGAGGAGAATGGAGATATAAGGGGTGTTTCTATTTGTAGAAGTGCACCAAAGCTAATACACCTTCTTTTTGCAGATGACAGCCTTATTTTTTGCAGGGCAAAAATTAATGAGTGTGAGAAGCTTTTGGAGATCCTAGCCACTTTTGGAGATCCCATCAAATGCAAGCTTCAATTCAAGAGGCCCTTGGAGTACCTGTGGTTAAACAATATGAGAAGTACTTGGGGTTACCAAGTTTCATAGGGCGAAAAAAGAATTATAGTTTTGACAACATTGAGCAAAGAGTCTAGAAAAAGCTTCAAGGGTGGGAAGGCAAGCTTCTATCACAAGCGGGGAGAGAAATTTTAATTAAAGCAGTGGCTCAAGCACTGCCTACCTACACTATGTCATGTTTCAAACTATTTTTTACTCTTTGCCATGACATTGAAGCTCTCATTCGAAGATTCTTTTGGGGGCAGCGAGGAGATAGGAGAAAGGTGCATTGGGTAAGGTGGGAAGAGCTATGTAAGCCAAAGGAGCAAGGAGGGATGGATTTCAAGGATTTGTCTCGTTTCAATGATGCTTTGCTTGCAAAACAAACCTGGAGATTTCTACATGATAAATCCACACTGTTTTACCTGTTTTTTAAAAGCGAGATTTTTCCCAAATTGTTCAATCATGGAAGCCACTTGTCCAAGTTTGGCATCCTATGCATGGAAGAGCATTATAAAAGGGAGAGATGTGATTAAATGTGAAGCAATTTGGAGAATTGGAGATAGGAAGTCAGTTCATATTTGGGGGGATAGGCGGTTGCCACAAAAACATTCACCACTTGTTTTATCTCCACAGATAGATGGGTTGGTTAAAGCAAAAGTCCAAAGCTTGATTGATGAAGATCGAAGATTTTGGAAGACACATTTAATTGATGAAACCTTGCTAGATTTTGAGGCAACAATGGTGAAAAGCATCCCCCTCTGCCTTACTGAGCATCTGGATGAATTAATTTGGCCTCATAGTGCAAATGGTGCCTACACGGTCAAGACGGGTTATCGATTTCTGTAGACGGAGTTTCAGAACCAAAAACTGGGTTAGTCCGAACCTTTGATGCTCAAGCCACTGTGGAAAGGAATATGGAGTCTCAATGTGCCAAGCAAAGTGAAGAATTTAGTTTGGCGAGTTGCAAAAAACTCACTCCTCACAAAGCAGAACTTAGTCAAAAGAAAGGTTTTAACTGATGATTGTTGTGATCACTGTAAAATGCAGCATGAAGACACACTCCCTGCTCTCCACCCGAAATTGGAGGAAATTTGGCTCTCGGTACAAGCATGGAACCAGTGCAGTCTACGGTAAACGACGAGTTTCGTTGATCTCATGGGTTGCATTTTGGCAGAGAACTGGGACCCGGACTTGTTTGCTATGGTAGTATGGGCTGTATGGAAGAAAAGGAATGATATGAGGGTAGGGAAAAGAGGCGAAAATCTCCCAATCCTAGTGCAGCAAGCGCGCAGTAGATTACAGGATTTTTTGCCGCATAATTTTGCAGCAACGACACCTGTGGGAAGGCCTCCAACTCAGTGGCAGCCCCCAGTGCACCAACAGTACAAGATTAACTTTAATGGGGCACTTTTCAAGGTTGAAAACCAGGCTGGAATAGGGTTGGTAATTAGAGACAACGAGGGGCAGGTGATGGTCTCCTTGGCGCAGCAAATCCCATTGCCCAATACAGCCATTGAAGTTGAGGCTTTGGCAGCTCGGCGTGCAATGGAGTTGGCATTGGAAACCGGCCTCAATAAGGGAGTTTTGGAGGGTCACTCACTGATCCTCATGAACGCTCTAAAGTCAAACTCCCACAGCCTTGCACAATTTGGTCACATTATCAATGATATATGGTACTTAACCTCTCAATTCTCCATTATTTCTTTTTCTCATGTAAGGAGGCATTGTAATACTGTAGCTCACTCACTTGCGAGGTGGGCAATTTCTTTTTCTTCATTACAAGTCTAGATGGAAGATGTACCACCAGAGATTGCAGATGTACTTAAAGTTGATTTTCATAGCCATAGTTGAATAAAAGTCTTATGATGTGGATTCTCAAAAAAAAAAAAAAAAAAAAAAAAAAAAGTCATACTTTTTATATTGACCAAAGATAGTTTTCCTTTGACTCATTTTTTTGAATTCTACCAAACACTAGAAACACGAAAAACTACAAACGGAGCATAAGAGAGGACTGAAAAAATATGAGAGAATAATGAAGAAAAAATTATTTTTTTAAGTGTTTTGTTAGAAAGAAGAGATGATGGAAAATTAGTGTGACCAGATGTTTTATCTCGGGCCTACCAAAAACTAATATCTCCAATTTGAAGAGAAAATGAGAGAAAACAGAGCTTTATTATGCTGGACAATTTTGCCCCCGTTTTCACGTTAGTAGACTTCAGCCACAACTCTTTTATTTATTTATTTTATTTGTTTTTCAGTCTTCCTATTGCTTCTATCCTATTCCAATTAACCTTTTTTTTTTTTTTTTTTTTTTTTTTTTTTTTTTGAGCTGAAACGATAGTAAACTTTATTAATGTAAATTATGTTGTACAATGGGGAAGAGAAAAGAGGGGCGTTTTTCTAGCCAAACAATGACCTCCTATTTCTCTTTTGCAGCACTAGCTGAAGCTAGTGCAACACGATTACATCGTAAAGGAATTCTAGCAAAAGAAATAAAATCAAAACTTTCACTATTCACTAATTAAACTAATGTCTTCCAAAATCCATGCCGCTTCAAGAGAACAAATTCTGTCTGAGTTAATAAAGTCCACAAGTTCAGCAAAATTGCATTCCACTTCCACTTTTGAAAAACTAATAGTTTGGTAGAAAAGTAAAGCTTTCCTTGTTATAACAGCTGCTGTACACAGTGGGTTTAAGCTCTTCTCTACACGGTCACAGGATGTAGCAAGCACTTCGCCCCACGTGCAACTTGTGAATAGAATCTGTCTGAGGAGGCTTCCATGCTGCTGCTGCAATCACATTCCCCTGCACATTTTTCTGCTGCACTTCCATGAAATCAACTCTGTATACCTCTGCCCGAGTCCATAAATCCTTGTGAGAGGGAGCAATCTATATATTACTAAAAGTTAAAGCGTAGCATTTAATGTTGCTATGCTCACATTGAGCCACATCAGCAGCCATGTCATTCCCATCCCCTTTTATGAATTTTTAATTTAATTTTAAAATAGATTTTACCAATTTTAAAATACTAATAAAAATAAAATTATTTCTAGCCCTATTTCTACTTTAAAGTCCACTTCTTATACATTTAATTCCAATGTATAGCCCAAGCCCACACCCAAAGCCTTTAAAACTAAAATCCCTGATGTTTTTTTCACGGTTACAACTTCCTGTCTCCCAGTCCCACGTTTTGTTTCATTGTTTCAGGTTTAGTCCCTTCCCCTTCCCCTTCCCCTTCCTCACTTTTTGATTCTCACAGTTTCAGCTTCTGTTCTACTGTTTCAGTCACATTTTCATCTCCTGTTCTACGATTTCAGCTTCTGTGCTCTATTTAATCCCTGGTGTTATTTCGTGCTGTGCTCTATTCTTTTGTTTGATGGTTTTTTTTTTTTTCCTTTCTACGTTTGTTTCTGCCTAGGGTGTTGAATTTGTTACTGTTGGGTTACTTAATTGGAGCACTGCTTCTTTTAGGTTTGTTCATTCTGTTTTGAAACCTCTTGAGTCAAATCCGGGATTTTTATCTATATCTATATATCTTGAATTTGTTCAATTAATTGGGTTATTTTTATCTATATCTATGTATCCAGGATTTTTATTCTTCTTACACACATATAAGGATATCGGAGAGTAAGCGGTGGATGAGCAAGAGTCAGAGTTGCTGTTCTTTCCGTCTCCTCAATATTCAGTCTCCACTTCCGTTTGAGCCTTTCTCTTCCCCGACGACAGAATTAGCCAGCTCCTCCAAGAAGGTCACTCTCTCTCTCTCTCCAACTAAATCCATTTTAGTACGAGTAGCATCAGATATTCTTGAATCGTTTTAGCTTTTATTTAGTTTTACTAATTGGTTTATATTTGAATTGCTTTTAGTTTGAGTATTGTTGGTTTCAAAAGTCGATTTGGATTATAATAGTCTAATCACACCTTAGAATTTGTTCAATTAATTGGGTTTGTTTGTTTGTAAATGTGCACACAGAGATAGATGGAGAGAGATTGAGAGAAATTCTAGGACTGTCAAACTACTTCCATGTCAAATCATCACCCACCTTCAACCCTGCCTCTTGACACCTTCATATACTGCAAGAACCACTACCAGTACAGGTATTTTTAACAACAAAAATGTGTTAAATATTATTTAGGTTTTGTTATTTGTTATTTTTTTTTTTAGATTTAATTTTGTGAAAAATAATTATTAATATAACTCATATTTGTAGTCTAATTATTGTGTTGATGGTTTAATTAGGCCGACAACTGTTCACAGTTGCTTATGCTTCACTGTCATCATTCTTTTGAACCCTTGGAAGGGTGAGCTTCAGTAATTTGAAATAAAATGATTTAGAAAGAAGATAAAGTTTTTCACTTACCAAAAAAAAAAGGAAAGAGGATAAGGTTTTAGTCAATAGGCTTTCTATGTTGCTCCTATGGGCATAAGGCTAATCTTCATTTTCCAGCATTCAAACTAACGTTATTGCTGCTGTGTGCTGCTATACTAAGGCCTGGTGCTGCTGTTTGTGAATTTTTGTTGTTGTTGTTGTACATGCTAAAATGCATTATGCTTCTATTGTACTTAGTGTTAGTTGTATTGTGATAATTGGTAATTGTTGGCATTGTACTAGGAATTGATGCAAAGTCCAGGAAGTTTTGGTAGTTATTGGCAGATTCTTAAAAAAGCACTTAGTGAGAAATATTAACATAGGTTGTGTTTGTTTGCTTCATGTTAATAGAAGGTTGCAAGGTAAATTCAAATGTTAATAAAAAAGTTGGCATCTTTAAAAGTGTGCCACTCAGCTTTGGAGTCTTCACAATTTTACACCTCAACAATATTTTTAATTTTTATTTTTAGCACGTTATTTTAGTTAATATTTTACTTAGTTTGAACTTTGAACTACTTTGAACCCGATAATGCACTCCCCCCCTCTCTATCTCTAATAGCAACCTCTAAGGACAACCATCCAAAGGCAAGATGGAATGTGGGGTACCACTGCAAGTGTTGCCTTGAAAAGAAAAGACTGCAGTTGATTCAAATGCTCCAGCTCCTGCTTGCAGTGCACACAAGACTGAGACAGGGCTGATGAATAACTTTATATGTAATAACATTATAACCTTATTTCACAAAGTTCAAGGTCCTCAATGTTTTTCTTTTAATATGTTTTTTTATTTATTTAAATGGATGTAGTTTATTTAAAGATATGTAAAGCATTCTTGTGTTTGCATGTTCTACTCCCTTTCTACTGTTTATTAAATGCACCATATATGACTTTTCAAATGATACTCCTAAATGTGATTTTTTAAGCACATTGATGATGACAAGAAAAAGGAATAAACAACTAGGATTACCCGGATTTTGCAAATTGACTGAATAATAGAAGGAATTATGTTAAAAAAAAATGATAGAGACCTTAAATTTCATGAAAGAAAGGATGCAATTGATAATAAACGTGGGATGCCTACCAGTAGTTTGAGGTTTTTAACTAAAGGTACAAATTAGTAATATAAAGTTAGATGTTGTTTTTAACTTTGTACTTAGGTAGAACACAGCAATCAAATTTCTCATATTGGTATAGTGTTTTAAGAGATTTGAACTTCTATAAATACTCATGTATTATTTAACATTCTTAAAAGTAAATAAATAACACTATTTTGGAACTTAGTTATTAATTTTCCCGTGCATCGCACGGGTTAGCGACTAGTGTTATCAAAAAATGGAGACCGCAATTCTAAATACTTTCATGCAGTGGCTTCACAGAGAAGGAGAAGTAACGAGATCCAATTAACTTTAAGTCTTTAACTTATTATTATTATTATTATTTTTGGTCTTTATCCAAAATCTAAATGAGCAAACTACCAACGTTTTAACGTTCTCAGACAATTCATTTGAGATTTTTTTTTTCTTTATTTTTAATATTTTGTTTTAGCCAATTTAATTAATCACATTTTTTATATATAAAAATAAAGAGAGATAAATAGGTTAAAATAAATTAATAATTATATTGTGTCAATTTTATAATGTCTCCAATTATTTCTTATATACTATATAATTGAGGCATAAGAATAAATTCATACAAACTATAATTTTCAAAGTTTAACTATAAACCCATCACTAATTGAATAATTATTATATAGCGTCAGCTTGTGTTGATAATTAATCTTTACTTAAGAGAGACGGAATAAAAAAAGCTCATAGGATTTCATCGTATATTTCACTAATGTGGACTCCTAATCCAATAAGAATACAATTTAAAGAAAAGAAAAAAATTATGATACCATGTACCCAACGAAACTCACATTATCTAATTTTAATAATCTTCATTTGGTACCTCACTGGCTCAGAGTTACAATCCCACACATATAGAAAAAGGCCAAAAAATCTTATCCCAGAAAAAAAGAGAAAAAGACCATCAAAATAAAATGTGGGTTTTCTTATCAGGTGCAATGCGGTTAATCTATAATCTTTGATCTTGGAGAGGAAAAAACCTTGTGGGCCCCAAATGATTGTGCCGGTACGAATCCCACAAGCCCAAAGTAGTGGAACCAAGCAACCCACATCAAAAGTCGATGGCCGAACCTCAAACATGGCCACAGGCACAGAGCCCAAAGTAGTGACTCTCTTAAGTCTTAACCTCTTTGTTTTTTTTTTTTTTTTTTAACCTATCCTGGCTACCTTGAACCAGCCACTTTCACAATCACATTCCCACACACTCAGATTCAGGTTCTGAACATTAACATGAAATTTTTTTGTGATCAGTTTAAAAAATATGAATTATTTATTTATTTATTTCTTGCTATGACAGTTTTTTTTTTTTTTTTTTTAAATTATAAAAAAGTTGGTTTTCCCTTACAAAACCACTAGGTGGATGGTAACAGCTTCTGTTTGTTCTTTTCTTCCAAGGTGTGGAGTAAAACTAATAGTTTAAATTCCTCCTAAATATATCTCTTTTGGGAAAAACTTAGATGCAATTTCTTAAATGCTACTATAACTTAGTTTCTCAATCAAATTCAACCACATAGTTGCATTGACCAATGAACTACTTGGTTGAATTTATTCTCTTTAAAAAAGGATAACATTATTTGCCACAATAGTCAATATAACTATTTAAACCTTAATCATGATTTCCAAGTTTTTCAAGCTAAAATAATATTGCTATTATTTTTATTCCAAAAAATGGCATCTACCTGGGCCTTGGCCTTTTTTGAGTGTAGGCTTTTAGAAGTGGCCCTAAAACCAGAAGAAGAAGAGGAGGAGGTATATAATGAAAGTAGGAGAAACAGGAAGAAGAAGCTATAAATGTAGTACTTGACAGACATCAACATGGCAATGAGCCAATGACTAATGGTAAATTTTGGTTTCTCAAGTTCAATAATATTATTGTTTATTTAAAACATGCTTAGGTAACAAGATAAACAATTGAGGTATGATCACCAAAGTCTAAATTGTCACCGAGCTTCCAAAATTGAGACTGTCTCGTCATTTAAATAACAAATTTCTAGATTTCTCTTAGATCAACCCAAATCCTCCATACCTCTGGCAAATGAAAACGTTGGTTTTTTTTGGTGGAGGTAGAAGTGCAGGTTCCTTGTTGAACATCAAGAGCACATCTGATATGGTAGGCCTATCAACTGCATTTTCTTGGACACAAAGGAGTGCTATGTTTATGTAACTCAAAAGGACATTTGCAAGAGGAGTATCTCCAAGGATTGGATCCATCAACTCCAACGACCTATTGCTTTTCCACAAATCCCACGCCTGAAGAAAATTTAGCGCCAAAACTAAAAGTAAGTGCCATTCATGATGCTCTTAGCATAGTATACATCACAAATAAGAAGAATTGCAAACTGAATTAAAGGAGCAGCAGAAATGATCTTGGGTAAAATGCCGAAAAGTAGCTACATAAGTTTAGAGGAAACATAATTTGACACTAGTATATAACTTTTAAATCAACATTATTGACTAAGAATATAATCCTTTGAAAGGTCAAGAGATAGTGTAATTCACACACATGAACTCAAATGGTCAAACGCAAACACATTTTCTAAGCTTTTGTTAACTTAAAAGTGAGAGGGTCCATTACTCACATATCCAATAAGACTGATAGAGTCACTCCGATAGAAACTAGTATTCTTCTTGCCACTCAAGATCTCTAACAATAATACTCCAAAACTAAAGACGTCAAATTTAATTGAGAAGAGGCCTTCCATGGCATATTCTGGGGCCATATAGCCATTGTATTTCATTTTTAAACAAACTAGTTAGTAGCTTCATTGTGAACACTTTGTATTTACTACTAATATTTGCTATAGAGCATACATACTTATAGATTATACTTACTAAGTCCCCACTATTCGATTGGTTGCTTGTGACCCATTCCCACAAAAAATTCTTGCCAATCCAAAATCTGATATTTTAGGATTCATGTCTTTATCCAGTAAGATGTTGCTAGCCTTCAAATCTCTATGAATGATTTGTAACCTGGAATACTGATGGAGGTAAAGAAGCCCTTGAACAATCCCTTCAATGATGTGAGTTCGGGTTGCCCAATCTTTTATCCCATGTTTAATTGGATCTATCTCAATACCACATACAAATAGTCAGATAGAAGATAGGAAAGAATTGGCGGGCATTATGTGTATGATACCCTAGTTACAACCAGATTTTGAAATATGAACAAGCATAATGTAAGCAAATAACTTTGAAAGTAATTAAGATTGTGTAAAACTACATACCAAAAAGGAAATAATCTAAGCTTTTATTAGGCAAATATTCATAGATCAAAATCTTTTCATCTCTTTCAATGCAGCAGCCAAGCAGTTTCACAAGATTCTTGTGTTGGAGTTTGGCTATAAGCATTGCCTCATTTTTTAGCTCTTCCCATCCTTGTCCAGATTTTCTTGAAAGTCTTTTTACTGCTACTAATTGTCCATTCAGCTATGATCCCCGAAAATAATTCTTTTATCTTAGTTTTTTTATTAAACCTTGGGAAGAATCCACATCAAACAATTATTATAGGTTGGATCCTAGTGTTGGAGGTATTAGGCTTACAATATAATTAGGCCTCGCCCGTTTATACCTAATACCTTTTAACACCCAGCATCAGTTTCATGCAAGTATTAGGGCTTCAACATTAAGTTAGATTGTGGAATGTTATATACTACTTCAAAATTTCTCATCTAAGATCAATGTGGTTAGTTATTGAAACTTTCTTTGTAAACAGGTCCAAAACCACCCTCTCCAAGCTTATTTGAGGCACTGAAGTAATTAGTAGCAGTAGATACGCTAGAAAAACTAAAGAGTGGAAGCTCCATTTCCTTATTTCTACCTTTCCCAATCTTCTTCTTGTTGATTAGTCCTCGTTGTGTAGCCTTATTGCTGAAATCAAATACTATCAAGTCCTCCCCTTACTTGATCAAGAAGATAGTCCCAATTAGTCCAACCTGTGTGGTCCTGTTTCTCAAATCAAATTGTAACAAGTGCTCCCCTACTTGATCATGAAGATGGTTCCTCAATTCTAATCCTAAAATGATTCATAAAAGCCATCATGGCTCAACTAATAAATAGGATCTGTCGCATGGTTACAGACAAATATATGCATCTAATTTCAAAAGCATTTAATTGTTTTGTTGAAATTCTTAAAGAGTTCTTATGCAGGCAGTGGGAAGTCAATCTTAGTTTTATTTTACTTTTAATTATTTTATAAGTTTTAGGGGCAATTTGGATTGCAGGCTTTTTATAGAACTAAAGGAATTTTCTCATGAAAGCTCATGAGATGAAAAGATGGGGTTTCTCTGTAAAAGCATTGAGTTTGTTCCTCTCTAACCTCACTAAATATTGTGCGTAAGTGGGTGTTACATGTAGGGTTAGAATTCTAATCATAATAGGATTCAGATTTCATTTCTACCATTCTTACTCAAGCGAGCGTTAGGGTGGTCAATTAGCAGGCTTTAATGAGCTCCTTGAGCCTGCATGTATTTACTTGCTTGAATGAGCCTCTTTAGTTAGCAATACTTTGAACAACCACAAGTACATTAATTAATCAAGAGATTTACCAACACTCATATTTGCTTGTTATCTTTTAAATTTATCTTTTCGATTAGAATTAGACTCAATTGTATATGCCTCATTATGTTAATGAAAGTAAGTTCCCTTCCAATGTTTTACTTTTCATGCAATTAGTTAATTGTAGTCTCAAGTTTATTTTTTTTGCAACTATGAATACTTCGAAGCAGAATACAGCATACTGACTTAGCCTTGAAAATGCTTGTTTTAAGTTCTTTACTTAGTCCTAGTTATCGTATTGAAAATAACTTAGCCCTCGAGGATAGAATGAAACGTAGCCTTGAAGTGTAAAATTTTCATCAAATAAACACACTTGCTCCAAGTACTACAAGTGATCAATTTTGCACAAAATCCTGGTCTAGTGACACAGTTTGAATTGTGTAATTCTTTCAAAAAACTGGTCTAGTGACAGTTTGACTCCCCCCAAAAAAAAAAAAAAAAAAAAAAAATTAACTGGCTATACATCACGACTTTTCTTGTTCAACTATCTTATTAGCTACTCTATACGTTTATAGAAGTTATATCAAAGAACCTTGCTAAAATGACTTGCGAAATATTACCTCTGAAGTTTGACCTTTTCCAAATGCAGTAGAGAATCATGAGCACCCCAAATACTACGGCAATGGCAACCACAACTATCACTACCGCCTTCGTCTTTTGCTTGTTTTTCACCTCTTTTTTTATTGAATTTGCTATAGAAAAGAAAAAATATTTTAGTAATTCAATAAAACAGATGGGAAAAAATATTTTAGCTTTGATGGTACATCAAAATACGAATAAGAGAGCAATGAAGACTATAGGCCCATACCATGCTCTGAAGCAGGCATTCGAATATATACATCCTGGCGCAGACTATAAGCATCCTGCTCGGTAAGTTCAATCTGTCTAATATCAATTAGATCCCCAAACCACATGGCGCAGCCACTTCCTCCATCTCTAATATCTGTGTTTGAATAAGCCATACAGGTACAGTTGTTCATACATTTTACTCTGCATTCCTCAAGATTCATACTTCGGTTCACCCAAGAATATGTGGTATCTGGCAATTTGTACCCAAAAAACTTGTCAAACCCAATATCTTTATCCTGGCAGCTGAATTGGGTACTACGTATACACCACTTGTCGTCTGGGTTCCAGGAATCTGGTGACTTGAATCCTTGTAGACATTGACAGACAGGTGACTCTTCATCATCAATGATACAATTTCCATAAGCCCCACAAAAATTGTAACTGTCACAGTTGTCTTTTGGTAAATATGAGTACCGGTTCCATTTTCCATCGACCCATATGTAGTGCTCATATTTAATTTGGTTCATAACTGCTCTTGAGATTAAAGACGTTTTAATCATGTGGAACGTGAAGTATACCTCGTCCTTGTTGGACACAAAACTGAAGTCGTAAACCTGGGTGGCCCTTAAGACCGGTAAACCACTGAAAACACGGCCATTCCATGGGCCAGTCCGGAAGAAGCTATCGGAGCCGTTCTTCATGACTATCTCAGGGTAATCATGAAGTTCAATTCCCCAACTCAATTCTCCGGGAGATGGATCATCTGGACTCTTCCACGCAGTTAGGCGCCTTTCCAGACCAGTCCTTAAGTCCCATCCAAGCTTCATCCCTGGCAGCCAAGTATCAGAAGGATAGTCAAAGCTTTGCCACAAATAATTGTCTTCATTCTCTTCTCTTAATACTAGATTTCCTGAATCTAAAAGCTCTGCTATTGGATTCCTGGCCTGTTTTATTGAATTTGAAGACCAAGAAACAGTCTCATTCTGGCTGAGAAGAACAAGACTACCTGCACTGTTTACCATCAACACGCCAGACGAGTCTGGGATTGGTTTAAGCCGGTTTGCTACCCAAACAACCGTTTTAACTGGGATATTGTTGTACCAAATTCCCAAGTAACGGTTTGTGGAATTACCTGGACTGAAGAACCCCAGGGCAAAGACACCATCTTTAGAGACCATGGTTGTGTTCTCAATGTCCCTGAGGGGTTGGGATTGAGTAATGCTGTCAGAAGCATCCGAGAATACAAAGTAGAAAAGAAGCAAACTGGAACTCAAAAGCACAGAAGCAAAGATGTCCATTGCTTTCTGTTCTTGGAGCTTTTAATTAGCCAATATGTAAAAGTTAGACCCATTATAACATAGGTCATACATTGCCTCAACCAAGTGGTGGTTCTGTCTAGCATTGACTCAGACACTTCAAAAATAACGGACTTGTTAGAAAATTTTTCAATTGTTTTTTTTTTTTTTTTTTTTTTTTTGTGAACAGGAATTTCCTGCATGTTCCCTTTTGCAAATGTCGCATTTATTCGTAGTTCGCCATGGTCCCGACTATTTATGCACAAGGATGTGAAAGGTCGACAAGGGAATGGAAAGGTGAGCACCAGGATTTGGAATTATGTCGTAGGGTTACTCACATTTCTTGATTTCTTAAAAAAAAAAGTGACATTATTTATTTATTTTAATTTTTTTACTAGGAGATTTATAGCTCAACTTGCATATTATAGTACTTTCAAGAGAGACATACATGATTTTAATACACCTCCCAACTATAGAATTATTAAAAAATTAACATTTTTATTTTATTAAAATGGTTTAAAAAAAAAGTGCGTTGTCACAGATTTAATGGGAGCCAAATTTATTTCTTTTTGATGAGAGCTAGGCTAGTAGGAACTTCGATTCAGTGTGCAAATTGATCCAGGCCAATAGACAAGAGTACATTAATTGTGGAAAAAAAAAATCTTATATCCACCCCTGCTTATCTATGATGGAATTTGTTCCAAGGCTCTCCCGAATATACTCTCTTATCTAGTTTATCTCCTCATTGGTGTAGAATACTCTTTGCATATCCCCTCTTAATTTAATTACCACCGAATTTTCCACATATGATGGTAATTAAGCTAGAGACTAATAAACTAAAGCGCCAATATTGTGAAGTACTAGTGGAGACCTTGATCAACAATAAACATATAAGAAAAGTGTGCTAATTTATTTCTAGTTCTAAACATCATTGCTTCCTCTGATCTAATACTAATAGGATTAATAAAAAGCCCCCATAGCTCAGTGGAAAACTGATTTCTGTCATATGGTAGCAGAGGAATTTTTATGCGTTTTAATTTCAAAAGCTTTTGATTGTTTTGTTGAAATCCTGGAAATTTTTATCCAAGAGAAAATCTAGGATGTTATTTCAGGAGAGAGGATTATTTCCTTTCTAGCAGGACAAATTTCAAAGTTAGGTCTAAATAAACAATCAAAGAGGAAATGTAAGAAAGTTTAGGCAGTTCTATATTTTAATCAAATATAACCCTAGTGAAATTCTGTGTGATGATTTAAAAATGATGAACTGGACTGTAAATTTGGCAGATGATAGGGATTACTAAATATAAATAAATAAGTCAATTTGCAAGTAGGATCTTCTTATCTACAAAAGCAGTAGTGGCAATTATGCGTACAATGTACTAACACTTCGAGAAGTTTGGGGAGCATTGCCCCAAACCTTCCATGTGATTTCTCCCCTGATCATGGTTTTCATGCTTGTAGTCTTGCACTAAACACATTGATGTTGACTGTTAGGTTCTAAGGTCTTAGGATTTTATGTATTTAGAACTCTAATTTGTAATGTTGGCAAACCATGATCAAAACATTGTATTTAGTCTTGTTTAGGCTTGCTCAAAGTTGGTTTATTATTGTACAGTTGGAATCGAGTGGCTGCAGAAGTACTTGGGACTTTTGGCCTGGCTCGATCGATCGAAGAATAGACTCGATCGATCGAAAATCGCACAGGTTGATTATTCTGCAGAATTTCCAACTCAGCCCTACTTCATTAAACGTTTAGGGTTTTATGTTTTTACCCTAGGTATATAAACAAAACCCTAGCCACGTTTTTGAAGGTTGTCCATATTGTATTGTTGCTCATATTTTCTGTTTGTGTGAATCTCTTGTGAGATCTTTGAGGAGCTTTCCTTCACATAAACTCAGGGTTGTCAATCTCTTGATGATCAACTTAGTTGCAACCATTGGAACTTAAAAGAAAAGCAAGCGGGGAGCTTGTAGCTGATTGAAGAATTCAAGAAAGAAGTAGTCCGTGGATTCGGAGCCTGCGCGTGGTCGTGTCAGGAAGTTCGTACTGGTGGGTAGCATTAGGAAGTCGAGCGGGGAGCTTGTAGTCCTTCTGTAAGAACTTCAATTCTTTCATAGTGAATTCTGTTATGCCTTGAGGATCGGTGGGTCAAATCCTCCCCAGGTTTTTACCGTGTGGTTTCCTGGGTGATCATATCTTGTGTTATTTATTTTCCGCTGCATTATTATTCTTGATATGATTGTTGAATTGCTTTAACCTAGAATTGCTTAATTTGACTAAGTAACAACTTGGCTAATTAATCTAGGCTACGCAATTTGGTTGTTTTAGGGGTCTAAATAACCCATCAAGTGGTATCAGAGCGGGTAGCTCTTCTTGTTGTAGATCTTTTGATCTAAGAGCTGATCCTTGACCCCTGTTATGATGGATAATTTGAAGTGTCTTTCTGCTCATGTTTGTGATACTTTGAATAAAAAGGACACTATTGTTTCTGCTGATTTTTTTGATGCTTTTGAAACTCTTCGTAAGGAATTATCTAAATCTTTGAAAATTGCTAAGAAATTCAAAGAAGAGTTAAAATTGACTAATCTTGAAAAAGAGGAATTGCTTGTTAGATTAGATGAGTCTAATAAAAAGAATGATTTTTTGAGAAATCAAATTTCCTCTCAAGATGAGAAGATGAAAAGTTTGGAACAAAAGTTAGCTGAGGCTGAAGCTAAATTGGAAAATTTGTCTAATACCAAACTTGCTGATGATAACAGAAGTGTTTCTGTTTCTCTTAAGCCTAAAACTGAGAAAGTTTATATCCCTCCTTTCAAGAGGAATAATAATGAAAAGGCTTATTTTGCTAGGTTAGACAAAGGTAAAAGTTCTGATGTAGACACTGAAGTTTTTACACCTAAGTCTAAACCTACTGTTAGAGAGCATAAGAATTTTGTTTTTGTGCTTACTTGTCACCGTTGTGGTGTTGTTGGTCATATTAGACCAAATTGTTCTTTGTTGAGGCAAAAACCAAAATCTGAGACTAGATTTGCTGTTAGGAATACTGATGTTCCTAAATTTGTTCCTGTTTGCCACTTTTGTGGTGTCTCTGGTCACATTCGTCCTAATTGTCATAAATTGAAATTTAAGCATTCTGTGTTTCAATCTAGGATATGTGATGATATTTCTCCTGCCATAAGTCCATATAAATTGTTTCATATGCTTTTGAAAAATTTGAGCTTGTTGGCTTGTGAAAGGAATTTGCAGGATTTTAGTCCTTCTCAGAAGATTGGTGTAATTCCTAAAATACACTCTGCTTCTCATGGATTTTCACCTACAAAGCCGAATACTCATGCTAAATGGGTGAGAAAAGATTCTCCAAGGTGAGTGTTGCTAACTTGTCCCTGATTTAATTCTTTCAATTATTTGTGGACATGTTTTGTTTTTTGTTTTTGGTTGTTTTGTTTTTTAGGTTGTTTTTATTTTAAAAAAAAAAAATCCAAAAACATTGAAAATTTTCAAAAAGACAAAAATATTTTATTTTGTGTCTAGTTTTATTTTTCTTGAGGATTACATGAATTATGATATCTCTCTTGATTTAGAACATGCTTGACATTGTGGAGAAACTTGAATAGTTTGTGCTTAGCTATTTCTGATTTTGTGTGAGTATGTACTAGTTTGTACATGTACTCAATGGTTAATTAAGAAATTGATATTTCTTGTTTGTGTACCCTCTATAGCTTAGTTAAGAACTATCATGCATTGTTTTGCATTGTTCATTTAGTATAATGTGTGCTTTTTGTTTTTGGTCATAAATTTTTTTAAAACCAAAAAGATTTTTGTGTTTTGTATTACATATCATGGATTTGTAATCAAGGTTGGCCACCTTATATTTACATAACAAGTTTATGTACCTTGTTTAGCTTTGATGAGTTTATTTATTGCACTTGACTAGTTAAAGCTTTGTAGTGCGTGTTGAGTGGGAAAGATGTTTATGGTGTTTATCATTTTGTCTTAATCTTGAAGTCACATGTTATTTGACTGTCGGACTTGATCCTTTTGAGAAAGGCATAAATAACCATCTCACCACTGTTCACTAGCCAATCATGAACACCTTAGTGCATATCATAAGATTTTGTGCTCGAGAAAGTGTAGCACATGCACAAAAAGAACATAAGGTGTAGCCTCTGTTAAATGCTTAATGCTTAAAACTGGTGTGTACTATTAGGCTTGATGCCATCTCACATAATTTAAACTGGTGTGTACCATTAGGCTTGATGCCAAATTTCACCTAAATAATGGGGCAAAAATACAAGAAACTTACATGATTGCAAGCTTTTGTTCTAGGAGATGTGGGAGTTATAGGATGTAACTCTTTAGGTGATAGTCTCTTTTAAATTCTATGTGATGAATTGTGTAGACTTTGTGTTTGATTACTATTCACATATCACCTCACATGTATCTCAAGTTTTTTGCTAGTATCACACACTACACAAGTTACTCTTTGTTAAACACTGTACATGCTAGTGTGTGTTTTTGGTCTGACCAACCAAGTTTGAAATTATCTTGAGATTTGTGCACAACATATTTGTTGCTTGAGAATATTCAAAGGAAGAATGATTGAAACTTGTTTTTGAGAAAATTGGGGTTTAAAATTTTGGGTTTTTGAAAAAGCATTCCATCTCATACTCATGCATTTTATTTCTGTAATTTAATGCTTTGAGGAGTTGTTTTTCAAAATTTGGTTTGTCTTTCAAAACTGTGATTTTTCTCAAAATTTAGTGAGCCTCTGCCCATTTCGATCGATCCAGCCTGATTTTCGATCAATCGAAAAAGTGCTTTCATTTGTCTCAAAATGACTGTGTGTTTCGATCAATCGAATCTGATTTTCGATCGATCGAACATCGTGAAAAAGCTTTTTAAAAGGTACTTTTCTGACTTTTTCAAAGTTCCTATTTCAAAAAAAAAACTTTTCAAACCTTTTTCCTCTCTCCGCGTTGGCAAGCTCAAATCAGAGATTTTTGTCGTTTTCCTCCGTTCTTTTTGCAAAATCTCTCTCTCCTCAAGTCGGTAAGACACTTGTGCCCTTCCTTTTGAATTTATTTTCATGTTTTCATGCATATATTCATGCATTTGAGGGTAATTTTCGGAATTTGAATAATTGGGATTTTCTGTTGATTCAAGCCTTATTTTATGAAATTGATCATTGGGTTTTTGTGGGGACACTTCATAAACATGATTATTACCTGTTAATTTGATCAAATTTGAGTTTGGTGAAAAATTGAAAAATCTAGGGCTTGTTCTTGATCCGAATTGGGGCTTTTGTTAAATTGGGATGACTTTGATGAAATTGACTTGTTGTGTAGTTGTAATTAAGCATTATAATCTATGGAATGTGTTTTGTAATGCTCAATTCATCTTTTTGGTAAAAATTTCAACAAGTGGTTTTCAATTTATTTGGGATTTTTGATAAAAATTCCATGTTCAAGCCAATTTTGTCAATTCAATCTCAATTGAACTTATTTGTTTACGACATTAGATCATGCATCACAACATTATTAATGTTCATGCATCATATAGATTTTTGTTCTATATTTTTTGGTGCTAATTTGCAGTTTGTCCTTGGTTATGTTTTCTCTTGTTCTTTTTGGTTTTTCACTTTGTGTCTCTGTCCTTTCCTTAGTACTATGCCTAGGAAAACTAGAGCCTGTAGGACTGTTCCCTCACCTTCTCCTTCACCCCCTCCATCCTATGACCGTGAGAAGTTTTCGAGTGAGAAAAACCAAGAGATTTATGAGAAGCTAAATGTTAGGAGAAAAATTTGGGCTGAGCGTTCTGTTCACTTAGATGAACTTGATCCTGCCATTAGGGCAAACTTTGAGCGTAGGGGCTGGTTACCCTTGGTGGATGTTTCTGATCCTCCTCCACCTTCTGCCTTGATTAGAGAGTTCTATTCGAACATCTCTATCCGCATCTATGATTCCAACACTCTAGTCAAGAGTAGGATACGAGGCGTAGAGTACTCCCTTACTCCTGAGGTAGTGGCTGATGCTCTAGGGGTACCATTGGTTCGACATCCTGTCTATCCATATAACGTGTCTCCCGAGATTAGTGATGTCTTGTCTTACATCACTGGGACTACTGTCCAGTGGGGTTCTGATCCTCGGATCACCTCTGCTGAGCTCTCCGGGTTACACTATCTTTTCTTTAGGATAGCGTGTCATTCTATCTGGCCCATTTCCCATGTTCACACCATTCCTCTTGAGAGGTGTGTATTTTTGTACGCTCTGGTTACTGATGCTTCTATTAGTTTTCCCCATCTTTTTCTTTGTTCTTTGAACGATGTTTATAGGAGTTCATCTTCTGCTCATGCTCTTGTACATCCTATTTTCATTCATAGGATTCTCCTTCATCTTGATCTTGGTGGCTTCCCTTCCTTTGAGCCCGTTCATGTTATTGCTCCTATAGGTGCGTCTTTTCTTAGACAAAGGGCTGCTCATCTTCGAGCTGGTTCTAAACACCCTAGGTCTGAGCCCTCTAGTAGCGCACCTCCTCCTTCTTCTTCTGCAGGTCTTGCTGGTGAGGATGTTCCTGATCCAGTTGGTGATGATGCTGCTGCTGCTGATGTTCCTCCACCTCCTTCGGCCGACTTCGATGTTCGTCGTACTTTGGAGACTGTCATGACCGTTCAGGCGGCTCATGGACAGATTTTGGTGGACTTGCTGGATGAGTTTCGTGCTCTGCGAGCTGACTTGGCGCGTCTTCATTCACCCTCACCACCTCCTTTTGATGGCGACCTGTGATTGCCCTTTGGCATTCCGTCACAAAAAGGGGGAGTGGTATTTTTGACTTGTAGAGGGGTTTTTGTAGTTAGGGGGAGAACTTTTTGTTTTGAGGAGCTTGTGGAGTTTTTTAGATTGTATCTAGGTGCTTCACTTTGTATATCATTTTTGGGAATATTCATGTTAGGGGGAGTAACATTGATTGATATACATGTTATATTCATTGATTCTTGTTACTTTATGATTCACTGCTTATTGATTTATATTTATAAGTTGATCATTCATATATGTCTTTATTTTGTGTTGTGTGAATCTTACAAGAATGTTATACCTGTTGTTTTACTCTTTTCTGTCACACATGCGTTTATGCGTTTGTTGAGTATTTCAGGAATATACAGGTTGATTCAACTAAAGCTGCTGTCTACACTTGCAACTGATGGATAGTAGTTAGGCTGAATTTGATTTTATGAGCATTATCCTTGTAAAGGGCTTTTACTTGTGAAACTTTGAGCTTTTAATTATGGTTTTGTCACGGATTGCCAAAGGGGGAGTTTGTTAGGTTCTAAGGTCTTAGAATTTTATGTATTTAGAACTCTAATTTGTAATGTTGGCAAACCATGATCAAAACATTGTATTTAGTCTTGTTTAGGCTTGCTCAAAGTTGGTTTATTATTGTACAGTTGGAATCGAGTGGCTGCAGAAGTACTTGGGACTTTTGGCCTGGCTCGATCGATCGAAGAATAGACTCGATCGATCGAAAATCGCACAGGTTGATTATTCTGCAGAATTTCCAACTCAGCCCTACTTCATTAAACGTTTAGGGTTTTATGTTTTTACCCTAGGTATATAAACAAAACCCTAGCCACGTTTTTGAAGGTTGTCCATATTGTATTGTTGCTTATATCTTCTGTTTGTGTGAATCTCTTGTGAGATCTTTGAGGAGCTTTCCTTCACATAAACTTAGGGTTGTCAATCTCTTGATGATCAACTTAGTTGCAACCATTGGAACCTAAAAGAAAAGCAAGCGGGGAGCTTGTAGCTGATTGAAGAATTCAAGAAAGAAGTAGTCCGTGGATTCGGAGCCTGCGTGTGGTCGTGTCAGGAAGTTCGTACTGGTGGGTAGCATTAGGAAGTCGAGCGGGGAGCTTGTAGTCCTTTTGTAAGAACTTCAATTCTTTCATAGTGAATTCTGTTATGCCTTGAGGATCGGTGGGTCAAATCCTCCCCAGGTTTTTACCGTGTGGTTTCCTGGGTGATCATATCTTGTGTTATTTATTTTCCGCTGCATTATTATTCTTGATATGATTGTTGAATTGCTTTAACCTAGAATTGCTTAATTTGACTAAGTAACAACTTGGCTAATTAATCTAGGCTACACAATTTGGTTGTTTTAGGGGTCTAAATAACCCATCATTGACTTTCATTTTGTCAGTGAAAAAGGTTGTTCTAAATAATTTGGAAGTTTAAATTTATTCTAGCACTGATTAGCTGTTTGATACTTTTACCAAGGCTTATCTTCTTAACCTTTTATTCAGTTAAAGAACCAACTGATGCTTACTTATATGCTCATTAGTTTGAGGGGAGATGTCAACATTACTGAAGACACTCGCACCACTCAGCCAGTCGACACTCACCACTCAGTCAAGATTGTAGCAGTTGCAAGGTTAAGATATCAGGGGTTACAGTAGGCTGCTATTAGTTGCATTGGTCAGTTAAGATGTAACTGTTTAAAAACAGTTCTATAACTAATTATGGCTTTTTCTCCTATGTATTATATTAAAATGTGTTTATGTACCAACAGTGTACAGATCATATTATCAGTGAATAGAATCATTCTTCTTCACTTAATCCTCTCTTCATTTTTATCTTTGTTTTCTGGTTCTTCTGGTACTGCACTTTCTGCTTTTGTGATTTAAACCTCTGTACGCTTTCAATAGGATCCATGGTTTGTATGTCAATAGAAAGCCAGAGAATCCCATATTTAGATGTCTTAATAATTTTGATTTTAGATAAAAACTGGCTATGATGGTCCATCCATTCCATTAAAGGAAATACAGAAAAGCTAATTAATTTTACACACCCAAGCAAGTAGCAGCTATGAACCTCCCAATTGATAGAATTTACTTCTAAAAGCGTAAAGATACCAAAGAATCTAATCCCAAACGCCCTGCTAAATACTAAAAAATTTTCACATATAACTTCTCAGGCAATCTATTTATGAATTTCCTATCTTGCTTCTGGCATAGTTGTAGTTACTGCATTTTCTGTGCTGGATTCTTCAATTCTAGATATTGCACCTGAATCATTGAGACTTCTTTCTATGAAGAAACCAAGCTGTTTAGGCTGAGGCAGAATTGCTTCCTCATTTGTTAACATAGAAAGCACACTAGACATTATCGGCCTGTCTTCAGGCAACTTTTGAACACATAGTAAAGCAACTTGAATGCATCTCAAGATTTGAGATCTTGAATGTGAATCCTCCAAACATGTATACGACAGTTCCAAGGCCCTGCCCTCCTTCCACAACAACCATGCCTGGAGTAGTTACAATACAAATACTCACACAATTCACCAAAAGGAGGGGGTGGGGGGGGGGGGGGGGGTGGTGTGAGAGAGAGAGAGAGAATTTTGAACTTACATGTCCCAAAATCTTCCATCAACTGCATACTCAGGAGACTTGTAGACGTTGTATGAAACCATCAAATAAGCCTTATTATTGTTGTTGTTGTTTATATAGATACCTTAAATGTCAAATAAGTCTTTAATTCATCACCTCACCCTTTAGACCATATTTATCAAGGAATGAGGGGTCATTTGCGTTAGACCACATTGATGAAACATTTTCTACAGTTTGAAGAACAAAAATCTAGTTCCATTTTTATATTACTTACTATGTTCCAACAACTCTTTCTGTCTTCACTTCACTTTCACTCCCACCAAAAGTTCTAGCTAAGCCAAAGTCTGATATTTTTGGGTTTAAGTTGATATCTAATAAAATATTTCCTACTTTCAAATCCCTATGGATGACTTGAAGTCTAGAGTCTTGGTGGAGATAGAGAAGTCCTCGCACAATCCCAACAACAATGTCATAACGCTTTGGCCATGCCATAAGAGTAGTTTCAATTTGTTCTGCAAGCAATTTTTGCCCTTGTTACTATAATTACATTTATGACTATTTTTAGTTCTTTTTGTGAAATTTTTTTAACAAATCAATTGGGGGATTAATAAGATAAATAATAGGCAATACACTTATGTACACAACATTTAAAAGATAGAAAGTAATTATAATACATAAAGGGTCAGGAAAATCATACCAAAAATGAATTTATTCAAGCTTTTGTTGGGCATGTACTCATAGATAACCACTTTTCATCTCTTTGAACGCAATAGCCTAAAAGCCTAACAAGATTCCTATGTTGAAGTTTGGCAATGAGAACAACTTCATTCTTGAACTCTTCATGGCTTTGTCTTGAACACTTTGATAGCCTCTTCACTGCAATGTCTTGTCCGTTACATAGATGTCCCTACAAATCATCAATTAAAGATAAATACTATCCATCTCAATTTGCATATATAATATCACCATAAATTTATTGATATGTAATTAAATTAGAATCCTTTTCACCTTATAAACAGGACCAAATCCCCCTGCCCCAATCACATTTGCTGGAGAGAATTTGTTTGTTGCTGTAGCAACTGCTGTGAAATCAAAGGTACGTCTACATCTTCTTTTTTTCTTTCACCTGGGTGTGTTTGGATACCGCTTATTTTATTAAAAACTGAAAACTTATTGTTAAAAATATTGTAGCAAAATATTTTTTTCAAAGGCAAAACACTGTAGCAAAATCCATGGCTACGTTTTTCAATTCTTGGTGGTCCGTGAACAGTACCCATAGGACCCATTAAAAAAACGCAAACGCAGACTTGGGGGAGAAACTTGCCATCCAAATGCACACCTATTGAACCATTATGTAACCTTCTTAGGAACTGCTTTTAATTTTAGTCTTAGTACAGTTTATCATGCTCACAATAAAATCTAGCTTTCATATGGGTAGGGGTGGCAATTTGTGTTCGCGTGTCGGGTTCGTGTCGTGTCAACTTATGAGTATCCAACTATATGGGTCAACACTAACCCGATCCATTTATTAAACGGGTCAGTCGTGTCAACCTATTTATTATATATTATCAAAATGAAAAGAAAAAAATTTATAAGAAAAAAAAACAAAAAATATTTTTAATATAAAATTTAGAACTAACAAGTAATTGCATTACAAATAATCATTCAAAACTAAAGCATATCTCAATATCACAAATAATCAATCACAATATGTCAAAGAAAATAAACCACAACAACTAATAAGTTTATATATCTAGGGTTTGAAAGGTATATTGGTAAAATATCATTTAATTAAACGGGTCAAACGGGTTCCATATGTTGAACACTAACCTAACTCATTTATTAAACGGGTCCGTCGTGTCAACCCAAATATGACACGAACCCATTAAGACTCAATCCATAACCTGCTAATTTCGTGTCATGTCGTGTCGTGTCGGGTTAGCAGGTCATGTCCAATTTTGTCACTCCTAAATATAAGCAAGGATGGATAAGAACAAATATATATTGGAAAAATTGAGGAGTATACTAACATCTTCTATTTGTTGTCCTCCAAGTTAAACGCCAAAGCAACCCCAAAGTAAGCAATCCAGAAATGATTGATACCAGTAAGACAACCATCAGCCTTTCCTTCGTGTTTAATTTATGGATTGATCCCACATCAGACAGCAATTAAGTATTTTTTTTCATTTTGCTGTGAAGTTTTTTGTTTTTTTAGTTGAGAATATCTTAGTGAGATTTGAGGCTTTTTTTTTTTTTTTTTTTTTTTTAAAGGATAGGGGGCAAAGTATATGAAAGAAAAAAAAAAAAAAAAAAAAACCCTCTAATATAGTATTAACAAACTATAAATACACAAAATCATTGTTTATTAATACATTAAAATGCAATTATCTACCAACAAAGACACAAAAAAAGGAAAAAAAAAAAGGAAGATAATATTGTTTTTTAATATTAGGCTGGCTAGGATTATTTATTTAATTTTTTGAAGTTATTGTTTCTTGAAATTTTGTAAAGTTTTTGGGTTAGATAGTTATTAATTAGGCTAGACTAGGCTAACTAAATAGGAGGGTCCTAAAGTTTTAGAAAATGGGCTAACTACAAAAATGAAAAATATAACTAGAATATATATATATATATATATATTTGGGCCGTGGGGTCAGGCCCCCCTTGGGTCTGTCCCTAGATATGATGTCTATCTAGGTATTTGTATATGAAGAACCTATTTAGGATGTGATGCAAGTTTCAGCTTATTTGATTTTTTAGCTTTTTTTGTTACTATTTATGGGCTTCATTGCACTTTTTAGTATTATTTATGGGTCTCATTGTACTATTTAGCTAGTTTTTAGCTTTTTTTCTATAGTATTTTTAACAAAAACTTTTCAATTTCAACTAAATAAGTGATTCCTAAATAGATCTGAAGTGTAATAAATATAGTGTGTACGGCCACAACTTCAAATTGAATTTGATGAGTTGGGCTCGGCCACAATTTTTTTAATTTTTTTTAATTATTTTTTTTTTTTACCTACTAGCTTTTCATTTTAGTGAACTTATAGTTTCATAGTTTCGAAGTATGCAAGCGTATATAAATGTCTTGCCTGGGATTTTCTTCGGAGCACCCGCTATTATCATTTTCTTCACTGTACCGTCTAATATCAATCAAATCTCCAAACTAGATTAAACAGCCATTGCCTTTCCCAGTAATATCTGAATTTGCATGTGCTGTACAAGAATAGTTCTTCAAGCACTCTACTTCATATTCCTTGGTGCTCATACTCTTGTTTAACCAAAACTCTAGCAAGTCAGGCAATTTCACCTGTGCAAGCTTCATGAAACCATTTTTCCTCTGGAAGTCCAACTCGGTTCTCCTTACACATCCACCAGACCAAATGAGCTGTTTCCATTCTTCTGTTGATTTGGGGATGAAACCTTCCAAACACTCGCAGATTGATGCTTTGTAACTTTTGCAAACACTATTAGAGCCACACTGCCCATAATTGTCACACAAGTCATTTGGCATTGCATTCATAATAGTCCATTCACTGCTTCCCTTCATTAATAGAAGGCCTTGAAGAATGCATGATTGACTCAGTGTTATCCTCGTATTATGAAACTTGTTTGTAGTGTTAACGTGTATAATGTTGTGGGCTTTAGGCCCATCTAGATTACTTGTATAGCATACATACTTATACTACACTCTTACTTGTACTGCACTCACATGCCTCCTATATAAAGGCACTCGTGTATATTCTTTCATTTGGAGAAATACAATAATATTGAATTTAGTATTTCTAACATAGTATCAGAGCCATTGCTCTAACTTTATTGTGTTTTGCAGTCTTGTCTTTGTCGGTAATTTTCGTTGCCTCAACTTCTCCAGTCAGTAAGCCTCTTCAGTGCCTCACCTGACAACCCCGCCGCTATTAGAGGTCTCAGGGTTGAATCTCTGCTGCTAGAAGCTCAATCTTCACCGCCAAGACCATTGCCTTTGTCGGATCTGTCATTTTTGACCTCTGACTAAGACACAAATCATATAAGCGTGTAGGTCGTCAAACGATCTACTCAACAACGCCAGACCGGTCACCATACAATGTTCCACGTGCCGGTAATAGTTTCTGTGAGTTTTGCCTCGCGCTTCATGTGTTGCCTACGCCCTCACGCACTGTCACGCGCCTGCTGACATCATTGCTAATGTCATCCTGCCACGTCTAGTTGCGTCATTTGCTGATGTCATCTTTGCCACGTCACACTAACATCATCAGCTCGCGTCATCGCTGACATCATCTCCAGCTTGACTTTGACCTCAAGTAGTTGACTCTTTCAATCATTGACTTTGACTTTTAGAGAGTTGACCGTTGACTGTTTCCAGTGTTGACTTTTGCAGTCCAAGTGCTCCTTACCCAGTTTTTCGCGTAGATTTCATTTTTGCAGTCCATTTTTGAATATTCTGCTTCTAAATGAAGAATAAGGACAAGTCTTCTTCCTTTTGTAACAATTATCACTGACAATCCATCAAACATTTTTGCAAATTTTGCAAACGTTTTGGCCATAATATTAAGACTTGCTATCAACGCAATATATTAGCAGTTTCCATTTCTGCTGCTACAGTTGTTAACACTGAGAGTGTCCAATCCATGGCTCCCGTCTCTACACAGTCTCAGTCTTTTGGATCCACTTTCACCATTTCTAGAGATGACCTTATAAACATCATTGCTAATGTCATTCGTATGGTTGGTAATGCATCTTATTCCTCTTCTCTCTCAGTTTTATCTGGTATGTCTCATTCCTCTTGGCTTATGGATTCTGCTTGTTGCAATCACATGACACATCACTCGTCTTTATTTTCTGACCTTAAACCTGCACCACACCCTCTTAATATTTGCATAGCAAATGGTTCCACAATATCTGGTCATAATGTAGGTTCCGTTTCAACCTCCAACCTCTCGGTTTCTGGGGTCTTTAATATTCCTAACCTTTCTTACAATTTATTTTCTGTGGGACAATTAGCTAAGTTGGGTTATCGCATTATCTTTGATTATTTTGGGTGTATTGTGTAGGATCCGAAGACGGGACAGGAGCTTAGGACCGGTCCCAGAGTTGGGTGTATGTTTCTCGTGGACAACTTTCGTCTTCCACTTGTTGCTCCAGTTTCTGTTGCTGCAGTTGTTGCAGTTTCTTCTATTCCTTCCTTTGCACTTTGGCATGCTCGACTTGATCATGCATCTTTCTCTCGAGTACAACACTTGGCTTCTAGAGGTTTGTTAGGTTTAGTGTCTACTAAATTTTTTGATTGTGTTTCATGTCAGTTAGAAAAACAACCAGCTTTGCCTTTCAATACTAGTGAATCAATATCCACTGATATCTTTAACCTTATTCATTCTGATGTTTGGGGGCCTTCCTCTATCTCTAGTATTGGTGGGTCTCGATACTTTGTTGTCTTTGTTGATGATTACTCTTGCTACAGCTAGATTTTTAATATGAAACATCATTCTGAATTATTGGAAGTATATTCTAATTTTGCAAAAATGGTTGAAACTCAGTTTTCCAAACACATCAAAATTTTTCAATCTGATAATGCTCTTGAATACACTCAATATGCTTTCCAAGCTGTTTTGTCTTCCTATGGCACTGTTCATCAACTAACTTGTCCAGGTACCTCTCAGCAAAATGGTAGAGCCGAACGAAAACTACGTCATATTCTTGACACTGTTCGTGCTCTCCTTCTCTCTGCCAAAGTTCCTGTTCCTTTTTGGGGTGAAACTGCTCTTCATGCTGTTCATACTATTAATCGCATTTCGAATCCTGTTATCCAAAATCAAACTCTATATGAGCGCCTTTTTGGGTTACCTCCAGACTATCACCACCTTCGCTCCTTCGGTTCTGCTTGTTTCGTTCTTCTTCAGCCATATGAGCATAACAAACTTGAGCCTCGGTCAAGGCTTTGTTGTTTTCTTAGCTATACCAAAACTCAAAAGGGTATCGGTGTTATGATCCTGTCTCTCATCGTCTTTGTATCTCCCGCAATGTTGTCTTTTAGGAACATCGCCTCTTTGTCGAGCTCTCTCACTTCCGTGCCTTCTTATCTTCCTCCTCTATCTTAGATCTTTTTCCAGATGAAGTACATATTCCTTCTGTAGCTGCTCCAAATCCTCCAATAGTTGCTCTTGATTCTCCTGTAGACTTCTCTATCCAACCACCAGATATCATTGATCCTTTTCCTAGTTCACCCTTTAATGAATAGGTGGAAGATGAACAGGTTGAAGACAAGCTACCCAACCCCAACCCTGAGCTTGGGTCCCCTGCTCCTACTCCTGCTGAAGATCTTGCACAAGACATTCCACCTCGTCACTCAACTCGGATAAGATCTATTCCTGCACATTTACTTAACTATCATTATTACACTGCCCTTGCTACACTACACGAGCCTCACACCTATCGTGAGGCTTCCACTGACCCTTTATGGTAGATTGCAATGAAAGAGGAACTTGATGCATTATCTAAAAACCATACTTGGGATTTGGTGACACTTCCCCCCGGGAAATCTGTGGTTGGTTGTAAGTGGATTTACAAGATTAAGACTCGCTCTGATGGGTCTATTGAACGCTACAAACCTCATCTTGTTGCAAAGGTTTTACATAGGAGTATGGGATTGATATGAAGAGACCTTTGCTCCGGTTGCTCGTATCTCATCTGTTCGTGCCCTCTTAGCTGTTGCTGCTGCCAGTAAATGTGACCTTTTTTAGATGGATGTAAAAAATGCATTCCTTAATGGGGATTTAAGTGAATAAGTTTATATGCAACCTCCTCCTGGTCTCTCAGTTGACTCAAACAAGGTTTGTCACCTTCGACGTGCACTTCATGGCCTTAAACAAGCTCCACGAGCTTGGTTTGCCAAATTCAGCTCTATCATCTCTTGCTTGGGTTACATGGCCAGTCATTATGATTCTGTCTTATTTCTCCATCGCACTGACAAATGCATTATTTTACTTCTCTTGTATGTGGATGATATGATCATAACTGGTGATGACCTCAGTGGCATTCAAGAACTCAAAAATTTTCTCAGTTAGCAGTTTGAGATGAAAGATCTTGGAAATCTCAGCTACTTCTTGGGTCTTGAAATCACTCATTCTACAGATGGACTTTATATTACTCAAGCCAAGTATGCTTCTGAACTATTGTCTCGAACTGGACTCACTGATAGCAAGACTGTTGACACTCCAGTTGAGCTTAATGCGCATCTGACTCCCTAAGGAGGGAAACCATTATCTAATCCCTCTCTTTACAGACGTTTGGTTGGTAGCCTAGTTTATCTCACTGCCACTTGTCTAGACATTTCCTATGCTGTTCACCAGGTGAGCCAATATCTGTCTGCTCAACAATCGACTCACTATGCTGCTGTTCTGCATATTCTTCAATACCTAAAGGACACTTTATTCCAGGGTCTTTTCTACTCTGCTTAGTCACCTTTTATTCTCCGTGCATTTTCTGATGTTGATTGGGCAGGAGATCTCACTGATCGCAGGTCCACCACTGGTTATTGCTTTCTTCTTGGTTCTTCTCTAATTTCTTGGCGAAGCAAGAAACAAACTCATGTGGCCCGCTCTAGCACTGAAGCAGAATATCGTGCCCTTGCTGATACCACATCTGAGCTCCTTTGGCTATGATGGCTTCTCAAAAACTTAGGTGTGTCTACATCCTTTGCTACTCCTCTTTATTGTGACAACCAAAGTGCCATTCATATTGCTTACAATAATGTCTTCCATGAACGGACTAAACACATTGAGATTGATTGTCATTTTATACGTTATCATCTTGTCCATGGTGCTCTCAAGCTGATCTCAGTCTCTTCTAAAGATCAACTTGCAAATATCTTTACCAAGTCACATCCTAAGGGACGTTTTCATACTTTGGTTGACAACCTCAAGTTGGGCTTACATCCACCTTGAGTTTGAGGGGGGCTGTTAACGTGTATAATGTTGTGGGTGGGCTTTAGGCCCAGTTAGATTACTTGTATAACATACATTCTTGTACTATACTCATACTTGTACTGCACTCACATGCCTCCTATATAAAGGCACTCGTGTATATTCTTTTATTGAGAAATACAATACTATTGACTTTAGTATTTCTAACATGTAGAATTATATATTCGTCCTAATAGTTCCTTGTTCAATCCAAATACAGAAACGAAATATTGATTTACAGGGATAGGAAGACCGCTGAATCAAACTCCATTCCATAGTCTAGTGCGGTATTTTCTTGTTGATCCTCTTCTAAGAATTATTTGAAGCAACCCCCAATAATCAAATTTGTATGTAGAGTCTCCAGGAGATGCAATATCTGATTTACTGCAAGATGTCAAAAATCGGTCTAGACCATTACTCATGTCCTTTCCTATCATCATGCCTGGTAACCATGTGTTAAATGGGTAATCAAAGCTTTTCCACAGATAGCTTTCAGAGCTGTTTGATGTATCATTAACATCTATAAGAACAAGGTTACCAGAATCTAAAAGCTGAGCAACTAGAGTCTGAGCAGACCTGGATGAATTCAAATACCAGGTAGTGTGGTTTCTTTGGTTGAGAAGAAGAAGTGTTCCATTGCTGGTGATGGTGAAAACTCCATATGCAGCTGTGAGTGGATTGTTGTAAAGTTGTGATTTACAACTATGTGTTTTGTTGGCGTTTATTCCGTGCCAAATTTGATTGTAATTACTTTCAATTATTTATACCCTGTATTTGTTGTGGGAATTGTTGTAAGGGGTGTGTGATAGAGAGTGTGTGAAGACTCAAGCAAAGTGGAAGCTGATGGAATCTCGCGGGTATGTCGCGACTAAGCTTCCCGCGAAGTGAAGCATGTGCCTGGCACATGCTGGAATGCGAAGAGTCAGGACAGATGGAGACAGCTGTCTCTCGCGAGTATCTCGCGGGTAAGGCCTTCCCGCGAGACACCCGCGAGACATGCTGTTCTGCCAGCCTGTACTGACTGACTCACACATTCTGCACCTATCCTATATAAACCCCCATTACCCACAAATGTTGAGGAATGCTTCAGAGAGAAAACCCTAGCCAAACACAATTGCAATTAGAGATTGTCATCCCCACCTTTCTCTATACACTTGCTTGTGGTATCTCCTCAACCCTTCCCTCTCCATTTCCACACCATTGAGAGGTTGATAGCCCAAACACTTACCACATCATCTGAGAGTGTTGAGTGACGTTTTGGTGCTGCTGGGAAGCATTGGAAGAAGCCAAGGATGGCAGATGCAACATGGAGCTTGTTGCGGGATCCGGAGAACTAGACAAGACACGGTTCCGAGAAGCCTTGTTGGAGTAGGAGCTTGGAGGGCTTAGGTGCATCGGGTAGATTAGGCTTGGAGGGTCTTTTGCTCACTCATGTATCCCAACTGATTGTCTAGTGGATCGATTTCCGCTTGGAGGGCGGCGGAGAGGTTTTTCGCCGAGTTCTTCGGTTTCCTCTTCGAAAACACGTCTTGGTGTTTTCTGTGTTTGCATCTTTCTTCCCTACTCTTTTATATTCCATTATACTGCTGTGTTGCTTAGTTTATGGATTAGAGTAGCTTATTGTTTATTCGCTTGTGTTTACACGTTTCCGCACTTAGTATCAAGTTTGTGTAAAATCAACCAAGCCGTAATTTTAATTGGGGGTCTAAACAGCTCTTGTGTTTTTCAACACATTTTAGAGCTTTCAATTGTTTTGGTTGGCTATTCACACAAGTATCCCTGAGGTCTTCTTGTACCATATGCCCAAGTACCTGCTCTTGTTGTAGCTTGAAGAGAAGAAGCCTAGCTCAAAAACATGGCCTGAGGAAACTAGAGTCTAGATACTGCTAATTGATTGCCCTGGACTAATGGTGTCAGCTGCAATGCAGAATTGCAACAAGGTTGATGAGAAAGCAATGAGACAATAAAAGAGTGAGGGAAGAGCAAGTGTTTCCATTAACATAATTAGGCTCTTTTCATAAAATAAAAAAAAAAATAATAATAAAAGGCTCTTTTCCTTTACACGTCTCGTGTCAACTACTTAGAGCATTCTCATCAAAGGTGCTAAAAATGCTAAATGATATTTTTTTAGCATTTTTAGCACCTCAAATCATAAAAACATACTCACAATAAAGATGTTAAATGCTAAATATTTTAGCATTCAGCTACAGTAGAGTCTCATCTTTGACACCCTACTATATCAAGAAGCTAGAGTTTTTTATTATTTTTTTTCTTTTTCTCTGTCTCACTCTCTCGTGTGTCGTGCCTCTCCACTACTTTCCTCTCTCTCTCTTTCTTTCTCCTTCTCTATGCCTCTCTCCACTGTTGAGTTGATGGTGTTGATATGGTTGTTGTTGTCCTTAGTGAAAAGCCGATCTTTCTGCCCTTGAGGTCGGTGATGTTGACGAAGACGAAAGAGCTTGGGGCAGAGCCGGTGGCTTGGAGCATGGTGGCGGTGCCGTCGGTGATCTAGCAGTGCCGTTGGTGATGTAGTGGTGCCCTTGATGATTATGTTCTTCGTGGGTCTAAGTTTGTGAAAATTTTCCGTTCATCGTGGGTCTAGGTTTGTGAAATTTGTTCTTGGTGGTTCAAAAGTTGTGGGTTAGAGTTTGTGACTTGTTTGTGATTTGATTTTGGGTTTGTGATTTGTGATTTGTTTGTGGTTTGATTTTGGGCTTGTGACTTGTTTATGGTTTTGGTGGCCAGTTTGAGGTTGTGGCAATGGGTGTGGGTGTGGGTTGTGGTGGCTGGTGGCAGTGGCAATGGCAGTGGGTTTCGGTTTTGCAATGGCTTAGGTGCGGTTTTGTGGTGAGTTCAGATCGGGGTGAGTTTTCGTGTGTGTGGGTGTGTGCTACAAAGTTGAAGGATTTTTTTTTTTTTTTGGTGGTTAGGGGTTGAGGTTGAGGTTGTGGTTGGTGGTGGTGGCTGTGGCTGTGGCTGTAGCTATGGGCGGTGGTGGCAATGGGTGTTGGCAGTGGCAATGGGTTTGTTGGTAGTGAAAGAGATGAGAATGAGAATAAAAAATGATAACAAATTAATATTTTATTGAAGTGATAAAAAATATAAAATCTTTGATGTTGGGTGTATTATAAAGTGAGATATTAAAATTGATAAAGTAGGTTTCTGAAATGATAAATGCGAAATTTTTTGAAATCTTTGATGAGGATGCTCTAATGAGTGGAGCCATGCTATCTTATATTATTTTTTGCCGCTCACATTTTCGTAAATTGATTTAAATTTAAACTAGGGAAGCCTAGTCTTTTCGCCCATACTTCACCGTTCTAGATTGTAGGACTTTGGAAACAAACTTACCTACTCTAATATTTGATATGCCTCTACTTTACCAAAAAAAAAAAAAAAAACTTGCCTATTCTTGTGTCTGATGTGAATTATTTTTTTGTAATGGTTTTAAAGGTTTGAAATTTCTCATTATTTTAATACAATTGAAACATTTGCAAAGTCTTTGTAACTTTGGAACTGGGATGATTTTCTTTTGTAGCCAATGACAAATTTGTTAATTTTGAACTTTATATATATTTTTGGTGTTAGAACCTGGAACTTGTAAGTTTGAAATTTGAAGTTTGTCATTTATTCTTGTATTTGTAATTTGGTACTAAGTAGTTAGTGCATTTTATGAGTAATTTGTGTCAATTTTACTTTTTTTTTTTATTTTATTTTTATGATTCTTTAATATATATTATTATTACTAATGATTTTTCATTATGTTCTTTAACAGAGAGTGGAATCTTCCAATTCTTTATCTGATCCACGAAACCCTTTCATTAATCTTATGTGAGATCTCAATCCTAACTACCTTGCTTGTCACATGTTTCTGGTTAGATAGAACTCTTTTGGTGAATTTGGGGTTTAGCTTAGGATTAGATGAATGTTGGGGCTAGGTAGGTGTACTTGAAGGATTGAAGCTAAACGACATTGTTCTTGGTCTAGGTATATTTGAGATGAGATGGTAAAGATGAAGGGTTATATGGACATGTATACATAAAGTAACAGAAGTGCAAGAGATGAAAAGAGTTAGTGGAAACAAGAAAAGTTTTGTGCCTCTGAAAGAGAGGAAAGTTCTAAAATGGTGAATCCAAAAAAAATATAGAGTTATTATCTTTTAAATTTTGATTAGTCATTATCTATCGCTAATGTGGTATTTAAAGAAAGACCTGAAATGGTAAATCCAAGAAAATAAGGAGTCATTTATCTTTTAATTTTAATTAGTATTTATCTCTAAAAACCTGAGTATAAAATAATATATATTATTTGACTTGGATGAATAAATTGAGAGTATTTTGAGACAGGACCCCATGTTCTAAACAGTCCACAGAGAGACCTTGCTCCTAACCTTTAGGCTTTAGAACTGTTACTTTTCCGTACGTGACAAATCAAAATCATGTTTAGTGCTTTGCTAAGAGCACTAGCATTGGGGGGTGTAAACACCCCCTAGTTGCTATTTTACAAGCAAAATTCCAAAAAACATGCTCCATCCAGCTTGGCATATGTAAAAAATTATGCCACCTATGAACAATAAGTTTCTACTTATACAACCTACTGTTCACAGGTTGTATACTTAAAATCCATTATTTTATTCTCTCTCCCTCCTTTCTCTCTTCTCTGACTCTCCCTCTTTTCTATCAAAATTCTCTGTCTATCTCTCTTTCTCTGTCTCTCTCCCCTTCACTCTATATTTGATTTTTTTTCCTCTCTTCTCTACTTCTTTCTCAGCTTTCTCTATCTCTCCCGTCTTCAATCTGTATTTAATTTTTTTTTCTCTCTTCTCTGTTTCTTTCTCAGCTATTTTTGGATGGTTTGAATCAGTGGTTATTGGGTTTAAAGTGGTGGGTTGTTTCAGTGGTTGCTTGGTTCGAATTAGTGGTGGTCATTTGGGTGTTGGCTAGGTTTCACGGTGGAGATCTGGTTTAAGTCATGGTGGAGATCGGGTTATGGGTCACAGTGGATATCAGTTTGAGATTGGGTTTTTGGTATTCGGTTGTTTCCCAGTCTCAGTTCTTGCGTCTTAGTTTCGGTGGTGGTTGGTATGGAGAGTGGTGGAGGCGTGGCTTGAGTTGGTTGGGGCTGGGTTGAATTGATTGGGGCTGGTTTTGTGTTTCCGTGGTGTGGTAAAGAGATAGAAAGGAAGAGAGAGAGAGAGAGAGAATAACAAAATAGATAAAAGGAGAAAGAGATAATTGATTGGTTTATGTTACTTTTACGAGTTGTAGGTAAAAATAGAAACTGAGATGTTGGGTGAGTTATAGAATGAGATGATATAATAGATAAAGTAGGTTTTGAGCATGTAAAATAAATTTTTTTTGCATTCTCGAATGCTAATGCTCTAATGTTCTCTTGACGGTACTTAGTTTCCAAACCTATTTTCCTCATCTTTCTAAAGTTTCTCGGATTTCATTATTTGTCCAACGTCGTTTATTTTAATCCACATCTAACGGTGTACAAGGTTGATATTATGGACTTTATATAGGAAACAACATTTCTCCTAGTATATTGTTTTGTATTGTAATCATTCATTTGAATTGACTATAAAGTCTATAATGATGTCTCTTTCTTGTCTTGGGAATGGTTATTTTCAGCTAACTTACCATAAAGCATGGCGGCATTATATATTAGGCTCATGTAAAATTGTACATAAGAGGACTAGAGCCACATATTTTGCTGGACCTGTATGACTGGCTTCCTACAGGCTTCCTCTTAGACCTAAATTTCATTCTTCGTATTTTCCTGGAGTGGGAAATGCAAATACAATTAGGTGATTTCTAGCTAGGTTCATTTAAATTCTATCTGTACTGTACGTTGGTGGTACAATTTTCTATTATATTATGACTAACCGATGTCCTACGCGAGGCTCATGTATGCTATAAACTTATTTTGAAATATTTAATAAAAATTTATTTTTATTACTATTATAATATTTCAGGAATAAAAAAAAGAAAAATCTAAAATTTTAAGATTAATGTAATTTAGAATATGAACATGTTGTAATATTGTTTGCGTAAATTGACAAATATTTAATTCTTTTTTTAACTTAACAACATAATTATTTTCTTTACATTCTAAGAATGCATCACATGTTATACCCTTGGACTACTAAGATTAGAAGAATAAAAGGACAATTCACAAAACTTGAGAGAGAGAGAGAGAGAGAGAGAGAGAGAGAATATTACCATTAGGGGGCCAAAGTATAAACGATTTTTATTTTTTAATGCAAACAAGTATTTATTTAGTATTATCACAATATCAACAACAAAAATGCTAAAATTGCCACTAATCAATCAATATATATTATATATAAAAGTAGAGATTTCATGTGAGAAAGTATGAGGTTCTGCTAAGTGACACATTGTATGACATTCTTTTTATCTAAATTTAGCATTTATGTCAAACTATTAAGTAATGGCAAATGCATTTATTCAATGTATTAATAAAATTCAAAGAATTTGTATACATTTATAACTTTACATGCTTTGAATAAATACGGATGGATCTAAAAAGTCATGGGAAATGTAGAAATTAAGAAAACTTTTTAATTTTCTGTATAAGACTAAATTCAATGCAGAATTGCAAGAGTCAGATTTAATGAATTGGGTAAGTATTATTTGTTTCCATATTGGTCCAATGTAAATCCCCATTTCCATTGGACTTAAAAATTAAACTTCCATAATTTTCTCACAATATCTTTGTTTTTCTTTCTAAGAGGTATGTTAATTTTTAAAATATTATGTTCATCTTAAATATTTTGTTTAGATTTTTTATATATGTTTTCACTTATGTATCATTGTAATGTATTTAGGCTTATTTTTTTCATATTATATGCCAATTTATATTTTTGGTTTTCCGTATGATGCATATACTTGGTAAGGATATGTTTTTGGTTGCTTTTAGTTCAATTCAAATTTGGAGGTTAAATTGTGATATTATTGCATCACTATAGCTTCTTCTTCTTCTTCTTCTTCTTCTTCTTTTTTTTGGTATCATGAAATTCTAGAAGTTGTTATAGCTAATTGATATATAAAGCATAAATCATACAAGAAAGACCCCTAGGAACCAATAGGATTGTAGGTGGCAATGTGAAATGTGATCTAGTGACATTTCTTAGACGAATTCCCCCCCCCCCCCCCCCCCCCACCCCCCCAATGTATTTAATTTGAATTTAGTTTTAGTAGAAAATTTCATAGATTAAGTGTGGCTAACAATAATAGTATTCATAAAATTAATGGGTCATAAATAATTTCTTACACGTAGGATATCGACTTGTTTTACTAAAAGTTTACAGACTAATTAATTTGACAATAAACTAAATGTGATTAGTGTCACATTAATAGCATAATAAATATAAAAAAATACCAAAAAATACAAATTTTATTACAAAATACTTACAAACTAATTTACCAATGAATGTGATCAGTAACACATCAACAATATAATAAATAAATTTCTTAATTACTAACTTGTTGTGTTTTAACATTGATACATCAATTTGTAATGCTTATGTAATCAAATTTATAATAGTGTAGAGTCATCATTCTAAGTAAATTCCTCTGGCTTCTTAATAAAAAGACCCAAAATAAATTTTTTTTTTTTTGAATTCTTTGCATTTTTCTTTTAAAAACTGTCAAACAATGTAGCTAGGTTTCCCATAATTTACCATTCAAATATAAGTCATAACAATCGGGTATGTATATAATATTCTCACATAATAATATTTCTTACTAATTAAATTCAGTGTAATCCATTATTCATGTGAGAGGACATTAATATACCATTGTATAATTTTCATATGAGAATGATATATATATATGTGTGTGTGTGTGTGTGTGTGTGTGTGTGTGAATGAATGAGTTATAATTCCCATAAATTTTGAGTAAGACATGCGAACTTATAATGCACATCTTGCGACAAGACCAAACATAATAATATAATATTTATATTGATATATCAAACTGATGTACATAAAAATAGATTCATATTTGAGAAGGTTTGAGCAAAAAAAATATATATATTATATATATATTTTGGGAGTTTTGGGCCAAGTTATTAAGGCAGAGTTTGCTTAAGCCATGCGAAGATTCAGTTGACATGTTGAATCCTCAAGGGGACAAGTCAAATGAAAATTTAATTGCACCAATTTGTGAGTTTTACAAACTCCAAATGGCTTGAATTTTCTTTTTGGAGTTCTAGATTGTCACGGATGAGTCGTTTGGTGGAAAAGTCCAGAAATAGTTGTGCTCTAATTAGTATGCAAGTTGTTTGCTTGATTATATGTAATCGAGCTATAAGTTTTGAAAGTAAGACTTTTAACAATTTTTTTTTATGGTGGATTTTCTCTTGGTGTAGTCTACCTCGGAGTAGTTTTTCTTCTGAAGAAATTCTTCAAAAGATTTTATATTTTTTCACCAAATACTGTGTCTTTTAATATTTGCTTTTATTGTTATATGGATTGTGGTGATATCACTGATATGTGTGTTTGGTTTACAATTGAGAAATCTGGCTGTTTTTAATGATCTTGTACGTGCTTTGATAATCAAATTTGAAATGTAAAATAGTTCGCAGTCAAGACTGATTTTTTTTTTAATAAAAAATAAATTTTCTTTTTAACATATTTTGAACCACCAAAAAAAAAAAAAATTTTATTTTTTCTATAGGAAGCGGATAAAGTTGGTATTAACATATATGTGTAACTTAAAATATATAAATACTAAATATACCAACTGCGAGGAGAGCTCTATGTAAAGGTAATAGTTAGTCATCATTTGGCTGATATTTTAATTTTCTTATATATATATATATATATAAAAGCTGATATTTTAATGAAAATTCTATACCATATATGGCTCGGCCAACGTGTGTCGGTCGTTTGATTTTCCGACTTGCAATTCTCAAAAAAAAAAAAAAAAAAAAAAAAACCTACTACACTTTCATTGCCTTCTCACTTGAAAAACCTATTATATACGTCTCTTTTTTATATGAAAAAATCAAATTGAAAAAGAAAAAAGTGGTGGAAAAGCGACGGAACCACGGATTTATACGAAGAAATTATCTGTAGTATTAATTTGACAGGAAAATGATACTCAACTGAACTAAGTAATCATAATTCCAATTTCCAAGTCATTGGGAGCTTTTCCAGTGAAGTGAAAATGACATGAACCTGCTTTTTCTATCATAACCCAAATCATGGGTTTTTGTCTCAGAAACTACCAAGAAAATGTCTATATAACTGATTATATACTCAAACTTTCCACAACCAAAATTGTATTTTTCTCCTCACCATTGTCTTCCCTGGGACCCTGACCCTGACGCTGACAAGACAATGCTATATTTGATTTCTCCACAACTGTTGTAAACTCTATTAACTAAATAAGAAAATTTAAATGAATTGATTTGATATTATTTTGTAAAACAAAGGTAATCAAACTCTAATCCATATCTAATATATTATAATTATTAGTGATAGCTTTTCTAGTTCTTCTAGGACTACGTATATTGTTTTAACTTGATAATATATGTAATTATAATTGGTAAACTATTATTTTTACGTAGACTCATTGAGTTGGGGCATAAAATTTGTGCCCATTAACTCTCTCTAACTTTATATATATATATTGAAAGGGTGCCTATCTATCATCAAAAAATAAAATGTAAAAGGAAATTTAAATATAGAAAGGGAAAAATATGAGGGCATTTTTTTCAAACCCTTAGGAATTTATGAACCTACCTGGGCCACTCCTTTCTTACCTTATCTCCTTCGACCAGAAGTTACAAATAGTATATCAAAGATTGGTTTTACTACTTAGAGATCGCGATGTAGAATGGAAAGCATGATAGATGCTAGATCTTATTTTAACTTTAATGAAACCTTTTAAGTCCAGTAGGAGCTGTTACTTGAATCCACCTGAAAAGAGAAAAATCCACTGAAATTTTATTAATGAAATTCTCAAGTTCAATTTTTATGTGGTTCTCATGGATCTTATATGAGAGGCTATGCAGGTGAAGTAAAAAACACGGCAAAGGAAAAAACTCCAAAACCAAGTTGTGCTATTTGAACTTATGTGTGACCCATCAAGAAGTCTGGAATACAACAAATTAAGAGATAATGACATGTGAGGAGAAGATTGTTAGATACAAATGCATGTGTGGAAGTCCCACATGAAAAAAGAAAGAAAGAAAAAACCTGAAGAAATTGATTAACATTATTTGACCATAACACAGTCTCAAACTTTTGGCTTAAATTGTTACTATATGTTATGTTAAGGCCTCCTTTGGAGTCTCCCAACTATTATCCCCCAACAGAGCTTTCCAGCAAGGAATTACATAAAAACTTCCAAATTTAAAATATTCTTATTCACAACATTTCTCTTGAATATTATTGTAAAGCTTCTAGATTATCAACATTCATTTATGAGACAAAATTTATTACTCAAATGCATTGTCCTGTCACTCAAAATCACTCTACAATAGTTTGTTGTAGGGTTGTAACTAAAACTAAAATATACATTCTCCAGCATAATATAGCTTACTATATTAGCATTGCCACATTGAAGTGACAGAAAGACCTTGAATTTCATTTCAGACATGCTTGTCTCCATCAGAGCAATGCGAGAAGCTAATCTCTTGAATGTCAAGTTCCAACGGATCTTTTGATGATACATATCAGAACCATAATACATTTGAATAATGTTGTTAGGCCATAGGCAAAGAAATTGAAAGCTTTTGGATGATTTACTAGGATATACTAATGCTTATGGATTTAATTCAAAAATGTTACCGGCCTTCCATAATTGAAACAGTTGCATCACTCACAGAACAGATTTCTGCCCTGCTATTACCAACTGCGAGGAGAGCTCTATGTAAAGGTAATAGTTAGTCATCATTTGGCTGATATTTTAATTTTCTTATATATATATATATATATATATATATATATAAAAGCTGATATTTTAATGAAAATTCTATACCATATATGGCCCGGCCAACGTGTGTCGGTCGTTTGATTTTCCGACTTGCAATTCTCAAAAAAAAAAAAAAAAAAAACCTACTACACTTTCATTGCCTTCTCACTTGAAAAACCTATTATATACGTCTCTTTTTTATTTGAAAAAATCAAATTGAAAAAGAAAAAAGTGGTGGAAAAGCGACGGAACCACGAATTTATACGAAGAAATTATCTGTAGTATTAATTTGACCGGAAAATGATAGTCAACTGAACTAAGTAATCATAATTCCAATTTCCAAGTCATTGGGAGCTTTTCCAGTGAAGTGAAAATGACATGAACCTGCTTTTTCTATCATAACCCAAATCATGAGTTTTTGTCTCAGAAACTACCAAGAAAATGTCTATTTAACTGATTATATACTCAAACTTTCCACAACCAAAATTGTATTTTTCTCCTCACCATTGTCTTCCCTGGGACCCTTACGCTGACAGAGACAAAGCTATATTTGATTTCTCCACAACTGTTGTAAACTCTATTAACTAAATAAGAAAATTTAATTGAATTGATTTGATATTATTTTGTAAAACAAAGGTAATCAAACTCTAATCCATATCTAATATATTATAATTATTAGTGATAGCTTTTCTAGTTCTTCTAGGACTACGTATATTGTTATAACTTGATAATATATGTAATTGTAATTGGTAAACTATTATTTTCATGTAGACTCATTGAGTGGGGGCATAAAACTTGTGTCCATTAACTCTCTCTAACTATATATATATATATATATTGAAAGGGTGCCTATCTATCATCAAAAAATAAAATGTAAAAGGAAATTTAAATATAGAAAGGGAAAAATATGAGGGCATTTTTTTCAAACCCTTCGGAATTTATGAACCTACCTGGGCCACTCCTTTCTTACCTTATCTCCTTCGACCAAAAGTTACAAATAGTATATCAAAGATTGGTTTTACTACTTAGAGATTGTGATGTAGAGTGGAAAGCATGATAGATGCTAGATCTTATTTTAACTTTAATGAAACCCTTAAGTCCAGTAGGAGCTATTACTTGAATCCACCCGAAAAGAGAAAAATCACACTGAAATTTTATTAATGAAATTTTATCGGTTCTGTCCTTAAATGGGCTTCTGCTTAATAGATTAATTTTTTTAAAATGAGGGGGATAATTCATGGACTATATAACTACTTTTTTCTTTTTTCTTTTTCTCGTTAGAAGGGGGACGGGGTTCAGGTAATAAAATAAAAAGAAGAGAGAAAACCAAAAAAAAAAAAAAAAAAAACAAAAAACATCATGTATGTTGTGTGCTGTGTAGGCTAATGTTGCATCATGTATGTTGTTGCTATCGTGCCATGTCTAGCGATGCTATGCAGCTACATTCTGTGTCCTGCTAGTCATTGAAAGTGGTGTGTAGTCAATGCACGATCAAGTACATACTGCCTACTACCTTCTACTTTGCAAACCATCTACTGCCTACTGCATGCTGTGTTTGCGTCTATGTGGGTTTTGCTGCTGTATTATCTAATAGTGAGTTGCATATGCTAATATATATGCCTACTATTGTTGTGTTGATTGGCCTGTTGCTTACTGTTCTTGATGCTTGACTGTTATGTTGTGGTGCCTGTTGCATCTGTGTGCTGGGTTATAATGCATTCTAATGCCTATGCTGCATTATGTTCAGTATGCTACCTTATATACTATTTAGCAGTGTTAATAGATCCTGAGATTAAGTACTTGGTTAGGTAAATGCATGTAATCCATTAGTCTGATGCATATCAAAAGTGCATGTAATCAGTTAGTTATTGGTCCATTTGCATAACTATAGCACAATTAGAGGTTGCTAGAGTGTTAACATACTGTTAGATGCTAGCTAGTAGTTAGTTTGAGAAATGGTTAGGGAAAATATTGATTTGTACTCCTAACAGTCATTGTAAGCAATCACAAGATGAATAATACTTGTTCTTAGTCTCTTAACCTCTCTGTTTTTCTCCCAACTCTCCCTCTTTTTCTCTAGGAGGCTTGGCTATCTTGAATCAGCCGCTTCGCAATCCCATTCCCACACACTCATGTTTTGAATAATAACATCCATAGCAAGGCCATCATAAAGCAATAAACTCTTTGTGATCAGTTTAAAAAGTTTGAATTTTTTTTTTCTGTATAAACTGAAGGATTTTCTTATAGCAGGAATCGTGCATTGTTCCCTAATTCTCTCTGTGTATATCACTTTGCTTTAATTTTTCCTCACCAAAAATATATTTGAAGTATTAAAAAGTAATTAGACTTAAGCTATTCCGCGGGAGTAGGGAAAACTCATTGCTATGACTAAGATCATTTTTTTCAAAAAAGTTGGGTTGCTCTCGTAAACTAACATTAATATTATCTATTTGTCTTTAATGGAGGATCCATTCAGTGATTTAGATTTATTTTTAATTAACCTGAATTATATGATAATAGTGTTATGCCCGTGCAATGCACAACTTAATAGGAAAGTATATGTAAATTAAACTATTTATTTCAATAATATAATTAAATTATTTATCTAAAAAAATGAAATTAAAAACTGTGAACTTATAAAGGAGATTTTAACTCTATGATAGTAACACTACACACAACTAAAGACAAATTTAATACATTGAGATGATAATTATATGAGAATAAAAATAATTACTTTAAGAAAGACAAAAGGTTAGAATGAAATAACCAATCATGTAATGAATATACAACAGTTTTGGATAAAGAAAAAATTATGAGTAGAGTTTATAGAGAAAAGATTTATTTACATGGGAATTGAACGGTTGTCCTTAAGAGTGAGAATTATATCTAATTGAGTAAAGAGTTTTAAAAAAAAATTGTCCATTAATCTTGACCCTTTTTTATGGTAAAAGGTCTACATAAGCATCCTCATTTATTTGCCATATCAAATTAATAAACATATATAAAGAAAAAAAAAACAAATATGTAATCAAATATTTTATAAACAGTTCAATTGTGTTCAAGGGAAAAAAAACATGGATCATATAAAAAAAAAATTAATTTGATTTATGTTATTTTCTCAACAATTAAAGAAAATTTTCAAATGAGAACTCTATTAGGACATACAATGCAAAACCCCAAAAAAAAAAAAAAATCAAAATCAAAATCTTACTCTTTTTTTATCACTCCATTTTCTACTAAAAATTTTAGGATTTTAAGTGTGGCCAATAAATCACACTAATGATATAATAATAATTTACCTTATTTTTCCAACAGGGTAATCGGAAGTTTAAAACAAAAAAACAAAAAAACAAAAAAAAAAACCAACAAAAAAATGAGCAACATACATAACATTTAGAAAATGAAAAGGAAAATAAGCACAATTCAAACTAGCTCGGGATTCATGCTGGAAGTCAAAAAAGGCTTTGGCCTGAGATTTATTCCTTGTACGCTATATATTCTCCTGACTTATGTTAAACAAAATAGTATCATAAACACATAAGCTCTTGTTGTGTCTTATTGCATGCTAGCACATCTTGTTAAGCTCTTGTTGTGTCTTATTGCATGATTGCACATCTTGTGAAGTTGCTTGATTGCATCCTGTGAAGTTGCTTATCAAAGATGGGCTAGCTAAGCTCCTAGGAGTTCGTGCTCTTCTTCATCCTATCGTGATTGCTTGAGTTTGTAAGCATATATATACATCACCCAAGAGTCTATTCTGTGTATCCAATTTATTTTATTTTATTAGCTAATACATATAGTAGATAAATATACATTATAGATTACCAATTTACACTAATTAGGAATTACTATTATACTATAACTCATTCACAATCAATAATCAAATAGATATAAGTTATAACTAGGGGTGTTTGAGGTGCGGTGTGGTGCGGTTTTGGGCCATTTTTAGCACCGCACTTTGCGGTGCGGTTTAGCTAAAACCATAACTGCACCACAACTTGTTTTTGCGGTCACATGTGCGGTGCGGTGTGGTGCAGTTTAGAGTTTGGCCAAAATCATAACCGCATCGCACCTTATTTTTGCAGTCACATGTACGATACTACGTATAAGATGCGGTTTGAAGTCGGTATATTTTTCAAATTTTGGGTTTTTCCTACTCAGCCCAAAACTAATTTTTCCTTTTTTTGGGCCAAGTTTTAAATTATTGAGCAAGTTTTTCTTTATTTTGAGTTGCCTTTCCTAGTTAATACTTGCTAGGGTTATTAAACTAATTTTTTTTTTTTGAAAACTATGGTTATTAAACTAATAATAATATATTTAATATTAAAAATAAATAAATATATTAATATATAGAGAGGGTGTGGTGCGGTGCGGTTTTCTTATTATAAAACCGCAAACCGCACTGCACCATGCGGTGTGGTACGGTGTGGTGCACTATTACTTGCGATGCGGTGCGGTTATGCCATTTTGCGGGCAGTTTTGATATGGTTTTTGCGGTTTGTACGGTTTATGCGGTTTGTTGAACACTCTTAGTTATAACTATCCAACTCATGCACACATCTATCTCTTCCTAACTATGCACGTTGATTTTTTTTTTTTTTTAAATTATTGATAAAGCTATAGTTGATAAAAATGAATAAGAAGTTGTTTTTATCTGTAAATTTGTGGAAGTGTGAAGTTGAAATCTATATCTAAAAAATAAGTGGCATGTGAAGAGGAAATTCAAAGAAAAAAAAAGTAATCGTGTGTGAAGAGGAAACAAATAGTAAAAAATAAATTAATTATAAAAGGATTAGAATTTGGATTGTAATTAAATTAAGATTTTTATCAACTTAGAAATTATAGGAGAAGAAGATAAGAACAAAAAAAATTATATTTATTTTTTAAAAAACTAAAAAATATTTCTACAATTTGATGAAGCCACTTAGCGCAACCATAGCTTTTAAGCTCAACTTTTATTATATAGTATATGAATTTTGTAGGGATGAAGGGCCCATATAAGAATAATGGGCCATGGGCCGATCCCGAGGACATCAAATAGTCCGAGGATAGACAAGTACAAATGAAGGTAGAGGGATGTTGGGCCGAGGAAGAGGTCAAGTCATGATGAACAGGTAACGCCTTCCGAGGAGTGATACCACCTCAACCAACAATGTGGAGGGCTAAAGTCCGACCACCCATCAAGTACGAGTCAACAGACAATTGTGCTTGGAAGGATAAGCATCAGAAAGAGATGAGACAAAGGAGAATTGAGAAATATCTGAGAAGAAAGTTGTTACCACCACATTGAATGCTTTACATTTAACCCCCTGTTCGCATTAATGTGGAAGTGATACCTGAATAGTAACATTCAGCCTTACAGCTATCCATAAAGACTTCAGGAAGGTGCTGATGGGACAAGTATCGAGATTATCAATCTGATCTTCATGTGGATGGCTGAGATGAAAGAGGGAAAGAGAATACAACCATTACAAAAAGAAAGAGGGGAGAAAAAACCAGAGAAAAATCATGGTGTAACGATGAACTATAATTTGTGTATAAGTCGGTCAGAAATATATAAAAACATATCTTCCTCAGACTTGATTGAGGATAACTTTTCTTGTTCAAATTGTTTGTCTTGGTCATTCCAATAATAACTAGCCCATTGTGATCAATATCTTCCTAACTCATTGAACGTTTAGTCTCAAGCCCACTCTCTAATAAATTCATTGTTTTGGACTCATTGGGCCATTGTCCATCCATTTGGGCTGTGGAGCAAAACGGGTTGATACAATTTTTTTGATAAAAAAAAAAAAAAATTGCATAAATTAACATCTTTTTTTTAGTGCTCAATAAGTAATTTGGTGTTTCTAAATAATGGTTAGAAAAGCTACTACTACTGCTTGAACCCTTATCAAGAGAGTCAATACTGTACTAGAAACCATTTTGGTTTGGCTAGGGAAACAAAATATTTTGCTAATAAATAATATCGATGTATCATTTTGGGATTATTGCTCACACAGTCAAATTCAATATATTTAATTTTCAATATTTAATAATATAAATCCATACTTTATCTAATATATTAATTTTTTGCTAATATTTATTTTATCACTAATAATATAATAGCTATTAATATACTTAAATAATAATAGTAATAACAACATAATTTTATACGTTCGTGTTTACAATGATAGCGATGCAAGCAAGAACTAGTCAATAACTCACAAAGAGAGTTAGAGAGATTATTAGATCTAAAAACGTGAATTTTTTTTTCCAGTCCAGAATGAAATTTTGGCTAAAATCCAATATGTTTCATGGTATGACCCAATATGGACCTATATTTAAATTTGCACAAAACTTAGGTGTTTTCTATACCGATTTGGGTGCAAGTATGAAATATTCTAGTCATACCAGCCAGTACAGTTCCAAATCAATTCCCGTAACCCTTACCTCCTCATTAACCCCAAAATACTTTTGTTCTTGGGAAGGTACCAATCTAAACAAAGGGCGATCAGCCAATTCAATCATATTTACTATAGGGATAAGGGGCCCAAGAATATATTGGGCCGTGGGCCTTGTCTGAGGATGCTTAATGGTCTGAGGATAGATAAACAGTAATGGAGACGTAAGACTCAAAGCTCCACGAGCAAGCTACGACTGAGAAAGCTGGGAAAGGTATGCCGAGGAGGATTGTCTCCTCAGTTAAGTGAAGCAGAGGTCAGAATGTGTGTTCTGCCATCCAGAGCAACATTCTAGGAAATTCTATTGATAAGGATATGCGTTATGAACGTACAGGACAAGTGGGAGCTGTGAAATATCTAAGGGAAAGCTGCTACCACCGCATTGAATGCTTTGTAGCTAACTCTTCGGCCTCATTAATGAGGAAGTGATACCTGAAAAGTACTTTTCAGCCTTACATCTACTCCCTAAGACTTTAGGAAGGTGCTGATGGGACAAGAATCAACACTAGCAATTTGATATACACATGGAGGGTGGAGATAAAGGGGAGGAGATAGTATAAGATAGAAGGGATACCCAGATGGAGGTGAATGGAAGAAGGAGAGAAAAATACTGTAGCGACAAGAACTGTACTTGTAATCAGACTCAAGTGAAATATTTATAAGAACTGACCTCCTCAAATTGTGCTGAAAACGATTTTCTTTAGTTTAAACTAGTCTATCTTTTTTTTTTTTAGTCATCTAGATCCATTATACTTGTTGTTTAACTTGTTAGAGCCCAGTTTTCCAGCACACTCTCTACAAATTTATTGTATTGGGCTTTTTGGGCCTAAACCCATCCATTCCTTGGGCTAGGGACCCAAATTGTGTCCTTACATTTACTATGTGTGAAAAAGTTGTAATTAGTAGCGATTGTAGCCAAACCAAATGAAGGTAATTATGTCTTCTCTCTTGCTTTCAAGAACTCAAAATTGGGAAGGACACACATTGTTGGAAAGGTCCTAACATTGAATTTATTTTTATGCTTTGGTACATGGGGCTTTTTTTTTGTGGTTAACTTGGCTTCTTAAAGCCACTTAAAATGAACCTTATCATATAAGCTTTCTAATGAAACATAATCATGGTTTCAAAATTTGGATTGGCCAATTCAACCAGGAATTGGACCCTAAATCGGTTAGGAAAAAATCGAATACCTGACCTAATTTCGATTCTTCAACCATTCCAGTTTTTAAAACCATATATATGACTCATGCAATTTTGAGAATTTTTTTTACATGGTTTCAATCAAAACCCTAGTTTTGGCTAGGGTTAAGGTTTTTCATTCTAGGTTTTAAAAGGTTTTCTTGTCTTTTTGATATTTCATTATTTCAAGCCCAGTCATTGAGATCGACATCTTTCTTTGTAGAGAATTAATATTTCTTTGTGTTGGTGCAAAAATTATTTTAATTGAATAATCATATTTTCTGGTCAAAGTTTGATCAAACCTTATATATATATATATATATATATAATATTTGATTAATCTTATACAAGTTGAGGTTTTTAATGAGCTTCATGATCCTAGTTCATATCTTGGTTGAAGTTAGGGTTTTCCTTAGTTTTGCATACAAGCAGTAATTTGCTTTCGTGGGAGGGGGGAACAGCATAGAAAAATTAATGGATTAAAGTATTGAGTCTTGCAATAAGTATTATAAATTATCTAACTCTTAATGTCTCTTCCAATAAATAAATAGTAGTAATAATGCAACAAGTAATAATTATTGCAATAAGTAGTATTAATGATTAAAGTAATAATGTCTCTCTTAGTAACCAATATTTACGATTAGACAATTAATGTGTCTTGCAATAAGTAGTACTATTTTTTTTTTTTTTTTAGAAGGTAGTACTTAAGGGGTCATTATCAATCAGTGTTATTAAACTTTGTCCGACCCAACTAGTTAGACCGGTAACTCGGTGAACCAATACATAGACCGGTTTGGGTCATCAATTGAATTGAATGTGCATAAGACCCAGTCAAAACTGATAAAACTTGGCAGGTGTAGACGACTAAATTTCTAGTTTGAAATAAATCAAACAAGTAAAATAGTTTCACAAATGCGAATTTGTATTGATGAATATGTGGTACAATTCTCTGAAATTACAAAAAAGTGATCCTCTGATTCGATCTCCTTGAAAGACTTGTCGATTGGAATTGTATTAATGTGATTTTGACTCGATCACCAAGAATCCTTCAATTTGACTGAAGGATAGATCGAACGCCCTTGAAACAGAATTACAATGAATCTCTAACTATAAGCTTGTTAGAAATTCTTTGTTCTTCGTATGTTCTTCATGTTCTTGGTGCGTTCTTTGTCTTCGAAGGTTTGTGGTGGAAGTTTTTTGGTGCTTTAAAGGCTTGGATCCGTAGAGCTTCGTTGATTTATGATTCGTTGAGGTTTCTGGAGGCTTTTGAGCTTGATTCTGGCAAACTTTAGGATCTAGGCATATAGTTTGGATGATTCTACTTCGAATGTTCTTCAATTTTGAGGTTGAAGTTCTTGAAGGTTTTGAGGCTTGATTCCTGCAGAGCTTCTGTACTTCTGAATCTTCTCTGATGCTGCTTATGCTCTAGATGGCCTGGTGTCCTCTTAAATGCCTTAGGAAGGCTTCTATTTATAGGAGTTTGGGGGTGGGTGAGCAACACATGGCGGAGTTTGATTGGTGACACATGTCATAGCCTGATTGGTCCACTTATGTCATTGCTTACACACATTGGATTGCATATGTCATCGCTTACACGTGTTGGACTACTTATGTCATCGCTTACACGTGCTGATGTGTGATTGGTTTCTGCAAGACACTTGGCAAATTTCTGTTGGTTTCTGAGTAGTCATAGAAAAACCTAGCAACAATACGTGGAGCTTTGTAATTGGTTGTATTTTGTGGACTTGGTAGTATGATGTGTCAGCTTGTGATAGGTTGGGAATTTTCCCTCTTTACAAATGCCCCTCGAGACTCGTTCGTGCACACAGTTTCGGAGTGTGGTGTGGGAATGAGTTTTGAAAATGGATTTTTACACTTGACTCTTCAAGTGAAGTAGTTGAAGGTGGTGGAGCTTTCAATAGGATGAGATAATTTCCAAGGAGTAGACCCACCCATATGAAAGGCTTTGATGAGACCGAAAAGGGGTCTGCGAGTATTTGAATGTACTTGCGTGACCGAGCCTTCTCAACAGAGGTTAAGTCGAAGTAATTTCAAAAGAGTGTTCCATGGTACTTAGAGTGGATTGGTGAGGCTGAAAGTTATTTGCAAGAAGTTGGATGTACTTGCAAGATTGAATCATTTCAGCGGAGGTTAAGCTGAGGTAATTTCAAAAGAGTATTTTGGATCGTTGGCGGCGATCACAGGGTGTAGAAGATGGGGAAGAGGCGAGGATGGTGGCTGGGTACAGCATGCAGAGTCATGGGGCTAGCCTATCATTTTTAAGAAGTCCAGGTGAAGTAATTTCCAAAGAATACACTTTGGATTACGGAGAGGACATGTGGGAAAGTGGTTGAGTGCACATGTGTCATTGTTTCACTCAGGTTAAGTTGAGGTAATTTCAAAAGCTTATGGATTCTGGGTATGCTGATTGTAAAGTTGTGATTTACAACTATGTGTTTTGTTGGCTTTTATTCCGTGCCAAATTTGATTGTAATTAATATCAATTGTTTATACCCTGTATTAGTTGTGGGAATTGATGTAAGGAGTGTGTGATAGAGAGTGTGTGAAGACTCAAGCAAAATTGGAAGCTGAAGGAATCTCGCGGGTATGTCGCGACTAAGCTTCCCGTGAAGTAAGGCATGTGCCCTGCACATGCTGGAATGCGAAGAGTCAGTCCAGGTGGAGACAGCTGTCTCTCGCGAGTATCTCGCGGGTAAGGCCTTCCCGCGAGACACTCGCGAGACATGTTGTTCTGCCAGCCTGTACTGAATGACTCACACATTTTGCACCTATCCTATATAAACCCCCATTACCCACAAATGTTGAGGAATGCTTCAGAGAGGAAACCCTAGCCAAACACATTTGCAATTAGAGATTGTCATCCCCACCTTTCTCTATACACTTGCTTGTGGTATCTCCTCAACCCTTCCCTCTCCATTTTCCACACCATTGAGAGGTTGATAGCCCAAACACTTACCACACCTTTTGAGAGTGTTGAGTGACATTTTGGTGCTGCTGGGAAGCATTGGAAGAAGCCTGGAATGGCAGATGCAACATGGAGCTTGTTGCGGGATCCGGAGAACTAAGACAAGACACGGTTCCGAGAAGCCTTGTTGGAGTAGGAGCTTGGAGGGCTTAGGTACATCGGGTAGATTAGGCTTGGAGGGTCTCTTGCTTACTCATGTATCCCAACTGATTGTCTAGTGGATCGATTTCCGCTTGGAGGGCGGCGGAGAGGTTTTTCGCCGAGTTCTTTGGTTTCCTCTTCGAGAACACGTCTCGGTGTTTTCTGTGTTTGCATCCTTCTTCCCTACTCTTGTTTTATTCCATTATACTGCTGTGTTGCTTAGTTTATGGATTAGAGTAGCTTACTTGTTCATCCGCTCGCTTTTACACTATTCCGCACTTTATATTAAAGTTGTGTAAAATCTATTGAGCCGTAAGTTTAATTAGGGGGTCTAAACAGCTCTTGTGTTTTCAACACGTTTTTTGAGCTTTCAATTGGTATCAGAGCAGGTACACTTGCTTGGTTTAAATACCTTAGTGTGATCCTAGACCCCTTGGTATGTTTTGAAAAGTGTTTTTGATAAAACCACCATGAAGGATTTGAAAAGTGTTTGTGAAAATGACTCAATGAGCATATTTAAAGATTGTTCCAGCAATGCTGTCTTAGAGTTATTTAAATCCAAGAAACATGCTAGAATTTTTTGTCATATGCTGAAATCATTAGTTCATAGGAACCATGATATACACAACAGCCTATGTGAGTCAAAATCTTTAAACTATGAATATGAGAGAAGAAATAGACAGTTAAGTGATAAAATTGATCGTTTAAAAGGGAAACTTCACTTATCCTTGAATGAAATAAAGGAAAATGAGTCTTGTTTTGATGGTCAAGAATGTCTCTCTCATGCATGTCTTTTTGTTCATACCGCATTGAAAGTGTTTAACTCATGTTTGTGGTACCTTGACAGCGGGTGTTCTAGGCATATGACTGGAGAAAAATCTCTATTCAAAACTCTTAAAGAGAAGGAAGATGGATTTGTGACATTTGGGGATGGTAGTCATTCACAAGTTCTTGGAAAGGGAACAGTGGATATTCCGGGTCTGCCTTTGATGACTGATGTGCTATATATTAAGGGTTTAAAAGTGAACTTGTTAAGTATCACTCAGATTTGTGATGAAGATTTCCTGGTCCAATTTTCAAAGAAAGGATGTCTAATCTTGAATGAAGAAGGTGTTCAAGTTCTAAAGGGACTAAGGACCCCTGATAACTGCTATGGGATCATTCCAAAACCCAGTATAGCATGTCGAAGTGCTCGGGTAAATCTCTTGGAGCTGTGGCATCAACGGCTTGGACATGCAAATTACAAACAAGTAGCGAAAGTCTCGAAGCTTGAGGCTGTGGTTGGTTTACCTAAGTTTGGGAAGATTGAGAAGAATGTGTGTGGTCCATGTCAATTGGGAAAACAAACAAAGTCAAGCCATCCTAAAGTGAAAGTGGTTGCAACTTCTCGTTCATTAGAATTACTGCATGTGGATTTGATGGGTCCTACAAGAACAGAGAGCATGGGTGGAAAGCGGTACATCATGGTGATAGTTGACGATTTCTCAAGGTATTCTTGGGTGGACTTCCTTAGAGAGAAATCGGAAGCATGTGATAAGATGGAGAAATTGTGCAAGAGATTGATGAATGAAAAGGGAGTACCTATCATCAAAATCAGGAGTGATCATGGGAAAGAGTTTGAAAATGCAAAGTTTGAAGCATTTTGCAATGAACACGGTATCAAGAAGGAATTCTCATCCCCAAAGACTCCATAACAGAATGGAGTAGTTGAAAGGAAGAACCGGGTGATTCAAGAAATGGCTCGAGTAATGTTACTCAACAAAAATCTTCCACAGAAGTTTTGGGCTGAAGCTGTGAACACGTCTTGTCACATTGGGAATAGGATTTACTTCCGAGCAGGAACGAAGAAGACATCATATGAAATTTGGAGAGAAAAGAAGCCGAAGGTGAAATATTTCCGAATCTTTGGGAGCAAATGTTATATTCTCAATGACAGAGAGAATCCCGGAAAATTTGATGCTAAAAGTGATGAAGGGATATTTCTAGGTTATTCATTAAATAGCCGAGCATATAGGGTGTTCAATAAACGCACCAAGACGGTAATGGAGTCAATAAATGTGGTCATTGATGATACCATATCTGAAAGGGAAAGGGATGACGGTGAAGGATCGAACCTGAAGAAGGGGGAAGTTGAGGACAACATGTCTCAAGATGATGAGATCGAGAAAGAATCACCAGAAAAAGAGTCTACACCTCCTATACCAAGAAGGGAGACCAGATCGATGCAAGGGTCCTCTAGCCCTCTCACCCCTCCGGAAGTTCAACCTCCAATCTCTCGAGATGAAGAACCTTCCACCTCCAAGAGACCATCATCAAGGGTAACCCTCAATCATCCACCAAGTAATATCATTGGTGACGTAAATGAGGGACTTCGGTTGAGAAAAGGACCAAAATACAGTGCGAATCATGTGACGTACAATTGTTATCTTGCTCAATTCGAACCCAAGAAGGTAGAGGAAGCCCTTAGAGACAAAAATTGGATCGAATCTATGCATCAGGAGCTACATCAGTTTGTCAGAAATGATGTATGGGAGTTGGTTCCAAGACCCAAAGATACCCATGTCATTGGCACCAAGTGGATCTTCAAGAACAAAACTGACGAAGATGGTGAGGTAGTTCGAAACAAGTCTAGGTTGGTAGCTCAAGGATATACTCAAGTGGAAGGCATAGATTTTGCTGATTCGTTTGCACCAGTAGCAAGGCTAGAGTCAATTCGAATTCTACTGTCCATTGCATGTGTTATGGATTTTAAATTGTACCAAATAGATGTAAAAAGTGCATTTCTGAATGGTTTCCTAAATGAAGAAGTATTTGTTGAGCAACCAAAAGGATTTCAAGATCCTCATTTTCCGGATCATGTGCTAAGGTTGAAGAAAGCACTGTATGGTTTGAAGCAAGCACCAAGAGCATGGTATGATCGTCTCACAACATACTTGTTGGATCGCGGATTCAAAAGAGGCCAAGCTGATCGAACCTTGTTTGTAAAGAGAGATGAGAAGTCTCTCCTAGTTGCTCAGGTGTATGTGGATGATATTGTTTTCGGTTCCACAATTGACCATTTGGCTCATGAATTCTCCGAAGAAATGAAAAGGGAGTTTGAGATGAGTATGGTGGGAGAGTTGAACTATTTCCTTGGGCTTCAAGTGAAACAGCGGAAAGATGGGATATTCATATCTCAAGAGAAATATGCCAAAAATCTTGTTAAAAGATTTGGTCTAGACTCTAAGAAACATACTTCCACTCCAATGAGCTCCTCATCAAAGCTGAGTCGGGATGCAGCTGGTATCGAAGTGGATCCAACGCTTTATCAAAGCATGATAGGCAGTCTCTTATACCTCACTGCTAGTAGACCAGACATTGCCTTCAGTGTAGGCGTGTGTGCTCGATTTCAGGCAGCCCCCAAAGAGTCACATTTAACAGCTGTCAAAAGAATTATCCGTTACATAAATGGCACTTCTGACTATGGGATTTGTACTCAAGAGATTCAAATGAATGCTTAGCCGGATATTCTGATGCTGATTGGGCTGGTTGCATTGATGATAGAAAAAGTACTTCCGGTGGATGCTTTTATCTTGGAAATAACTTGGTGTCATGGATGAGCAAAAAGCAGAATTTAGTCTCTTTATCAACAGCCGAAGCTGAATACATTGCTGCTGCAAGTTGCTGTGCTCAACTACTATGGATGAAGAAGCTTCTTCATGATTATGGAATCACTCAAGACACGATGTGTGTATATTGTGATAATACAAGTGCCATAAACTTGTCCAAGAATCCAGTTCAACATTCGAAGTCAAAACATATCGAAATTCGGTATCATTTCATTCGAGATTTGGTGGAGGAAAGGACCGTGTACTTAGAGTTCATCAACACTGAGAATCAGAAGGCAGACATATTCACTAAACCTCTAGATGGCCCAAAGTTTGAATCTTTGCGTAAGACCATCGGTGTTGGTATCATTCCCTGAACTCTATCTCTTGTGTGTGAACCTATACTACTCTGTGTTGCATACATGTTGTTTTGGTTCCACATGTTTAGTGTCTAACTGTTTTGTTTTTATCTGTTTTGGTTTGCATCTTCTACTTGTGTTGATCTCTCTTTTCTTGCTCTGTTTTGGGTGTGTTCAAAAATTTCAAAAACACATAAAAAAAAAAAATAGAAAATCCAAAAAGTTTGATTGCTTTGTTGAGTTTTGTCTCAAAACATGTTTTGGCTTGTACCTTTGTACTTATGGCTGTGTGCATTTAACGAGCTTAGCTTGTTCCTCATGCACTCATATCAGTGTGGAAGAAATTCTGAAATCTATGTGACTGTTGTAAATAGATCTTCAACCTTGTCATGAATGATTAGTGAATGGTTTTGTTGATCTTGAGACATGCATAGACTCATGCCTATATATCTTCCCACTTTTATTTTTTTTTTTGCTTAAAAGAGCTCTCTAATTGTATATCTCCAAATGAAAAGAGATATAGAGCTGCAAAAGCCTGTCGCACAAACTAGTATTCGACTAGGAAAAAGGGGAAAGCGACCAAAAATAAAATGTATGATGCCCAAAAAGCCAAAGGCTAACTCATCAATTGAAATATCAAAAAATTTCAGGCATCTTTCTCTAAATGAGATTCTCTTTGCTCAAAAGTTGCAAATGATATGTTGAATATGGAGCCAAATGAAAAGCTTCATTGTATTGTTTTCAAGTACGTGTGGGAGGTCATATATGCATGTTTCTATAATTGAGATAGGTCACATAATCTAGTGCTAGTTGTGTATGCCTTGGTTGAATTGATCATTGAAGCTTCACATTAGACTAAGAACTATCTCATTTTGATATCCACACACAACACACAAGTCTATGCTCAACGAATGTCATAATCATTTGTGTGATTGTACTTGATTAAATGTGTTTTTCACATGCTCAATCTTTGTTGATCAAACCCAAAAAGATTTTTGAGTGTTTTATTTGTTTTTGAAAGTGTTTTTATACCTTCTTGTCTCTTGTTCTTGATTTAAAAGCATGTTTTGTGTTTCTTCAAAAACTGGCACAGGGGTTGTTTCGCGAGAAGCTCGCGACTTAGAGCTTCCCGCGAAAAGGGGTTGAGGGAATTCTTTATTTCATCATGTCACACAGAAACTTTCGCGACTGTCTCGCGACCAACAGCTTCTCGCGAAATGCTGTTTGGCTAAAATTGGATTTTTCCAATTTTAGACAGAAGCTACCGCGACTGTCTCGCGACTGTTTCGCGACCTAATGCTTCTCGTGAAAATTTTGTGCTTCAGTGGCACCTCTCGCGACTTTCTCACGACTGTCTCGCCCCTTTCTAACCCGCGAAAAACGCGTGTTTTCTGTCTTTATCTTGCTAATGTGACAGTGTTTCTAAAACACAAAAACTTCCCTCGCTCAACCTTTGTCGAACCTTTTTCAACCCAAGGTCATTTTTTTCCAAAACCCTTCATTCCAAGCATTTTTTCTGCATTTTCTTCTTCAAGGTATGTTTGTCAACCTTTTCTTTCTATGTTTTTGCTTAGATTATGCAGATTTTTTGTTAGGGTTTTCAAAATTGGGAATTTTCGAAACTTTGGGTTGGTTTTTCAAAATTGGATGACTTTTTCTCATTTACTTTGATTGGGCTGTGTCCCATTGGTTGTTTCTACATCTGTGTTGGCCCCTTATGGCATTCTATCTTGTATTGAGGGTAGAGTTTCCCATGTTCATGCATTGCTCATGTCATATTTGTAGTTGTGCATGCTAGGTGTTTGTCAAAATGTCCGAGTGACATTTTTGTGCTAATTCGGAATCAAGTGATTTCAATCCATGGACTTTCACATGTTTGACCTTATTTCACTCAATTTGGTCATTGATAGTGTGTCTCATGCACCTTGCACTTGATCATACATACATACACATGCACATTTGCTTTGTTCCATGCATTGTGTATATGCATTCAGCAGTGTTACTTCTGTTCTGACCTAACCTGAATCTAATCAAGTTCTGTATTCTGTGGTCTGTGGGTTGTGCTCTTGTCTCCTGTTTGTTTTGTGTGCTATGTTGCACAGATGTCTCCATTTAAGACTTCAGCTGTGAAAGGAGGCCGCGACAAAGGGAAAGAGCCGATCATTGATGTTGATGCTGATTCACCTAGACCAAAGCGAACTCGTGGCTCAACAGGAACTTTTGATCCTTACTTGTTCAAGTCTTATGCTGCTTTTGAATCCTTCAAGAACCACTTTCAGGATGCTCCTTTGATAGTTGAAAGGGGGGTTGACCAGCCATCACTCAAAGACACACAAATACCTATTTGGTTTGCCACGAAAGATTGGAACTATCTGCTGTCAACTTTCGAGGATACATACGAGAACATGGTTAAGGAATTCTATGCCAATGCCAGTGTCGTCAGCGATGAGATTAAATGTTGGGTTCGAGGAAAGAGCTTTTCTGTCACACCAACGTACTTGGCGGAAATTATACACATTAACCGGCCAATACTACCCATACCGCCGGTATATGATGAGCTGAACCCAGATGAAGAATATCTCAGACAGTCTTTAGGAGCTGATTTGGAATTCTCTTCCACTAAGAAGTCAATCAATGTGGCATCCCTCTCTTCCGAGCTACGACTTCTCTCAATGATCATGTGTAGCAATCTCTATCCCTTGTCCAGCACCGGATATATGAACCTTGGTCGAGCTTTGTTTTTGAATGATCTGATCACGGATGTAGAGATTGATGTGTGCTCTCATATCTTTCACATTTTGGCAAAAACAGTTGATCGGACTGCTTCAAGGAATTGTCTTCCTTTCTCTCGCCTTATTTCAAAGATTTTGAAGCTCAAAGGTGTCCGTCCATTGGATGATGAACGTCCATATCCACGGCCAAGTCCAATCAACATTCGGTCTCTCCATGCTAGTATGAGCCACGCCAAGAAGAACACCAAGCAAGAATCTCATGCACCATCGGGTTTCTCGAGTTCTGCAACTCGTACCAATGATGAACAGCTCAACAATATCTTCACTGCTCTTCAAGAAATGAGTTCAAAGATGTCCGGACTGGCGACTATCATGTACACTCACCACCGCCGTCTTGATTCACAGTTCACATCTCTCCAAACTCAGATGGACGAAATTCAACGGAAGCTAGAAGGGGATGACTAGCTATTCCATGACAAAAAGGGGGAGATGATGTCATTGATAGGGGGAGTATGGAGATAGGGGGAGAAGAAGTGTTTTGTTGTCTTATGTTTACTTGTTTTGCGTTTAAAGCTTTGATACTACGCTTTATTTAAGTATTATTTCAGATGTTTCTTTTATGATATTCTCTATGCTTTGTAGTATACTTTGCATGTACCCATGTTGCTTTTGTAAGCTTTAAGGGTTGGTTTTTGTTTCATTGCATAGTTTGTAGGCTTTTATGGTTTGTGCCATGTATTTGCAATTCTTTGCTTATGCAGCCTTTATGCTTGTGCTTTTGAAGTTTAATGTCATACATTTACTTCACTACATCACTCTTGTGCCCGTGTAGGATTGTTCCTAGATGCATATACGTTCTATGCATTGGTTGAGTGATGAACACTCTTGTGCCCTAGTAGGATTGTTCCTAGATGCAAATACTTCGAGTATTTTGCATTGGTTGAGTGTTGGATTTGCAAATGGTACTCTTCAATTGAGCTTATCATCTTGCATATCCGGATGTTCATTCCGTGTGTGAATGAGCATAGTAATTGCTTGTGTATAGTGATTACTTGTTTGATCTTGCCATGATCTAGTGTTATCTATTTCATCTTGCTTGATCATGCTATTATTGCTCCATATGTTTTTCAAGTTTTCTGCATACAATGATAATATTTTGTTGTTGTGTTTCAGGAGTTACTTGTTCATATGTTTCAAGAGCTTATCAGAATCTAGAATTAGGTGTGAGTGAGTTTTGCCAGTGTTCCCAAACTCACGTTTAAGTCTAGAGTCTGTTTTAGGGTTTTGTCACGGAATAGCCAAAGGGGGAGATTGTAAAGTTGTGATTTACAACTATGTTTTTTGTTGGCTTTTATTCCGTGCCAAATTTGATTGTAATTAATATCAATTGTTTATACCCTGTATTTGTTGTGGGAATTGATGTAAGGGGTGTGTGATAGAGAGTGTGTGAAGACTCAAGCAAAATTGGAAGCTGAAGGAATCTTGCGGGTATGTCGCGACTAAGCTTCCCGCGAAGTGAGGCATGTGCCCTGCACATGCTTGAATGCGAAGAGTCAGTCCAGGTGGAGACAGCTGTCTCTCGCGAGTATCTCGCGGGTAAGGCCTTCCCGCGAGACACTCGCGAGACATGCTATTCTGCCAACCTGTACTGAATGACTCACACATTTTGCACCTATCCTATATAAACCCCTATTACCCACAAATGTTAAGGAATGGTTCAGAGAGAAAACCCTAGCCAAACACATTTGCAATTAGAGATTGTCATCCCCACCTTTCTCTATACACTTGCTTGTGGTATCTCCTCAACCCTTCCCTCTCCATTTTCCACACCATTGAGAGGTTGACAGCCCAAACACTTACCACACCTTTTGAGAGTGTTGAGTGACATTTTGGTGCTGCTGGGAAGCATTGGAAGAAGCCTGGAATGGCAGATGCAACATGGAGCTTGTTGCGGGATCCGGAGAACTAAGACAAGACACGGTTCCGAGAAGCCTTGTTGGAGTAGAAGCTTGGAGGGCTTAGGTACATCGGGTAGATTAGGCTTGGAGGGTCTCTTGCTTACTCATGTATCCCAACTGATTGTCTAGTGGATCGATTTCCGCTTGGAGGGCGGCGGAGAGGTTTTTCGCCGAGTTCTTCGGTTTCCTCTTCGAAAACACGTCTCGGTGTTTTATGTGTTTGCATCCTTCTTCTCTACTCTTATTTTATTCCATTATACTGCTGAGTTGCTTAGTTTATGGATTAGAGTAGCTTACTTGTTCATCCGCTCGCTTTTACACTATTCCGCACTTTATATTAAAGTTGTGTAAAATCTATCGAGCCGTAAGTTTAATTAGGGGGTCTAAACAGCTCTTGTGTTTTCAACATGTTTTTTGAGCTTTCACTGATGTTGGTGGTGAAGAAGATGGTGATGAAGCAAAGTGAATGGGTGAAACATATGACACCATGGTGCTGGCCCTATACGTTGGGGATTTTCAAGTGTAGATGTTTCTGGGAAGTACACCTTGGGATACGGGACTGACTGCATGCTGAATGAGGTCCGGTGGCAAGTCATAGAATGCGTCTGTGTGATGGGACCATGTCGACGAATGTTAAGTTGAAGTAATTTCAGAAGTATATTTTCTGAAATTCTTCAAGCTAATTTTAAGTTGGAGTAATTCCAGAAAGTGTGTTTTGAGGTACCAGCAACGATGACCTTTGAGTCCCACACTGGTGGGGACATGGAATCAGGCTTTGGTGACCATTTACCGGCACCAAATGTTGATTTCTGATGAGCTGGTGCCTTGGAGGTTGTTTCAAGTGTTGGATGGGAGAAAATTTGTAGGATACCCCAACACCTTTTACCACCTTCACCTACTACCACTTGTTGGAAAAGCACAGAAAATGAAAGGTGGAGCTAACTTGTGATCCTGGTTTTAGAAACCAGCCAAGTTGCTATTTGTTCCGAACCGCTACTTCTGTTGGAAGACCAAGCAATTGGAGAGAGACTACAAGAGCCCTGAGCTTAGGAACAGGTGTCTCTGCCGGACTTAGATTTCCTGGCCAACCAAGTCCAAGGAAGCATGGAACGACGATACCAGCCTTGTTATGAGTAATTTTATGGACAAATGTGGTCGTTAAATGGAGAAACAAAATTTGTTTGGATCTCAAAACTACAATGATGTTGTGAAGAGGGTTTCTACTGAACCATGAGAGGGTTGATTTCAAATTGATTATGAAGCAATATTGGTTGCTAGGTGTTGAGAATGATGAGGCCATAGTGAGAAATGGTTGTGAGAAGGAGAACTTGAAAATTTGAAAGAAGCAAATCTTCATTTCATGATTCGGTGTGTTTTTCTTGATGAGTTTTCGATGAATCCGACCCTTCTATTTATAGCGGAGAGATGAAGAATGGTAGATGGGTAGTTGAGAATGACAGATGAGAATTTTTGGTGAGAATGGTGGATGAGAACGGTAGGCATCGAATGGGAATGGTAGGTTGGAGATTGGTAGGCACTGAATGGGAATGGTAGGTTGAACTGGTGACCCAATGTAATTTCAAGTTCAAGACACTTGTGTGAGTTCATCTTTACTTTGAAAGGGAAGCCTTGATGAAGTCTGGAGAATAACCCTGAAGGAATCCGAACCAAATGGATGAATTTCCAATTTTGATCTTGGGAGCTTAAGTTTTAGACACTGCTAGTATTTTGGAGAAGTTTCCAAGTCCAAAACAAATAAGCGGATTTCAAAATCAGAATCTTTGCAAAAATCTGAATAGGACAAGCTTTGCTTGGACATCTTAATTCTTGGTCAAAGTTCACATCAAAGCCAACAGCTGTAGAATCACACTATTTTAGCAATTTTGGATTCTTGAATGAAGAAATAGACCCCAAAATTGGAATCTACGCGAAAAATTGGATAAGACAGGCCCTTCTTGAAAATTTTTTACTTTTGGTCAGGATTTATGTAAAAGTCAACTTTTTGGAAATTGGACTGTTTATGCAATTTCTGAGTCTCGAACAAAGAAACGGATTCCAGAATCGGAATATACGCAAAAAACTGAGTGGGACAGGGCCCTTTTGAAAATTTTGACTTTTTTGGTCAAAGTCAAAGGTCCAACTTGGTCTAAGCCCTTCTTTTTTCTTTTCTTTTTTTTTTTAAAAATTTATTTCAAGCGGTTTGGATCTGAATCACTGTTTTGGGTAAGGCTGAACAAACGGGTCAACCAAACAGTGGATGATGATGTCATCCATGACGTCATAGTGCTGGAGTGCGCATCGGCTTATGGCGCGTGTATGCACAGATTTGAAGAACTAGGCCGCAAGTCATTGAGAGATTGTGGTGGTGCGTGGAGGCGCGTGGTGGCTCCATTGTTGATGATCTTTCTAGGTTTTGTTGTTTGAATTCCTTAGAAGATTTCTGTGGGTTGATTTTTTTGTGAAATCTTGTCAGAAGTTTTAGAAATCTGGAAGAGGAGACGGCAAGCATTGTTGGACTTGTTGCCATTTTAGTCTACATTGTGGTTCTGATAGTGTTTGACATCTCGAGCAGATTGTTTAACCAGCAAGTGTCTCTTACTGCTTTCAAGGTCGGTAGCACTGTCGCTTTGAGCAATATGCGGCCTAGAACTTCATTCCAGGTCTAGTGCTTTCCTCTAGGTGACATGTGTACTCTTTGCAAGCCTATAAGCATTTTTTGAGAGCTAGTGCCATAGTTTCTTTCTAACAACATGATGCATTTATGGGCACTTACCCCTTTTTTTCAAGGTTTGGTGCAGTTTTCTTTGACTTTGAGTGCATTCAAGTTGCAAAGTTTGACTTTAAACATTATCCTCTTTTTTTTTTTTTGGTCTGTTATCTCAAAAGTTTTCTATATAAAGCCACCTGGGGTTTGCATTAAATTGTACAAGCATAGTTGCCAATGGTTAGCATGATACTCTAAATGTAGAGAACTTATGCTTTTTTTTTTTCTTTTTTCTCCTTTTTTTATTTAATTTATGCTTTGTTTGTACTAACCCCTTTTTTTTTACAGGCTAGAGATTAAAATTGAAGATCGCTTGCCTTTTTTTTTTCTTTTTTTGTTTAGACGTGTCATGAGATTTTCTTCTGACAAGTTCTTTGTTGTTGTTTTGTTTCTATTATGCAGCAGGCTTTTCTTATTCTTTGGGCTTTAACGTCAAGCTTTACACCAACGTTCTTAGCCTGGTGTCCATCTTTATTTTGGCAGCTTTACATTTCATTGAACACAACATTTTTATAGTGATGTTTGTCTCCATCCTTGACGTTCTCATAGCAACAGTCATCTAGGCAACAATGTTATCAAAGGTTTTCCTGATTCAATGATGCTATTACTAGTACTTGACTTTGAAGTTGTACTAGCCTTTGTCTTGGCAATTAAGCTGCACTAACACTTGTCTTTTCAACGCAGCCACCTCAAGGGTCTTTGCAATGTAGCCATATCAAGAGTCTTTACCATGAAGCCGTGCCAGCATTTGTCCTTGTACTGAAGCCATATTAACACTCGACTTCACAATAACGCTAAATCCATTTTTTTTCTTTGTATCAAAATCGTGTCACCACTTATCTTTGTCATGAAGCTACGCCAACACTTGCATTTGCATTGAAGCATCACCCTTACTTTGTCTACTGAAGCAATATTTGCACTTGCATTTGCTATGAAGTCGCGCCATCATTTGCCTTTGTAATGAAACTGCACTAGCACTCTTTTTTGCCATAAAGCTGCCTCGACATTTTATTTGCATTGAGGTCGTTCCAACATTCATCTTTGCCATGAAGAAATATTTGCACCATCATTTGCACTAAAGTTGTGCCAACATCCATCTTTGCCATGAAGCTACGTCAACACTTGGCATTAGCACTTGCACTCGCATTGAAGTTGCACCAATATTGACCTTTATAATAAAGCTACAACAGCACCAATTTTTAGAGGCAACATAGCTTAGACATCGAGGGTGCATAGCACTATAGCCAAACATCAAGATTTCAAAGATACCAACAAGACGTTGAAGAAGCAAGGAGTCCCTATCAAGACTTTGAAGATGCAAGGAAATGCCAACAAAACCTTGAAGAAGCAAGGAGTCCCTATCAAGACTTTGAAGATGCAAGGAAATGCCAACAAAACCTTGAAGATGCGGGAAAAAATGACGCCAATACTTTGAATATGTCGAAACATGCCACCAAGAATTTTGACATTGCATGAACATGTCCATAGAGGAGAGATGATGCAACACCGACTTCGGATATATAATCTATCATCATTCTGGAGGAAGTTGACGTCGTCCAGATTTCAGAGACATGATGTGAAATGACACCACTCAGAAAGGAGATGATGTGGTTCAAATTTCAGAGCTATGAAGTGGCACAACCTATAAGAGAGACGATGTAGCTTAGACTTGCAAGGTACAAGAAGATGCCCCCAAGAGATAAGTGATGCAAAGCATACTTCAGAAACGTGGGAGAATGTCCATAGAAGATGGGCAATGCCATGCAAACTTCATTTAGTCTTCATCTTCAACTACAACGATCTTTGATCATCCTATTGAGCAGTTGACTGTCTTTAAGCAATACCTTGCCAACCAAAGGGACCTTAAAAGCATATTGATGATTGTTGGAAAACTCTTCAAGCTAGACTGGCAATCCTTCTTCTTTTCATGTGACTGAACTTAGTGAAAAGTACTAAGCTACCTACATACCTCGGAGAGAGATCAAGTCATTACGTAGTTCAACAGATTTTTTTTTTTTAATTTTTTTTTAATGATTTTTTTTATAGTTTTTTTTTTTTTTTTTGGCAAAAAGGAAGGCTCACGTGTGTAATCCTCGCCCTACGCCCCACAGCATTTCATGGGTACCAATTGCGCAATAGTGGGTATCACCACTAATCGAACCTGAGATTTCGGCCTCAAGGGTGACATGGGCATCCAACCATTATGCCACACTCGTAGTTGGTGACATAGAGGGGGATTAATTTCTCTTTATTGGTATGCTTTCAAAGATAATGGGAAGAGCTACAGTGGGTAGTTTAAGCTCTTACCAAGGAGCAATCCTCGATTTTCAAGTGTAGAAGTGTTTAAGGAACTTCCACTGAAGGGGTAGATCCTTGCATCATCATTGTCAATCAACTTGCGAGCTTGGTTGGTATTTGCCCCCTGCTTGAGAGTCGGAAGTACATCACAAGCAATGGTCACATGGTTTGACCTGACAACTTCATTGAAGTCTAGACCAATCTTGTTTTCTTTGGCAAGCTTCATGATTTGTTCTTTGAAGACAAAGCATTTTTGGATTCGGTGGCCAATGATGCAATGATATTTGCAGTAGTTTGGGTCATCAACTTTCCCCATGTCTTTTGGTCTCTTGCATTCTAGCAATTCAATCAGCTTCAATTGCAATAGTTGTTCTAAGATGTTTAGCACATCTTCATCAGGGAATGGATATACTTTTTGTTCACGTTCTTGAAAAGTTAGGCGACGCACCTCGTTCTTTTGCCATCCTTCAAGCTGTTTTTCATTTGTCTTTGCTCCTCTTCTTGGAACTTTAACTACGATAATGTTAACAACCATTGAGTCTTTGAGATTTCTTTTTACATTCCTGTCATTCCTCCTTACTTCCTTTCTGCTTTCCTCAGGTACGAGAGGTTTTGTATTTCCACGCTAGCAATATTCAGCTCCATGTCATGCGCACAAGTTGCTAACTCTTCAAATGTTTGAGGCTCTATCCCTTGAAGGAGGTAAAGAAGTCCCCAATGCATGCCTTGGATGCATATCTCTACAGCAGATATTTCAGAAAGTCTATCCTTGCAATCCAAACTCAAATAATGCCATCAATTGATATAATTGACCAACGACTCATTTTCCCATTGCTTGGTATTAGTAAGCTCCATTATGCTCACTGTGCGACGCGTGCTATATCGGTCAATAAAATGTCTTTCGAGTTGTTCTCAACTGTTAATTGACACAAGTTCTTAGTCTGTATACCAATCGAAGGCATTCCCCTTGAGCGAACGGACAAATTGCTTTACAAGGAGGCCTCCTTGAGTCCCTTTGTTCTTACAAGTTTCTACAAAGTGAGCATTGTGTTACTTAGGATTTCCTTTGCCATCAAACTACAAGAACTTCGGGGGTTGATACCCATTTGACATTCTTATGTTGTTGATGCGCTTTGTATAGGGTTTTGAATATGTGAGAGAACTTGTAGAAGAACCTCCATATTGTGCTTGAATGGTATTTGTTATCATGTCTTATAATTGTTGAACTGATAACGAAGCAACCGAAGTAGATTCTTCACGTTGAGGAGTGTCTTGATTTTCTTTCCCTTTGTCATCCTTGGTAGAAGTGAAGCCAAATGGGAATTTAGGACAATGGCTTGATTCACCAAGATCTTGTATTTCAAGTTTATTCATTAGAGTTGCAATTTGGAGGTCCTTATCTTCAAGTGCTTTTGTGAGAAGGACGACCCTTTGCACCATTTAAGCCATCTTTTCTTCCATGGTAGAGGTGTTAGTCATCATGACTGACACAACTTCCCAAGATGATGAGAAGGAAGTGAAGTGAAGTGAGCCCGTGGAATCTCATTTTTTGGGTTCCCTTCGGTGGGAGAGAAATCGTGTGACCAACTTCTTATGAAGGAAGAAAGGGATTTTCCCCCATACTTAAGGTGTTCCAAGGTGGAGGTATCCTTGTTGATGACCTTGTTTCTTGTAAGAGGGTCTAAGGAGATGATTATCTGGACCTTGGCTCCCTTGGTTGATTAATATTAAAGTTGATTGTTTGCTTTGGGTTGGCTACAATTGATTACACCAATGCAGTTGTTGGTGGTAGCCGTACCAAGTTTAGTTGAAGTAGTTATTGTTGAAGCTTGAATGTTCTTGCTAGTGGCAATTGAAGTTGGTAGCAAGATGATGAAGATTTTTTTCTTTAAAGGAGAATGAGATGAGAGGTAGAGAGGTCCCACTGGGCATGCCAGAATTTGTAGATGACTAAATTTCTAGTTTGAAATAAATCAAACAAGTAAAATAGTTTCACAAATGTGAATTTGTATTGATGAATATGTGGTACAATTCTCTGAAATTACAAAAGAGTGATCCTCTGATTCGATCTCCTTGAAAGACTTGTTGATTGGAATTGTATTAATGTGATTTTGACTCGAACACCAACAATCCTTCAATTTGACTGAAGGATGGATCGAAGGCCCTTGAAACAGAATTACAATGAATCTCTGGCTATGTGCTTGTTAGAAATTCTTTGTTCTTCGTGTTCTTGGTGCGTTCTTCGTCTTCGAAGATTTGTGGTGGAAGTTCTTCGGTGCTTTAGAGGCTTGAATCCGTAGAGCTTCATTGATTTATGGTTTGTTGAGGTTTCTAGAGGCTTTTGAGTTTGATTCTGGCAAACTTTAGTATCTAGGCATATAGTTTGGATGATTCTACTTCGAATGTTCTTCGATTTTGAGGTTAAAGTTCTTGAAGTTCTTGAAGGCTTTAAGGCTTGATTCCTGGAGAGTTTATGTACTTCTGAATCTTCTCTGATGCTACTTATGCTTTAAATGGCTTGGGTCCCCTCCTTAAATGCTTTAGGAAGGCTTCTATTTATAGGAGTTTGGGGGTGGGTGAGCGACACGTGGCGGAGTTTGATTGGTGACACATGTCACAGCCTGATTGGTCTGCTTATGTCATCGCTTACACGAGCTGGATTGCTTATGTCATCGCTTACACGTGCTAGACTGCTTATGTCATCGCTAACACGTGCTGATGTATGATTGGTTTTTGCATGACACTTGGCAAATTTCTGTTGGTTTTTAAGTAGTGATAGCAAAACCTAGTAACAATACATGGAGCTTTGTAATTGGTTGTATTTTGTGGACTTGGTAGTATGATGTGTTAGCTTATGATAAGTCAGGAATTTTCCCTCTCTACAGCAGGTTTTAAGCAAACCATGTGACCTAGCTGGGATTTAATAACTTGGCCACCTGAGTTTCTAAATTATGTAAAATTACATTAATAGGTCTACCTTATTGAATTCTTTATTGTTTAATATATGATAATATGGCAATTTAAATAAGAGAATGAAAGCTCGAAAACGTGTTGAAAACACAAGAGCTGTTTAGACCCCCTAATTAAAATTACGGCTCGATAGATTTTACACAACTTTAATATAAAGTGCGGAATAGTGTAAAAGCGAGCGGATGAACAAGTAAGCTACTCTAATCCATAAACTAAGCAACACAGCAGTATAATGGAATAAAACAAGAGTAGGGAAGAAGGATGCAAACACAGAAAACACCGAGACGTGTTCTCGAAGAGGAAACCGAAGAACTCGGCGAAAAACCTCTCCGCCGCCCTCCAAGCGGAAATCGATCCACTAGACAATCAGTTGGGATACATGAGTAAGCAAGAGACCCTCCAAGCCTAATCTACCCGATGTACCTAAGCCCTCCAAGCTCCTACTCCAACAAGGCTTCTCGGAACCGTGTCTTGTCTTAGTTCTCCGGATCCCGCAACAAGCTCCATGTTGCATCTGCCATTCCAGGCTTCTTCCAATGCTTCCCAGCAGCACCAAAATGTCACTCAACACTCTCAAAAGGTGTGGTAAGTGTTTGGGCTATCAACCTCTCAATGGTGTGGAAAATGGAGAGGGAAGGGTTGAGGAGATACCACAAGCAAGTGTATAGAGAAAGGTGGGGATGACAATCTCTAATTGCAAATGTGTTTGGCTAGGGTTTTCTCTCTGAAGCATTCCTCAACATTTGTGGGTAATGGGGGTTTATATAGGATAGGTGCAAAATGTGTGAGTCAGTCAGTATAGGCTGGCAGAACAGCATGTCTCGCGAGTGTCTCGCGGGAAGGCCTTACCCGCGAGATACTCGCGAGAGACAGCTGTCTCCACCTGGCCTGACTCTTTGCATTCCAGCATGTGCAGGGCACATGCCTCACTTCACGAGAAGCTTAGTCGCGACATACCCGCGAGATTCCTTCAGCTTCCAATTTTGCTTGAGTCTTCACACACTCTCTATCACACACCTCTTACATCAATTCCCACAAAAGATACAGGGTGTAAACAATTGATATTAATTACAATCAAATTTGGTACGGAATAAAAGCCAACAAAACACATAGTTGTAATTCACAACTTTACAATCTCCCCCTTTGGCTATTCCGTGACAAAACCCTAAAACAGACTCTAGACTTAAACGTGAGTTTGGGAACACAGGCAAAACTCGCTCACACCTAATTCTAGATTCTGATAAGCTCTTGAAACATATGAACAAGTAACTCCTGAAACACAACAACAAAATATTATCATTGTATGCAGAAAACTTGAAAAACATATGGAGCAATAATAGCATGATCAAGCAAGATGAAATAGATAACACTAGATCATGGCAAGATCAAACAAGTAATCACTATACACAAGCAATTACTATGCTCATTCACACACGGAATGAACATCCGGATATGCAAGATGATAAGCTCAATTGAAGAGTACCATTTGCAAATCCAACACTCAACCAATGCAAAATACTCGAAGTATTTGCATCTAGGAACAATCCTACTAGGGCACAAGAGTGTTCATCACTCAACCAATGCATAGAACGAATACGCATCTAAGAACAATCCTACACGGGCATAAGAGTGATGTAGTGAAGTAAATGTATGACATTAAACTTCAAAAGCACAAGCATAAAGGCTGCATAAGCAAAGAATTGCAAATACATGGCACAAACCATAAAAGCCTACAAACTATGCAATGAAACAAAAAAACAACCCTTAAAGCTTACAAAAGCAACATGGGTACATGCAAAGTATACTACAAAGCATAGAGAAAAAAAAAACATAAAAGAAACATCTGAAATAATACTTAAATAACGCGTAGTATCAACCAAAAGCCGTAAAACAGTTATAAAAACTAAAAAATACTGAATAAAAACTGTCTTTAAAACCAATAACCAATGTTACTAAGTTGCTAGACTATGCTCCCCCTAACACTGTGCAAGCTCTTCTCTAGCTCCCCCTCAGAGTTTTCTCCCCCTTTTTGACCGGAATGGCCAAAGGGTCAGAACTGTTCTGATTCTGAATCCGAGCCGAGCTCCATAGATAAGTCTTGCACTTGAGACGAGAGCGCGGTGATCTGTCCTTGAAGATATGCAAACTGGTCCGCGGTGTACTGCACATGTGAGTCAAGCACCGTAGACATCTGATCCATCTTAGCTAGCAACTGATCCAGTTTGCTTAAGCCTTGTGGAGGAGCCGAAGATGATGGCTGTGCAGAGGGCTCAGGAGCCGAGGTGAACCTGTCAATCTCTTCCTCTGTATCTTCGCCTTCATCCTGCTGAACCTGTCGTGGTGGTGGTATGGTATGCACACCGGTCTTCGATCCCTTGATGTGTGCAGTGCTTCTAGTCAGTGTGTGACCACCAATGGGATAGTCCCTCTGAACAACCGTGAGGCCACTGGGCAGCTTGAGCTTTGCCTTGGCAATTAGTCCCATGATCAAAGAGGGGAACGGCATCACAGTTCGTGAATTCTGCTTGGTGATGCTCTTCTTCAGGACATGCATGATATGGCCACAAATGTCAATCTCCTTATGTGTGAAGAGATCATACAGAAATCTTGTTCTTGGAGCAGAGAGAGTGGTGAGATTGGTGACCGGATAAAGATTGTGAATCATCACATAGCTTAGGGTCCTCATTTCTGGAGAGAACTTGATGGTGTTCATGGATGATTTCTTCGGTTCACCACCAAGGAGTTTAATCATTTCGTGAGTAGAACCCATTCTGTCCTCATAAGCAACAGTGATTGGCTGAAATGGAGGACGAGTTTCTAGGAAATCTTGAATGCTCTCTCTTGTAATCACAAACTCCTTGTGTCGTACCCAGCACTCAATACATTCTCCGTTGACAGTGGCATTGGAGAAGAACTCTTTGATAATCTCTGAATAGACCACTCCAGTTGGGTTCAGCAACTTGGTCCAAGTTCTATCTTTGAACACTTCAGGGATGAAAGTGTCCTCAAGCGTCTCTAACTGGACTACACGTTCCATGATGATTGTCTTGTCCTTGTAGCAGTCATTGTATTTCATATCAGCTTCTATAGACTTGAAATGATCAGAATCAGTTCGGGCTCGCTTTGAAGACGATTTCTTCTTGGCAGCATGCTTGGTGGGAGACATCTGCACAATTTTACAAAGCAAAGAAGGAAAAAAATATGCACCAACACAAATCAGAAGACAAACTTCATTAGATTCAAGTTAGTTCCAAATTAGACTTAAAACAAACTGAAAACAGAGCATGAAACATACTAAACATTATGCTAAAAGGTTCCAACTAATAAGGCATAACAACAATGCAACAAATTAGGAAATAGTGCAAGAGTGTGTGTCTGTGTGCATGTGCTGATGAGTGTGTGCGGCATGAGATGCATGAGGGTGCCTAAGTGTGCCTAGGTGTGTGCCAAGAGTGTGCAACAAAAGCAAAGTGAGTGAAACACACAAACAAAGACCAAACCTGAGTAGAATAAGGTCAAGCAAGTGAAACACCATGGATTGAAATCACTTGATTCCATTTTGTCACAAAAATGTCACTTGGACATTTTGACAAACACTTAGCGTGCACAAATGCAAATAATACATGAATAATGCATGAACAAATGAAAATCTACCCTCAATACAAGATAAAATGTCACAAGGGGCTAACACAAGTGCAGAAACAACTAATGGGACACAGCCCAATCAAAATAAATGAGAAAAATTCAACCAATTTTGAAAACCAACCCAAAGTTTCGAAAATTCCCAATTTTGAAAACCCTAACAAAAATTCTGCATAATCTAAGCACAAACTTATAAAGAAATGGTTAACAAACATACCTTGAAGAAGAAAATGCAGAAAAAATGCTTGGATTGAAAGGAAATGAATGGAATAGTGATTTTGGGTTGAAAAAGTTTGAGAGAGGTTGAGCGAGGGAAGTTTGATATGTTTGAAAAACTGTCACATCAGCTATATAAAAACTGAAAACACGTGTTTTTCGCGGGTTAGGGAGGGGCGAGACAGTCGTGAGAGGTGCCACTGAAGCACAAAATTTTCGCGAGAAGCATTAGGTCGCGAAATAGTCGCGAGACAGTCGCGGTAGCTATTGTCTGAAATTGGAAAAATCCAATTTTAGCCAAACAGCATTTCGCGAGAAGCTGTTGGTCGCGAGACAGTCGCGAAAGTTTCTGTGTGACATGATATAATAAAGAATTCCCTCAACCCATTTTCGTGGGAAGCTCTAAGTCGCGAGCTTCTCGCGAAACTACCCCTGAACCAGTTTTTGAAGAAACACAAAAACATGCATTTTGATCAAAAACAAAAGACAAGAGAGTATAAAAACACTTTCAAAAACACATAAAACACTCAAAAATCTTTTTGGGTTTAATCAACAAAGATTGAGCATGTGAAAAACACATTTAATCAAGTACAATCACACAAATGATTATGACATTCATTGAACATAGACTTGTGTGTTGTGTGTGGATATCAAAAATGAGATAGTCCTTAGTCCAATGTGAAGCTTCAATGATCAATTCAATCAAGGCATACACAACTAGCACTAGATTATGTGACCTATCTCAATTATAGAAACATGCATATATGACCTCCCACACGTACTTGATAACAATTCATTGAAGCTTTTCATTTGGCTCCATATTTAACATATCATTTGCAACTTTTGAGCAAAGAGAATCTCATTTAGAGAAAGATGCCTGAAATTTTTGATATTTCAATTGATGAGTTAGCCTTTGGCTTTTTGGGCATCATACATTTTATTTTGGTCGCTTTCCCTTTTTCCTAGTCGAATACTAGTTTGTGCGACAGGCTTTTGCAGCTCTATATCTCTTTTCATTTGGAGATTTACAATTAGAGAGCTCTTTTAAGCAAAAAAATAAAAAATAAAAGTGGGAAGATATATAGGCATGAGTCTATGCATGTCTCAAGATCAACAAAACCATTCACTAATCATTCATGACGAGGTTGAAGATCTATTTACAACTGTCACATAGATTTCAGAATTTCTTCCACAATGATTTGAGTGCATGAGGGACAAGCTAAGCTCGTAAAATGCACAAAGCCATAGGTACAAAGGTACAAGGTAAAATATGTTTTGAGACAAAACTCAACAAAGCGATCAAACTTTTTGGATTTTCTATTTTTTATGTGTTTTTGAAATTTTTTGAACACACCCAAAGCAGACCAAGAAAAGAAAAATACCAAAGACAACCGGTACAAATCTACCGGACAAAATAACAACAGTAAAAATAGAGCAATGCATGAAAAGATGCAACAACAAATGTCCCTATATATTGAAAGAATTTATGCATGGACATGTTATAATGCTTATGCATGAGTACCCCTTTTCACCCACACGTCATGTGCGTTTGGGGTGATATCCTTAACGGATTGGGTACGAGAAATTGGGCTATCAAACCTTCTGGTGAAACTCTCCAAGCAGGTGGTGAAGCCCCAATCATTTTCATTACGTCCATCATGCCAGGATCATGATTCTGACTTCTCGGTTGTTCACCACCCCAAGACCTCATGTCATTTCTTCTTCCTCGTGACCGGGGTGCGCTTGAATTGTTGTCTGATCTCAGCTTTCGACAGTTGGGTCTAGTATGTCCCTGCATTCCGCAGTAATGACACACATAGTCCGTTCTAGGACTCCGTTGTGATCTTGGGAGAGATCTTCCTCTGGTTTCATGTCTACCCATGGAATGATTTCAGGGCTTATTCACCATCTGTTGCTCACTCACATTCTTCTTCTCAGCCTTAACATTCTCAAGACTGGACTCTTCCACAATAGGCTCTATGGCCTTCACAAATTTCACTTCTTTGGTAACTTTGGCTGATGAGCTGCTTCCTCCGATATATCCTAACCCGGACTTGTCTGAAGAAGGTTTTTGAAATGAGATAACATCATCTAGCTTCTGGGAAGAGACTCTCTCTATCTTGGCATGAGCTTGCACTACCTCTTGCTCAAGAAACCTCACCTTCGTATAGGCTTTAGACAACTCGCCATTTAGTGTCTCAATCTCACACTTAGCCTCTTTATATCTAATCAAGAGACTTCTATAATCTTCCTCAGCTTTCCTCATTTTCCTTACAGCCGCTTTGGCTACTCTAGTATACTCTCCCGACTTCTCAAGTAATAAAGAGTAATTTTCTTGAAGATTGGCTGTATTCTCTTCTTCTTCTTCTTCAGCATCTGATTCTTCCACAATCCCAATTGACTCTAAATCAGAATGCTCACCAAGCTCCTTCACAAGTGCACCCAAATCATCCGATGACTCCACATGAGCAATGGTCATGAATGCGGAGTAGTTTCCCTCTCCGTCACAGCTCTCTTCCGAGTCAGAATCAGAAGAATCTGAATCACTGAGTGTCGTGGCATAAGCTTTGCCTTTTCCCCTCAGAAAATTTGGGCAATCCTTCTTTAGATGTCCATGGCCATTGCACTCATAGCATATAATTTCTGAAGAAGGTTGAGACTCCCTCCCTTCTTTTCTTGTAAACTCTTTCCTATCACCTCTTGAAGATGAAAATTTTCCTTTGTTGAATGGTTTCCCACTGTTCTTCATCTTCAGAAATTTACAGAAGTTTTTCGCAAGAAATGCTACTTCCTTTTCCACCCCATCTTCTTCGGAGGAATCACCCATCCTTTCGGTGATGGTTTTAAGAGCAAGTGATTTACTCATCTTATGGAAAGGCAGTCCCATCTGATATGTTTGGAGAGACCCAACTAATTCTTGAATTTTAATCTCATCCAAATCCTTGCTTTCCTCTATTGCTGTAACTTTTGCTCTAAAGCTTTCAGGCAAGGACCTCAATACTTTTCTCACCACCTTAGCATCTTCAATCTTCTCCCCAAGATCGAGTTTAGCAATTACAATTTCATTGAGCTTCCCATAGAATGAATCAAACGGTTCATCATCACCCATCTTGAGCTCTTCAAATTTGGTGGTAAGCATCTGAAGCTTTGTGTCCTTAACTTTCTTTGTACCCTCATAAGTAGTCTCCAAAATCTCCCAAGCTTCTTTGGCTACTGTCATATGAGAGATCCTGTGGAATTCATCAGGAGACAAAGCACAAAATATAGCGTTTAAAGCTTTACTATTTGCATTGGCTGCTGCGAGAGCGGCCTTATCCCAATTAGCCTTAGGAGCCTCCGGCTTAGTCCAGCCTAGCTCTACCGCATCCCACATGGTATCTTCTATAGAGCATAAAAACGCTCTCATTCTGACTTTCCAGAATGCGTAATTGTTCCCATCAAAAAATGGTGGAACATTGAGCGATTAAGACCGGTCCATCTCAGATAGGGTCAAGGATCACACTAAGGTATTTAAACCAAGCAAGTGTACCCGCTCTAATACCAATTGAAAGCTCAAAAACGTGTTGAAAACACAAGAGCTGTTTAGACCCCCTAATAAAATTACGGCTCGATAGATTTTACACAACTTTAATATAAAGTGCGGAATGGTGTAAAAGCGAGCGGATGAACAAGTAAGCTACTCTAATCCATAAACTAAGCAACACAGCAGTATAATGGAATAAAACAAGAGTAGGGAAGAAGGATGCAAACACAGAAAACACTGAGACGTGTTCTCGAAGAGGAAACCGAAGAACTCGGCGAAAAACCTCTCCGCCACCCTCCAAGCGGAAATCGATCCACTAGACAATCAGTTGGGATACATGAGTAAGCAAGAGACCCTCCAAGCCTAATATACCCGATGTACCTAAGCCCTCCAAGCTCCTACTCCAACAAGGCTTCTCGGAACCGTGTCTTGTCTTAGTTCTCCGGCTCCCGCAACAAGCTCCATGTTGCATCTGCCATTCCAGGCTTCTTCCAATGCTTCCCGGCAGCACCAAAACGTCACTCAACACTCTCAAAAGGTGTGGTAAGTGTTTGGGCTATCAACCTCTCAATGGTGTGGAAAATGGAGAGGGAAGGGTTGAGGAGATACCACAAGCAAGTGTATAGAGAAAGGTGGGGATGACAATCTCTAATTGCAAATGTGTTTGGCTAGGGTTTTCTCTCTGAAGCATTCCTCAACATTTGTGGGTAATGAGGGTTTATATAGGATAGGTACAAAATGTGTGAGTCAGTCAGTACAGGCTGGCAGAACAACATGTCTCGCGGGTGTCTCGCGGGAAGGCCTTACCCGCGAGATACTCGCGAGAGACAGCTGTCTCCACCTGGCTTGACTCTTCGCATTCCAGCATGTGCAGGGCACATGCCTCACTTCGCGGGAAGCTTAGTCGCGACATACCCGCGAGATTCCTTCAGCTTCCAATTTTGCTTGAGTCTTCACACACTCTCTATCACACACCCTTTACATCAATTCCCACAACAAATACAGGGTATAAACTATTGATAGTAATTACAATCAAATTTGGCACGGAATAAAAGCCAACAAAACACATAGTTGTAAATCACAACTTTACAGAGAAAACCTCTCTAAAAAAAGAGAGAGAGAGAGAGAGAGAGAGAGAGAGAGAGAGAGAAAACCTAAAGAAAAATAAAAGTATTTTTCTCTCAATTCTTTGCTGTTTAATGTATGATAAACTAATAATTCAATAATATATCACTTTTCAGTTTCATATAGCCAGTTAGCACGTATGTATGAGTATATTAGTATATGTTACGTAGGTTATTACTTAAACCTTCTTTTCTCTTCTTTTTTTGCGTTTTGTTTTCTTTATTTGTTTATTGCTTTAAGTTTAAGTCTTTAACCATTTTTTTTTTCTCTTCTTTTGTTTACGTAGTTTGAGATTTTCCATTTTTTTTTAATATAAAAAATTTTAAGACATGTAACAAGATTTTATTTAGCAAATTTTTTGTTGCAATCTTATGACATTCATTTCTTTTTTTGTGCATTTATAGAATTTCTAATGCTATTACTTGTGAAACCTTAATTTTGAATTATAACGACAAGTTTATTTTAATGCATATGCCTTTTAAAAAAAAAAATTACAAATTAATGCTATGATATCACAAAAATATATATATATATATATATATATATATATATATAATTTATTTGAACCTACGGTTCAACCAATGACCCACTGATTGAACCACTCATCAATTGGGTCAATGTCCGATGCGGTTTTAATAATATCAATATCTTTTGTAATAAAGAATAGTAATAATATACTCCATCCATCTTAAATTATTGGCCTCTATTCCATTTTTAATGTCCCAAAATTTAGTTCTGATTGAGAAGTCAATATATAAATGAATCCAGTTAATGAGTGTCCTTAAAGCATTTGTTAAAGGATCATGTTAGAAAAGTTTTAATATTATTTTTATAGAAAATATAAATAGCTGTAAAAAGAGTTAGTTTTATTTTTTACTTCTCAGAAATAAGTTTCTAAAAATATTTTTTAAACTAATGGCCTTTAGACATCCATTAACTTTTCTTAAATAAATCTCCTAACTTACTGTTTATTGTTTGCTTTATTTAAAAAGTCAACATCATTCTTTTTCTAGAGTTTAAGGCAATTTTTAAAAATTTGTACATTTTTAATTGAAAGACAAAGCATTAAATATTACTCTCTTAAAAAGTTGGATTTTCTAAACGTGACTAACAATGTGATTAACAATATGAGTGGAAGGTGTTAACTATTAAACATGCATGTATTGCGATTAATGGTCCAAACTATTAATGAAGTTTTCGCAAGTTGTATAACGTTGGTGATAAAGTTGTGCTTTCATATGGAGCAAATCTTCACATAGAAACAATTTTTTTGAGAAAGTTCACTTAGAAACAATTAAACCATATTAGTTCTAACGAATTTTATAAAAATTACTCCTTATTAATTACGAACTAACTCTTTTGGTAGCTCACAAGCAAACGAAAGGACATTACTCCCCCCAAAAAATTTATAATCTATTTACTCACCGGATTGTGCATATTGGACCATCCCACCTCACATGTTCATTTAAAACTAATTACCCTCTTACAAGTGCACTTAACTTTTACTAAAGGTCACGTATTAACATAAAAATTATTTAAAGACCTTGTAACCCTAACCGAAAGACATTGCTTAAATTTGAAGTCTCTTAACTTTAAAGTGGTCATACATTCATAAGTCACAAATTATTTGACCAAATCAATTTTTTACCAAATCAATTTACATGTTAAATTATATTGCTTTTAAGGGCGTCAAACCATTTAATCGTTATTTAAAGCATACTACTTTCAACCTTAATTTTTGTTTTGAATTCAACATTAACTTAGGAAAATTCCAGAGGTTGGGGAAAACAAACACAATGGCTGGGAAATTTATCATAAAACAAATAATGGTGATAATGATGGAGGTGGTTATCCTTATGCTAGTCGAAGTTAAAGCTAATGGCTTTGCCACAACCTCTATTCACCCCGTCCACGAAAATCTTATCATGAGGGCATTATTTTTAGGCTAGTACGATATCATGTGAAAATCAATTTCTTTGGGATTTTCGGCTTATTCCAATAATATTTTAAGTAATTTTTGTAGATAATAAGTTTTTACGTAGTTATGAAAAATGTTATGAAGATCACATTCACAAGCCCCTTAACATATGTTCCCTAAGTTCTTTTATGTATAATTTCATGAAGAATAACAATCACTTTTTTTTTTTTTTTTTTTTGAGAAACACACACGTATATAGGGGAATAATCACTTAATTGTGAATATGTTGGATAGAGAATATATAATATACGAACTCTAATTAAAACTTTCATGAATATTTAAGGAATGGTGTGTGAGTGAGAGCTCAAGTTTATAATTATGATGGGCACGCTACTAAAAAACTGTCTATACCGTCCAGGATGGACCCACAAGCGGGCCCGGCCTCCCATAGGCCAATTTATTTTTATTTGTTATATTTTTCATTTTTGTGGCTGGCCCCCTTTTCCAAAATCTTAGACCTCATTCTATCCGATCAGCCTAACTAGCTTTGACCAGCTAGCATTTATCTAACCCAAAAACTTAACAAAAACAATAAAATCATTCATAATGGTGACTTTACCATTCCATGTTCTCTCTCTCTCTCTCTCTCTCTCTTTTATATATAAATATCATTTTATATCAAACCGATTACACTAATCAGTTTTTGGTGTAGGCGGAGATTGAACCTCAAATCTCTTATTCAACTATCAAATACTACCAGTTGAGCTAACTAAAACTTACAATAAGGCAACAATTCAATAACACATATTTAATTTCTATATTCTATTTTTTTTATCATCAATTTCTATATTCTCAAAAAATAAATTTATATATTCTATATTCTCTGGATATACGATACTTTTATATATTTATATATGGAAACGACGTAGTTTTGACTTTGAACTCAAATTTAATATGCGATGATTTTTTTTTAAACGACTATCTATCCTTTGACTCTTTATCGGTTTTCTTTCTCATAGTCTCGCTCTCGCAAGCTGTGCTAGCCTCGAGTTTAACATCAAATCCAACCCAGCTGGTCAACTCGCTCTCCTCTCCTATTGCAGTTTCACGTATTCTTTCAAAACCGGGCGACTAACGAAATTATTAACATAGTAAGGTTATTTGGAAAGGGTGTTCCAACCCACCTAGTCGACTCGCTCTTCTCTCCTGTTGTAGTCTCAAAGCAAAGTGAGTCTCTCTCTCTGTTTGAAGGAAGTAGCAATGTCAGACAACTTACCTGAAGTTTCAAAATCCTCAATTGAAGAAGCAATGTGGGCTTCTCTTCCTCCTGAACTCCTACCCCATATTCTCATACGCCTACCTGTCAAATCCATCATCAAGTTCACCTTCGTTTGCAAAACATGGAAATCCCTCATCCAAAACCCCACCTTCATTTCCAACCATCTCCACCACTTCTCCAACAACCTCCTTCTCTTCAGGCTCTGCCCTAAGCCTCTCGCCAAAGTAGTCAAAAAAGGGAACCGAATCGGAGACGAAAAAGAAGTCTATGCTTTACATTAGGGCGACAACACCAATTTCGATCAATACACCAGCTTTGACGACTTCCCTTTTCACGGCGAAAGCGCTACTGGAGTATTCCGCGTGGTTGGTATTTGTAATGGCTTGATTTGCCTAGCTGATGATTTATACACTTACGCTTATAATTTCATTCTCTGGAACCCTTGTGTTAAAAAATACGTGCAACTTCCTACCCCCAATTTCTCCTTCATGACTACCGGTCCCTACACCGCAGCTGTTGGGTTTGGGTTTGATTCCAAAACCAATGACTATAAGGTCGTGAGGTTTGTCACTCCTAAGGATGGCGACTTCGAAGAGGTCTACTCACTTGCCACTGGGAAATGGAGAGTGCTTACTGCTCAATGTCCCAAATGTGCTGTTCGTGATACAATGTTGGTCTACCTACGCCTACAGGCTTTTGTCAATGGGGCTTTGCATTTGGTTTGTTACAAGACAACTCCAGAAATCAGATTTCTCCACTTTGTTTTGGTGTTCGATTTGGAGGATGAGGTCTTCCGTGAGATACCACTGCCTAAGCATTCCGATATGTTCTATTGGAAGTGGGCATCTATTTTGGCATATGGGAATTCCATTGCCGTGATCGAACCTGGGTATTCTGTTGACACTCGATATATGGGTGTTGAAAAACTATGCGGATGCATCATCATGGACCAAAATTATAAGTTTGGATGCTCAAGCACCTCTACAGGACATATCAAGGCCACTTTCAAGTTTTTATGGAGTGAAAATACCTAGTGCAAAAGCTTTTAGAAAGAGTGGTGAGGCTATATTGGAAACATATAAAAAACGGCTTGTCTCGCGGAACCTTGAGACCCAAGAGGTTAAAGATCTTGGGATTACTGGATCTAAGTATAGTTTTGTTGATCCTTATGTTGAGAGTCTAGTTTTGCTAGACAAACCCGACCTTGCAGTTACTTACTAAGGGAAAGTAATAGGAACAACAACAGGCAAGGTGCATTTTATTTTCAGTCTTATTTTTATGATTTTCTGTTTTGATCTTCATATATATTTGGCATTCATTATGAGTTAGATATGAATTAAATGCTATAAAATTATCGCTGATTGATTACCTTAATTGAGTGGATTTATATTTAGGATAGATAGCTTATGAAGGTCGTGCTTGCTGTCAATAGCATGTATACTCAACTATGAAAGAAAAAAAAAGAAGTTGTTTGTGTTGATTATCAACTTTTAGCACGTTTATTTATTAATTGGTTGAAAATGAATGGACACTGAATATCATGTTTCCTGCCACTTATAATTTACATTATATGGATAGATCTACTCTACTTTTTCTTTCTTGATAATGTTATGGTGACCTCTCTTAACTTCATGTTTTCACACTTGCGTTAAATGTTCTTCGTGCTCTCCTTGGATTATTATTTTTTTTTTCTGACTCTGTCAGTTGTGATCTTAGTATGCTAATGATGTTGCCCTTACATTTGAAATTTTTAATTGCCTCGTATGCCTTTCTTCTTACTGAAAGATTCCCATAGAGCCATGTTCATGGACAAAGCAGTTCATCAATAATTATTGCTTGGTTTGGGTGGTTAAGAAATGAAAATGACTTGTTTATAAACCTCGTTTTGAACTATTTTTGTTATCTTTTGTTCCTTAGCACAAATTGAATATTTTTGTCCAAATAAAATAGTTATGCTTAGATGTATTGTTTTGTTGACTCCATTTAATTCCATTTTTCTTCTTTTTCCCTCTTTTAATCTTTTGTGAATGAGTTCGTATTTTTATATTGCACAATTGTACAAACTAGAAGTAAAAGCCAAACAGAATAGACCCTAATACAAGAATTTGGGGTTTGACATTGGAAACTTACAAGATTTGGTTACTGCTGTTACTATAAATGTGTATAAGCACTCATGGTAATTGGTTTTTCCCCTGTTGTATCTCACCGATGAATATATTCCCTTACTTGGAAAGAAAAATTGTAGAAGTTCATAGTGTTAGGATCTTTTTAGCCAGTTATTTTTCTGTAATTGAAAATGTGTTGGTGGACAAATCAATCCTTGGTTCATAAGAGTGATTTCTTAATGTAGCAGTGAGATTGGTGTCAATAATCAAAAGAAAGCAATGAGATCTATGATAATTTGTGATTTTGACTTGGCCAAAAATCATTGTAAAGATTTTGGTTTTTGCATATATTTTTCTTGTTATGAGATCTAGTTTCTTCCCCCCCCCTCCCAAAAAAAAAAAAAAGAAGGTGGTTGTTTCCCTACTTCATAATGTTTCATATTTCGCCTGTTTGGGTGGTTGTTTCTCTGCAATATAACTTTTCCTAATTTGGAGGCAGCAACAGGCTATATGCATTAGAAGCCTTTCCTTTTAGTCATTCTTCTCATCCCACACCAACCTGGTGACAGTGAAACTCAATCCATAATCCTAATACAACTCCCAAAAAAAAAAAAAATCTGCCAAGAATCTAAGTTGGAAATTTTTCAATGATTTATAACGGTGAAAGTAATTTCATCTTATACAGTTGATGACATATATTGTATTTGCGTAGTTTATTTTACTTAGAATTTTGTATATATCTACTCTCTTAGTTTCTTTGCAACTTATGTCTTCTCTTTATGATCGTCCTTTGTTATTTTGCAAGATTTTTTATTATTAAATAATTGCTGGCATTGGAACCTGCTTAGATCATTTACCCTTGCCCCCAATCCCCCATGATACACATGTTCTTGTGGTATAGGCTTGGAGTGTCTCTTAATATGTATCCAGAAAACCTTCAAATATCGGAGTAGGCTTTTTTTCCATATGATACTACACTGATTTGTGTTATTTTATCTCCTTTTTATTTTAGCAAAAATCTTGAAATGGTTCAATTACTTACTAAAAAATAAATCTAATTCTGCTATATAATCACAAACAATCGCGGTTGGTAATGAGCTATAGATAAGGAATTGGTTTTAACTCAGCTAAAGTAAAGATTCAACAAAGCTTTTTGATGGTATTTATTTCGTAATATTGGCATGAGTTTATTGGCAAATTGGATTGTAGTTGTTATAACATTAAATGTATACTCAATGAACTATGTTATACTCCATTGTGGCTACACCATTCTTAGTATTTCTGGATGATTTGCAGTTTGGTTTCAATGTGTTTACAGAAACAATTAAGTGCTTAACTGTGTCTGCCATGCTTCATGCTTGCATTAGATGAAGATGCTTACCAATGCGCTGTGTGTGTATTGTCTTTAACTTAACAACATTTGGTTACTAAAGTTTCTATAACTCTGGAAGTTCTTAGGTTGTTAGCATCTTTCTAGCCTTTTTATTTTTTGGTTGTTGAAAACATGTTGATCAACAAATAAATTCTTGGTTCATAAGAGTGATTTCTCGAGAGAGGGGGAGAAAAAAAAAAAAAACTACCTCTTTTGCTGTAATGTGCACCCTACTTTACAATAAACCCCATCAGCAATTGAATAATTAGTTTATTATCATGTCAGCTTGTTGATAATTAATCTATATTTAAAACTAAAAAATAAAAAACAAACAATGGCACGTATTGCATTGCATCATATTTTTCAATAATGTGGACTCCTAATTCGGTAGGAATAAAATTTAAAAAACAAAAGAAAAAATTACATTATCTAATATTAATCATCTTCAATTTTGTAGCTTAAATATGGCTACAGGCACAGAGTTACAATCCCACACACATCAAAACGGCCATTAAATAAGATGTGGAATTTCTCATCAGGTTGTATGCGGTTAATCTTTCATTTTTGGGGGAAAAAAATTGTAGGCCCAAAATGATTTGGCACATCACACAAGCCCAAAGCCTAACTCTGCTTGATTGACCCAAAGACAGCAATTTTCAGCTAACCTCTACATGCTTTATGGAGCCCAAAGTTGTCCAGCCGAGCAACTGACCCCGTGGACTTCTTGTTTAGCAAACGCATAAATGAGTTTCCTATATTTATCTCATCTCTAGATGTTTGAGAGGCATGTGAATTTTTTTAGAAGTTATAATATTTGTTTGTTGATGAACAAGTTTTATTAGCATGATGTAGTTCGACATTTTGACCTTAAGAAATTGTTAAATATTTTGGAATTGTGTACCAATGACTAGTGAGGATTTGAAATTCAATAGTCTATTAATTTGTTTATAGACTAGTTGTTAATATTTTCAATTATGAGAAGTAGGTTTAATAACAAACTGGACGATCATATGAACAGACTTTTTGATTTTGTACATGAAATGTAAATTTTTGCGAAATTCAATTCATAATTCATCATAGATTATTTTTATGTTTTAATATATCATAAATGGTTGAATTGATTGTTTGAGAAGAAAATTATTTGTCTTTTATTTTGTTTATATTGTTAGATATTAGTTTTGAATAGATTTTAGTTTTGTTTTTCATGTATTAATTTATTTTTGAATTTTAGAGAGTTTCTTATTTATGAATTATCTTCTTCTTGTTTCCTTTTTTTTTTTCCTTCATGTTTGGTTGCCAAGGCAAATTCTTGCTTCCATCCCTAGACAAACTTATCTCTAAAAAGAAGGGGTATAAGTCGTGGAGTTTATGACATATTATTGTTTATTTAAAAAAAAAAAAAAAAACTTAGATAAAAGAGAAGATGATTGAGGTGTGATCACAAATTTCTAAATTGTCACTGAACTTCCAAATTAAAATGGAGATTATCACATCATTTATTACAGAACAAATTTGCGGCATTCTCTTAGATGAACCCAAATTCTCCATATCTTTGACAACTGAAAACGCTGGTTGTTTTCTTAATTAAAGGTAAACATGCAAGATTCATGTTGAACATCAAGATTCAAGACCACATCATATATGGTAGGCCTATTAGCTGCATTTTCTTGGACACAAAGGAGTTCTATATATGTTTATGTATCTCAACAAGACATTGGCAGGTGTAGCATCTCTAAGAATGGGATCCATCAACTCTAACGACCTATTGCTTTTCCACAAATCCCACGCCTAAATAAAATGAAAAGCAAGCACCATTTAAGTTTCTATATCAAACGATAACGGTCACCTTATAACAATCATGGTCAAATGTAGTACATTTAATGTAGCCATCACAATAGACAACTACCATAAACATGATAATGCTTAGCAATGTGCATATGGCTTTAACATTTTTTGAAGCGCATTTCTTATGAGAACAAAGTCACTATTAAGCTAATTGTCATACTAAAAAAAATCACAAGAAACTTGTAATTCACTAAGAATAATAAGAACCAGCTACTCTAATGAGTGTTTGGAAATGTAGGTGATTTAACATTTTATCCTTTGAGCACCTATCATGATAAATCTCACTAAATAGAAGCACTGAACTTTGCCAAATAGACTATATCATATATATATATATATATATATAACATGTGGTAAATACTTAAAATGGTAATATAGACATACAATCAATAGCGAAATGTGAAGCTAAAATTGAATTCGAAGAAATGCACTTATATAAGAAATTTCATCAAACACATTGTGGGTATTCTAATTTGACCAATTTTGTAGTTAGGAATCAAAGTTGCATAATAAAAATTAAAGAAAAAACAAAAAAACAAAATGAAGTGAGTGATTATATATAACCAAAAAAAAAAAAAACCCACATACAATTACTTGAATGCCATGAGTAAATAACAATTACTTTAATCTACCATTGCTTTTCGTACTTTCATCTTTGGACAAGAAAATAGCTCCTCTAGACTCCAAGTACTTTGTGCATTGGAAGTGCCAATTCAGTTACAAGGCCCTTGGCAATTGTTTTTTTTTTTTTTTTTTTTAAATAATAAGAAGATCATCATTTTATTAAGGAGAAGATAAATGCATTACATCACGAATCAAATCTATTTCAATAAAAATAGAATTTTTCTCTATCTAGGTTACATAACCATCAACGCCCTTGGCATACTAAGCTAAAATATGTGCTGAACGATTTCCCTCTCTTCTAACCTGTGTTACTTGAATGCTGCAAGAATCTCTTATCTGATGTTGGATTCCTTGAACTAAATCGCTAATAGCCATTGGGGATTCACTTGATCCATTCAAGGCTTCAGACAAAATTAGGGAGCCACACTAAAAAATCATCTCTAGTACCCCTACATCCCATGCAAAGTTAACCCCAGTCTCCATTGCCTTAGCTTTGCATTCCAAAGGTCCTAGAGGATTTGCATTTGTAAACAAATCAACAATAAACTAATAATGCAGCAGAAAATAAATAACACGGTGATTTGTTTACGAATGGGGAAAACCTAACGGCAAAAACCCCACCGGGTGATTTTCAGGTCACCACTCCCAAAATTCCACTATTATCACAACAAGCGGTTATAAGTAAAGGAATCTCAGTAGCTTATACCAACTGTTAGGTTCTAAAGATTTAGGATTTTATGTATTTAGAACTCTAATTTGTATTGTTGGCAAACCATGATCAAAACAGGTTATTTAGTCTTGTTTAGACTTGCTCAAAGTTGGGTCTTTCGTGTAAAGTTGGAATCGAGTGGCTGCAGATGCATTGGTGCATTTCGGCCTGGCTCGATTGATCGAAGGAAAGGCTCGATCGATCGAATCTCGGGCAGAATGTTTTTCTGCAGAATATTCCAGCTCAGCCCTAACTCATTAAACTTTTTGGGTTTTCTGTTTTTACCCTAGGTATATAAAGAAAAACCCTAGCCACGTTTTTAGAGTTGCTCTAGTTGTATTGTTGCTCATACATTGCGGTTTTGTGTAAATCTCTTGTGAGATCTAGAGGAGCTTTCCTTTACACAAAGCTTAGGGTTTTCGAAATAGAGATTACTTCAACATCTTGATGATCAACTCGATTGCTACCATTGAAGCTTAAAGAATATCAAGCGTGGGTGCTTGTAGCTGATTGAAGAATCCAAGAAAGAAGGAGTCCGTAGATTCGGAGCTTGCACGTGGTCATGTCAGTAAGTTCTACTGGTGGGTAGCATTAGGAAGTCAAGCGGGGAGCTTGTAAGTCCTTTTGTATGAACTTCGATTCTTTCATAGTGGATTCAAGTTTGCCTTGAGAATCGGTGGGTCAAATCCTCCCCAGGTTTTTACCGTGTGGTTTCCTGGGTGATTATATCATTGTGTCTTTTATTTTTCCGTTGCTTTATATGTTTGATATGATTATTTGATTGTTTTAATCTAGTATTGCATAATTTGACTAAGTAACAACTTGGCTAATTAACTAGGCTACTCAATCTGGTTGGTTTAAGGGGTCTAAAACCGTTCAAGTGGTATCAGAGCGGGTTGCTCTCTTGTTAGAGATTTTTTGATCTCTGAGCTGATCCTTGACCCCTATTGTCATGGAGCATGGACACTCTCTTGTTGTTCCTCCTCACTTTGACAGGAATAACTATACTTATTGGAAAGTAAGGATGAAAGCATTCCTGAAATCCATTGATGAAAGAGTTTGGAATTCCGTTGAATACGGATAAGAGAAGCCCACTACTCCTGTGAGTGAGTGGCAAACTTCTCAAAAAGAAGCATCTAGATTCAATAGCAAAGTTATGAATGTCATCTTTAATGTTGTTTCCATGGAGGAATTTAAGAGGATCTCAAATGTTGAGGTTGCTCATACTGCTTGGAAAATCCTCCAAACTGTGCATGAAGGCACAAAGGCAGTTAAGATCAATAAACTGCAACAATTGACTTCTAGATTTGAAAGCACTAGAATGTCTGATGATGAATCTTTTGATAAATTCTATGCTAAATTGAATGATATTGTCAATTCTGCTTTTAATTTGGGTGAAATCTATGATCAACCTAAAATTGTTAGGAAGATACTTAGATCTTTAACTGAGGACTTTAGATCCAAAGTGACTGCCATAACTGAGAGCAAGGATGTGGACTCCATTCTGTTGATGAGCTTGTAGGATCTCTTCAGTCCTATGAGTCTGACCTACCCAAAGTGAACAAATCCAAATCAATAGCTCTTAAGTCAGTTGATGATGTTGATGGTGGTAGATTTGATGATGAGCTCTCTGCTACAGAGATTGCGTACCTTGCCAAGAACTTTAGAAACTTTCTTAGGAATACCAACAGAAAGGCAAGAGGTACAAACACTGCTGAACCTAGAAATTTTAGGAAGAATGATCCCACTAAGGTGAATAACTTTGAAAAACCTAGAGAAAAAGTTGGTCAATCTTCAAATAATTCTTTGGGTCCTCAGTGTTTTGGCTGTCAAGGGTATGGTCATGTGAAATCTGAATGTCCTACATTCTTGAGGACTAAGGGTAAAGCTATGGCTGTAACCTTTAGTGATAATGAGGTTTCTGATGATGAGTTTGGATGTGATAAGGATGGAAACTTCATTGCTTTCACTGCTACAGCTGTAGTCAATGAAAGCGTATCTGTTGAAGAGAACCCTTGTGATGGGGAACTCTCTGAAGATGCAGATCTTTAAGAGGCCTACAACAAACTTTGCAAAATTGCTGCAAAGGATGCTATGAATGTTGAACTTGGCCTGAAGAAAATTGAGTCTCTTGAGCTTGAAAAGAAAAATTTGATTGTTAAACTTTTTGATGCTAATGATCTTTTGAACAATGTTAAATCTGAGAACATGCTGTTGCTTGATAAAGTTAAAACTTTGGAACATGATTTATCTGTTGCTAGATCTGCTAGTTCTAAACTTGATCACATGCTGAATGTTCAAAAGTATCCTTCTGATAAATCTGGGTTAGGATATGTTGAAAGCATCTCTGATTCTACACTTCATTCCACGAACTTTGTTCTTTCTTCTTCTTCTGAACCTTCCGTGAGTGAGGTTGTGAGTGAAACTGTCAAACCCCCTGTGAGTGAGGTTGTCAAACCTGTAGAAGTTTCACTTCCTAAGAAGATTAGGGTTGATCTAACAGAGTCTAAACCTAAAGATTCTACTCTTTCTAAGGACAAGATGCATGGTAAACCTACTTGGGTTTGTCATTATTGTGGAAAGTCTGGACACATTCGTCCAAAATGTTACAAGCTTCAAGCTGCTAAGAGAGCAAACAAACCAAAGGTGCCTGTGCCTTAAGCACAAGATCCTATGACACTTATTGGTGAATTGGTAAAGACATTGAACCTTTATTCCAATCCTGGAGTTAGAAATCACTCGAATGTGAATAAGAACTCCAATGCTCGTGGAGCATCTAAAAGGTTTTGGATGCAAAAGACTCGTCCTAATTGAGTCTTTCTGACATGGTCCTTGTGCTTCATTGCTCATTCCTTTGTGACCATTGTTCTTTGGTATTTGTGTTTTTGTGTTTTTTTTCTAGGACTTGCATTGCATTACATTCATGCATTTCATTCTAGGATTTATTTGTTTTCTCTTTTAAATAAAAAAAATAAAAATAAAAAGGGAAAAGCAAATTGTGTTTGGCACTATTGTTCTTGGTCTTTGAAGACAAGGTTGGTCAATTTATTTTCACATAACATGTCTTATGTACCTTGTTTAGCTTTGATGAGCTTATTTATTGCACTTGACTAGTTGAAACTTTGTAGTGCATGTTGTGTGGGAAAGATGTTTATGGTGTTTATCACTTTGTCTTAATCTTGAAGTCGCATGTTATTTGACTGTCGGACTTGATCCTTTTGAGAAAGGCATAAATAACCATCTCGCCACTGTTCACTAGCCAATCATGAACACCTTAGTGCATATCATAAGATTTTGTGCTCGAGAAAGTGTAGCACATGCACAAAAAGAACATAAGGTGTAGCCTCGGCTTAACTGCTTAATGCTTAAAATTGGTGTGTACTATAAGGCTTGATGCCAATTCACTTAATTAAATCTGGTGTGTACTATTAGGCTTGATGCCAATTCACATAATTAAGAGGCTAATTACAAGAAACTTACATGATTGCAAGCTTATGTTCTAGGAGATATGGGAGTTATATGATGTAACTCTTTAGGTGATAGTCTCTTTCAAATTCTGTGTGATGAATTTTGTAGACTTTGTAATTGATTTCTATTCACATATCATCTCACATGTATCTCAAGCTTTTGCTAGTTTGCACACACTACACGAGTTATTCTTTGCTAAACACTGTACATGTTATTGTGTGTGTTTTTGGTCTTACCAACCAAGTTTGAAAATATCTTGAGAATTATGCAAAAAATTATTTTGCCTGAGAAATTAAAGGATGAACTGGCTGAAACTTTCTTTGGAGAAACTGGGATTACAAATTTGGGTTTTTGAGAAATCATTCCATTTCATCTCATACTCATGCATTGTGTTTCATTGATTTCAATGCTTTGAGGAGTTTTTTTTTTTTAATTGGTTTGAGGTTTTCAAAACTGTAATTTTTTCCAAAATACTGTTATCTGCTGCCTGTTTCGATCGATCCAGTCTGTTTTTTGATCGATCGAAAATTTTAAAATTCCTTTTAAAAATTTCAGAGTGACTCAATCGATCGAAAGTAATTTTCGACCAATCGAAAATCGTGAATTAGCTTTTTAAAACAGTGTGCTTTGACTGATTCGCTTACCTTTTCAAAAGTTTGTTTCAAACTTTCTTTTCTCTCTCCGACTTGGCAAGGATCTACAGCAAATTTTTGTCGTTTGCCTCCAAATTTTTTGCAAGATTTCTCTTTCCTCAAGCCGGTAAGTCTCTTTTGCCCCTCATTTTTTAGTTTATTTGCAAATTTCATGCATTCTCTCTCTAATTTTCGGACCTCTCTAATTTTGGGGTTTTTGATGTTTCATGCCCAATTTTGTGCAGTTGATCAATGGGTTTTTATGGGGACATGTTATAAACATGAGTGTGATAGTTTAATTTGATCAATTTTGGGTTTTGTGAGAAATTGAAATTTCTAGGGTTTATGTTTTGTTCCAAATTGGGGATTTTGTTCAATTGGGTTGAAATTGATGCAATTGGCTTATTGATTGGATATAATTAGGTATTATAATCTTTGTGTTATGTTTTGTAATGCTTAATTCATCCATGTGTTTCAAAATTATCAAGTGGTTTTTCAAATTTTTGGGGTTTTTGTTAGAAACTCTATGCTCGAGCCAATTTTGTGCAATTGAACTTAAAATTGAACTTTGTTACCTGCATTAGTACATGCATCATGTCATTTTAACTGTTCATGTATCATATAGATTTTTGTTCTATATTTTTTTCTTGTGCTCACTTGCAGTTTGACCTTGGTTTTTTTATTTTTGTTTTTGGTTTTCTCTTGTGTCTCTGTCCTTTCCTTAGCATCATACCTAGGAAAACTAGGGCTCGTAGGTCTGTCACCTCATCTACTCCTTCACCTCCTCCCTTTGACCGAGAGAAATTTCCTAGTGAGAAAAACCAAGAGATTTATGACAAGCTGAACCTTAAGAGGAAGATTTGGTCTGAGCGTTTTGTCATTCTAGATGAGCTTGATCCTGCCATTAAGGCGAACTTTGAGCGTAGAGGCTGGTTACCCTTGGTGGATATTTCTGATCCTCCTCCACTTGCTACCTTGATTAGAGAGTTCTACTCGAACATCTCTATCCGCGTCTATGATTCCAACACTTTGGTAAAGAGTTGGATACGAGGCGTAGAGTACACCATTACTCCTAAGGTAGTGGCTGATGCTTTAAGGGTACCTTTGGTACAGCACCCTGTCAACCCATATAATGAGTCTCCTGTTTTGAGTGATGTCATGTCTTACATCACTGGGTCATCTATCCAGTGGGGTTCTGATCCTCGGATCACCACTGCTGAGCTTTCTGAGTTACACTATCTCTTCTTTAGGATAGCCTGTCACTCCATCTGGCCCATTTCTCATCTTCACACCATTCCTCTTGAGCGGTGTGTATTTTTATACACTCTTGTCACTGATGCTCCTATCAGTTTTCCTCATTTGTTTCTTCGTTCTTTGAACGATGTTTATAGGAGTTCATCTTCTGCTCATGCTCTTGTTCATCCTATTTTCATTCATAGGATTTTTCTTTATCTTGATCTTAGTGGCTTCCCTTCCTCTGAGCCCGTTCATGTGATTGCTCCTATAGGTGCGTCTTTTCTTAGACAGAGGGCTGCTCACCTTCGAGCTGGCTCTAAACACCCTAGGTCTGAGCCTTCTGGGTCCGCACCTCCTCCCTCTTCTTCTACAGGTCCTGCTGGTGAGGCTGTTCCTGATCCTGATACTGCTGCTGCTGCTGCTGTTCCTCCACCTCCATCGGATGACTTTGATATCCGTCGTACTTTGGAGACTGTCATGACCGTTCAGACGGCTCATGGTTAGCTTTTGGTGGACCTTTTTGACGAGATCCGAGCTTTACGAGCTGATCTAGCGCGTCTTCGTTCACCCTCACCACCTCCTTTTGATGATGGATTGTGATTGCCCTTTGGCATTCCGTCACAAAAAGGGGGAGTAGAGTTTGTAGAGGAATTTTGTAGTTAGGGAGATTTTGTTTGTTTTGTGAAGTAGATTGTATTTAGGCGCTTCACCTTGTATATCATTTTTGGGATATTCATGTTAGAGGGAGTAACATTGATAGATATACATGTTTTTTTTTATACTTGTTTCTTTGGATTCACTGTTTATTGATTTATATTCTATGAGTTATTCATTGATATATGTCTTTATTATGTGTTATGTGAATCATACAAGAATGTTATACCTGTTTATATACTATTTTCTGTCACACATGCGTTTATGCGTTTGTTGAGTATTTCAGGAATATACAGGTTGATTCAATTGAGTTGCTGTCTACACTTGCAACTGATGGATAGTAGTTAGGATTGAATTTTAGTCTTTATGAGCATTATTTTTGTAAAGGGCTTTTTAATTGTAAACTTTGAGCTTATTGTTTGTGTTTTGTCACGGATTGCCAAAGGGGGAGTTTGTTAGGTTCTAAAGATTTAGGATTTTATGTATTTAGAACTCTAATTTGTATTGTTGGCAAACCATGATCAAAACAGGTTATTTAGTCTTGTTAAGACTTGCTCAAAGTTGGGTCTTTCATGTAAAGTTGGAATTGAGTGACTGCAGATGCATTGGTGCATTTCGGCCTGGCTCGATCGATCGAAGGAAAGGCTCGATCGATCGAATCTCGGGCAGAATGTTTTTCTGCAGAATATTCCAGCTCAGCCCTAACTCATTAAACGTTTTGGGTTTTCTGTTTTTACCCTAGGTATATAAAGAAAAACCCTAGCCACGTTTTTAGAGTTGCTCCAGTTGTATTGTTGCTCATACATTGCGGTTTTGTGTAAATCTCTTGTGAGATCTAGAGGAGCTTTCCTTTACACAAAACTTAGGGTTTTCAAGATAGAGATTACTTCAACATCTTGATGATCAACTCGGTTGCTACCATTGAAGCTTAAAGAATATCAAGCGTGGGTGCTTATAACTGATTGAAGAATTCAAGAAAAAAGGAGTTCGTAAATTCGGAGCTTGTACGTGGTCGTGTCAGTAAATTCTACTAGTGGGTAGCATTAGGAAGTCAAGCGGGGAGCTTGTAAGTCCTTTTGTATAAACTTCGATTCTTTCATAGTGGATTCAAGTTTGCATTGAGGATTGATGGGTCAAATCCTCCCCAGGTTTTTACCGTGTGGTTTCCTGGGTGATCATATCATTGTGTCTTTTATTCTTCCGTTGCTTTATATGTTTGATATGATTATTTGATTGTTTTAACCTAGTATTGCATAATTTGATTAAGTAACAACTTGGCTAATTAACTAGACTACTCAATTTGGTTGGTTTAAGGGGTTTAAAACCGTTCAAGAAAACCACTTGTTAGAAATTTAGACCCCTTAAAACAACAATTGGATTAACCTAGTGAATTAGCCAAGTTGTTACTTAGTTAAATTATGCAATTCTAGGTTATCGCAAGCATACAATCATATCAGAAATATAAAGCAGCGGAATAATAAACAACACAGTGATATGATCACCCAAGAAACCACACAGTAAAAACCTAGGGAGGATTTGACCCACCTATCCTCAAGGCAAACCTAAATCCACTATGAAAGAATTGAAGCTCAGACAAAAAGACATACAAGCTCCCCGCCTGACTTCGTAATGCTACCCACCAGTAGAACTTACTGACACGACCACGTGCAAGCTCCGAATCTACGGACTCCTTCTTTCTTGAATTCTCCAATCAGCTACAAGCACCCACGCTTGTTATTCTTTAAGCTCCAATGGTAGCAACCTTGTTGATCATCAAGATGTAGATAATATCTCCACCTTGAAAACCCTAAGTTTATGCGAAGGAAAGCTCCTCAATGATCTCACAAGAGATTCACACAAACCGCAATGTATGAGCAACAAAGACTTAGAGAGGTTTGGGTACAAAACCCTAGATACAAAAGAGGCACTCTCTTCTCTCTCTCAAGAGTCTCAAAAACGTTCTAGGGTTTCCCTTATATATAGGAGTGTTTTACTTGAACCCCAAGACGTTTAAATAGAGTTTGGGCTGAGTTGGAATTCTGCAGAGAAACGTTTTGGCCGACTTTCGATCGATCGAGTCTAATTTTCAATCGATTGAGCCAAGCCGAAAGTAACAAATACTTCTGCAGCCACTCGATTCCAACTTTACATAAAACACAACTTTGAGCAAGTCTAAACAAGACTAAACAACCAGTTTTGATCATGGTTTGCCAATAATACATATTAGAGTTCTAAATACATAAAATAAGCAAAGTAATATAAGCACAAGTTAGAATAATAATAAGGCGGTAGAACCAGCCAAGCAGTATATAACAAAATAATTCAAAGTAAATGAAAGCAATTTAGAACCGTCCGGTATGGCGGTAATCCGTGCAAGGTGGCGGTAGCAACAAGTAGTATAATGAACATAAGATTAACTGAAAATACTTCTTTATTGAAAGTAAAGTTAAACACTTACAGTAGTAGTAGTGAATACAAGATCTCAGAACAGATTAACAGTTACAAAGCTTGAACTAGTCCTAGTTACAAGGTTTGTAGAAACAAGGTAGTAGTAGGAGGAACAAGGTAATAAACAATGTAGTAGTAGAAACAAGGAACTCTCTCAAAGAAGGCTTCTAAGGAGGAAAACTCTCTATAGAAGGAGTTCTAAGAGAAATTCTAACAAGAAAGTTCTAATCCTAACTTAAGGGACAACCCCCCTTAAATAGGCAAAATTCGGAGTGAACAGTGTCATGAACAGTAAAAGTAAACAGTAAAAAGTGAACAGTAATCTTCCCAATTTTCAGCAACTTTGGCATGGTCAAAAGGAGAGCTTCTAACGTGGAGATGACCAAAAGCAAAAAGAATCAATAGTAGAGCATGTAGGAGCTATTAGAATATTAGTACCTATATTGTCCTTTTGTCTTCCAAAAGTAGGGGTCAACAAAGATGAAGAACCATAATTTTTGTCGGACGCATGGTCATGAATAAGAATATCACAATGCATTTTGTCAGGCGAATAAAAAACCAATCATTAATAAATAGCAAGAGGTGGTCAATAGAATCTTGACTAAAACAGTTCCTGATGACGGGAGTTTCAAGAAAATAGCTTTACCACAGTGAGAACAATAGTGTCACAAATTTAATCAGTAGAAGGAGCATCAGATGGGTAATCATCAAATGGATCCCATGGAGGATCATCATTGCATCCATGCTTATTGTAAACAACGTACTGATTGCAAGATCCGCAGTATAGCAGTGGCTCAAATTCTGGAGTTTTCCCGGAAGTGATAAAACTTCTTGGATTACAATAATCTGCTATGTGCATATGAGTGATGGCAGGAGCATAAGGCCTGGGTCCAAAAACAAAAATTCTTTCTGTACTTCCTATGAAATGATAATGTTTCCATAGTTTTTGAAAGACTTCAAGAATTTGATTATTGAAATAGTTCCTCCAGCACTCAGTAAGGGCATAAGGGCTCTGGAAGGATAAATGAGAATCTCCTTCATACCATTGTCCCTGGTGGGTGTACCCATTAATGAGAATGAGATGTTTTGATGGCTGGACATTCATCCAATTATCTCTCTCCCATATTGGCAGGGTGCTCCAGCATCTGATGGAAACAGAAGGACTTTCAACATTTTTAATAGCAGTCTGAATGATTTGTGGAAGCTGGCTGGCTTGGTCAAGACTTGTTAATTTTATGAGTCTGAAAAAGCCATACTCAAACATTTGGGAAAGCCAGTTAGGATCCCTCTCATCATTATCTTCTGAATCATCAGCAACAAATGAACTATCATAATTAATTAAGAGACCAGGAAATGGGTGTTTCTTTTCATACACTCTGAGACTGGTTCCAATGTGTTTTTTCCAATCAGTTTGATCAAGGATATCACTAATATCATCTGAATTAGCAGGATCAAGAACAGCAGTTGTAACAAGTGTTTTGAAATATTCAAACCATAGGTCAAAAGACCTAAACATAGCCTTGCTTCCCAGAATACGCAATCGTATATCTGTTGGCAAGTTGGCAACAACACTTCTTAACATAGATCGGGTCTTAAGACTCAATCTAGCATAATCAGTGCCCATTAAAGTCATTCTATCCTTTGAATGGATATCCTCTTTGCCAAAGAGTTGACTAATGTAGGCTTTGAGATGGCTTCTAAAAGCCTCATTTTCTGGATCAGGGTTATTATCTGGAACAAGGTTATTTAAGGAAGCAAGGTCTGAAACAAGGTCGTTTTCTGAAACAAGGTTATCTCCTAAAACAAGGTTGGCATAGTGGCTCATGTAAGTCTCATTTTGAGTAGTAAGATTAACAAGGTGGATTTCAAGGGCTTTGAGAGTTCTTTTAAAAAGATTATGGTGGTTTTCGACAAAGGAAGCTTGAAGGTTATCAAGAATAAATTTAATAGAATCTGGAATTTCTGAATAGGTTTCATTATGGAATTGTAATTCTTTAGATAAAACTTCCTGTAGAGCAATTGCCATATCACCACTAGAATACGTCACCGTTGCCGGGACATACTCTTGAAGGGATGTTGATCCACTGGGTTTTACTCCAGAGGATGCGCCTTCATGCATTTTATTTTGGGAATAATCCTGTGTAGGAGCTTTTCCCTTGTTTTCCCTCTCAGCTGAGAGATCCATAATAGTCCACTTACTAGTGGTATCAATATGAATATTATTATTATTCCACTTATTAGTGGTATTTATCCACGCATCATTGCTTGATTCCTGCAAAGAATCATTAAAAATATTAGGGTGATTTGCAATAGTTGATAATTTGGCATTACTAGCATTATCTTGAAATTTTTCTATGAAATATGAACTCATACATGGTTCATGAACAGATTTATCAGTAGGAAAATCACAAGACAGATCTAAAGCATTATTAATATCAATTTCAAGCTTTGAAGCAAATTCAAATTTTACTTTCTGTCCAAAAGGATCAGTAGTAATTCCATCATGCTCAACAAGAAAAGGATACAGAGCATGTATAAAAGGCAGACCAAGAATTACTTTATCAGTCATATTTTTGACAAGGACAGAAGGTATTTTGAAACAGACATTATCATGACAAATATGAGCATCATTCAATTCATATTTAATCTTCATCTGAGAACCATTAGCAGAAACCATTCTTTCAGTTGATCTTTCAAAATATCTTGGAGGAATCAATCCTTTCTGGATACAATTCCTGTCCGCACCAGAATCAATCATAGCAATAATAGTGAAACAATAATCATTAGAAACAACAATTTTAACTTTTGTGAACCATTTTGGAGGAAGTATGTTATTAACAAGAGCAAGTTGAGGATCATCACCAATATTACCTTTATCAGAAAGAAGAGCCTGTTGACAAGATTCATCTCCATCTAAGTGCTCATCAAGTTCATTATCAGATTTATTTTGATCAATATTTTTATCAATTTTTAACATGAACATTTCTTGTTTAAGAATATGGTTATCACTTTTTCATATTTTTAAATTCATGTTTTAATTCACTTATCTCTTGTTTAACAATATTAATTTCATGTTGGAGATCGTTAATAGTTAAATCTGTGGATTTCTTTTTATTAAATCTTTCCAAAGTTTCTTCAAAACTTATGGTTGATTTAGGTTTTTTACTAGTTTCTTCTTTTAACAAGTTTTTCTTAAACTTATCCAAATATTCTTTTTGTAAATCAGGGTTTTCAATTTGACTTATCAATTTAATCAACAAATTTTCATTTTCTTCACCTTTAGTGAGAGTGTTAACAGAGTTAATAACATTACAACATGAATCTCTACAACCAAGTTTAATATTAGGAGAATCAGAAGATTCATCAGCAGAATGATAGCAAGAATTAGTTGAAGAAGAAAAATCATCTTCCAAGGAATCATACGAATTGTTTGATTCAAGGATTCTGAATAATTCTTCTTGATCATTATTTCCAATGTTTAACATGTTAAACTTATTTTTTAATTTACCAGGTTTTTGTTTACAATCTTTATTGAAATGACCAGGTTTTCCACAGTTGAAACATTTACCTTTTCCAGATTTTTGGTTAACATATTTTTTTGAAACATTTTTCTTTTTAGCGTAAAAATCATTAAAATTAGTTTTGTGTTTTTTTATAATTTTTGTGACTTTTATCATGTTTTTTACCCTTTTGCCGAGAATGAGCAATTGGGGGCAAACCATATTGTTCACAAAAATTACCCATCTCATATTTGGCTTTTCTTTTATTTTTTAATTGGTGTTTTAAGAGTTTTCCATCATTGCACATATTAATTCCAAGTTTTTTAATAGTGCTTAAAATATCACCATAAGTTAAATTATCATAATCAATGGAATCATTTTTACCAATTAATTCTTGTTTTACCTTATGAGCAAAGATAGGAGGTAGACCGTCAATAAACTTTTCTTTCCAATAAGGCTTGAAACAGTCTTTCCGTTGCATTACTCTGGAAAGGAAAACATCTTGGTACCATCTGTAATCAGACATGGTAGGGCATCTCAAATTATTTAGCAAGTCAGAAATTCGAGATGAAACATTATAAGGGGTACCAACAAAATGTTTGATAATAGTATAAATCAATGTATTAACACCATCAGGAATACCTCGACCAATACGATCATCAAATATAGGCAAACCTTCATCATTCTTTTTAACAGCATGTTTAATAGATTCTCTGGATTCTTCTGTGAGATATGAATCCCACCATCCACGAAGAGTACCAGAAAAACCAGTAGCAAGCAAATCAACAATTTCAGGCTGATCAAAATCATGATTATTTTGGTAAGCAATACCAACCATAGACATGTGTCCCATTTTGTTAATAATTTCTTGTTCAGAAAAGCCATCAATATTCCATTCATAAATTTTATCAGCAGAAACAGAAAACTGGGTTTGAAAAGGTCTTTCTTCAAACTGAATATCAGGATGAGTAGGTTTAGAATACCAATTTTTTGTAAGAAACATGGGTTTGGAAGAACTTCCAACAAATCTTTTAATTTCTGGGAAATCATTATCAAAAACCTTTTTAGCAGAAACAGAAGAAACAGTATCAGAATCTGTATTTTCATCAGAAACAATTTCTTTTTCATTTCTTGAAATAGTGCGAGCAGCATGAGTACTTGTAGATGTACTCTCAGTTTTAACTTTTAAATCAGCAAGTATTTTTTCAATAATATCATGAGTTTTAGATTGAGAAGTTTTAAACTTAAATTTGTTATCATGACTGGGTAAATTGATCAAAGGTTCTTCAGTCTTGATAGAAACAGATTTTTGAACAGAAGCAAATTTTTCAATAGAAGCAGTTTTTTCAACAATTTTTTCTTCAATACGGTCAAGCTGTTGACCAATAACATGCAAAGATTCATTAGTAAAATTGTTTTGTTCAATAAGACTAATAATAGGAGTTTGATCATCAGCAATTTTGAAAGGAGTAGCTTTAACATCAATTTTGTCAGCAGTTATCAAAATAGACTCAAGAGGTGGATGACTAGACCTGACAATGGTTTTATCACTTTTAACAAAATTTGATTTTTTTATCACATTCAAATGGTTTTTTGAAACTTCATTTTTTGGAACATAATAATTTTCAAGAAAATCAAAGAACAAAATATGTTTTTTTAATTGATGCATTTTTTCTCTCCATTTTCTTTTAACACGGTCTTTTTCAGACTGAGCAAAATTATTTTGGAAATATTTCCTTTTAGGTCTATTTTTTGAAAGCATAAATTCATTGTACAATGAAGCCATATCAATTTCAAAACTTTCATCTAAAATAGTCAAAACTCTTAATTGATTATTTTCAGTAGGAGGAAAATCAGAATCAGATGGACAAACAGATTCAGTATCACCTTCTTCTTCATTGGCAGTTTTGCCATATGGAGAGGAAGATTCAGGTTTAGTGGAATAGTAAACTGAGCTAATTTGAGACTTATCAGTTGAAACACCCTTTAATTTTAGATCAGTGGGTTTTTCAAAATTCTTTTGCAAAAAATCATTGAGATCTTGATCTCTTTTTGAAATACTTTCAGATCTAGCAAAGGAATGTCTTCTTTCGTTGATCTTCAAAGGTTGAATATTTTGAAAACTTATTTTAACAGTACCATCAAGATATTGTTGAATATTTGTGAGATCTAGCTCATCAAAAACAGGTTTAGCAACAGGGGATTCTTGTTCCAACAACCATTCATTGGGAAGCTTAATATCTTGCCATTGAATCATTTTTGGAACTTGAACTTTAGCATCAGGAGTTGAACATTGAATTAACATGGTTTTTCCAGAAGGTTCTCTATTATTTAAACAACCAGGATTTAACTGAGTACCTAACAGTCTATAATAAATACGGTAAATCAAAGCAAAAGGTTTGCTACCTTCTTCCATAATATATCCAGATGAAGCAATATTCAAAGTCAAAGCTTTAATAATATTAGGATCATCCAAAGCAAGAGTAAGATCAGGATAACAGTTAAAATAAACAGGACCATCAAACAAAGAGGCAGTAATCATACCAAGAATGCTATTTTTAAAGTGCTTAAATCTAGCATCACGTAAACACATGAGAACAGAAGCATTGATACCCTTTTGGGTGAGTGGTTTAATAGCAACTTGAACCATACCAATATGCAAATAACTTTGTTTTTTAGTAAGGAAATCATTAATATTTCTTTTAGAAAACAAGCAACATTTTTCATGAGTTTTTGAAATAGAAAATATTTGTTCAACAGTTCGCACTTTGTAAACAGGATGAAAAGTGGTTTCAGCCCAACTAGTTTTGTAAATAGTTTTTGTATCAACTTTGGGAATGTTCCATTTTCGGAAATCAGGAAGCTCACTATCATCAACAGTGTGATCTTCTTCATTTACAATATCAGGAGGACAACTAGTCCTGGAGTTGATAGAAGAGTTGGATCTCCACAACTTATCCATACTATCCTAGTTTTAACACTCAGTTATCATGTTTTTCTCACAAACGTTGCATTTCGTAACACATACCCTAAGCAACCCTATACCACACACATGCCCTACACACCCTCTCTTGGCTCAAACGGGCCTTACAGTAAGGTTCTGGGACTTCAGTTTACGTCTAGGGTGGCGCCAACGACTGTAAGAAGGGGACACAACAACAAAGCACCAAAGGTTCGAACAAGCACAGACAAGATACAAAGACACAAGAACACTATCACCGGCCAGAAAAGAGTGGCTCTGATACCATAAAAGGGGGAAGAGACGCACAGCTGAAAGAAGGAGAGACGGAAGCACAGTATAATATATAAAAGTAATGTAAACAAAGTAATATAAGCACAGCTGAAGGGAAGAGAGACGGAAGGGGACGCACAGTCGAAGGGAAGAGAGACGGAAGCACAGTATAATATATAAAAGTAATGTAAGCAAAGTAATATAAGCACAAGTTAGAATAATAATAAGGCGGTAGAACCAGCCAAGCAGTATATAACAAAATAATTCAAAGTAAATGAAAGTAATTTAGAACCGTCCGGTATGGCGGTAATCCGTCCAAGGTGGCGGTAGCAACAAGTAGTATAATGAACATAAGATTAACTGAAAATACTTCTTTATTGAAAGTAAAGTTAAACACTTACAGTAGTAGTAGTGAATACAAGATCTCAGAACAGATTAACAGTTACAAAGCTTGAACTAGTCCTAGTTACAAGGTTTGTAGGAACAAGGTAGTAGTAGGAGGAACAAAGTAATAAACAATGTAGTAGTAGAAACAAGGAACTCTCCCAAAGAAGGCTTCTAAGGAGGAAAACTCTCACCAGAAGAATATAGAAGGAGTTCTAAGAGAAATTCTAACAAGAAAGTTCTGATCTTAACTTAAGGGACAACCCCCCTTAAATAGGCAAAGTTCTGATTGAACAGTAAAAGTAAAAGTATCATGAATAGTAAAAGTAAATAGTGGACAGTGAAATTTTTGACCAAAGCCTGTCTAAAGTAGATTTCGAAATATTTGAAAGCAGTCTTGGAAACATGAAGAATCTTCTTTCCAGGACATTATTAAAGCATGGGAGACAACAGTAATACCTTGGCCGTTGTGCAGGCCAGACAAATAGGGAATATCACTCAATTTTGAGCTAGGTCATCAGCATCATCTTCATCATGTCCAAACCACTCTTCATTGTAAGGGTAGTAAGGATCTTTTGTAACAGAACCTTCAGAGGACCGTTCATCAACCAAACTAGCTTTCTCTGCTTTTAACATTTCAATGAGAGCATTGAGGGCTTCAGGGTCCTTGCGGATTTCATCCAAAGGAGAACTCACTTTTCCAGGTTTAGCAGATGATTTAACAGATTTAGAAGAGGAAGCAGGTGCCTCAAGGACAGGGGATTGACCATGTGAACAATCCTTAGCAATAGGGAGAACAGCCGGAGATGAAGAATCTCTAGAGATTGTAGCAATAATTTTCTGAGCATGAGGGAATTTACCCCACCATTTCACATACCAGTGTCTAGCGAGAACATCACCATCTTTTTCATACTGCCATTTTAATATCCAAGGTATCTTGAAACGTTTAACAAAGTGGAGCAAAGGCGGGAACTTAGCACCATGAGCATCAACCTTATGAAACTTCTTGAAACATTCAAAAGCATTAAGTAATGGTTCAGGAAATATTTCATTAAGAGGGCCATATTGAGACCACCAGCGGATGAACCAAAGAGGCAGAGATCCAGTGAAATTTTTATCAAAGTTAACAAACCAGGAATGAGACATGTTTTCATTCTGGTGAAGCATAAATCTTGACCAAGCAGTGATGTAATCATAGTAGGAATAGGGGATGGGAGAAGAGGGCATTGTTTTGGTAAAACTGGGGGAAGGACCCCATTTTTCTTCAGTTATAACATTGACAATGTAAACACTGTGGTAAATAATTTTGGAGGTATCAATTTTGTCAAAAATGGTGTTAATAATGATAGATTTCTCAATACGCAGGAGATCAGAATAATAATTTAGATTCTTATCTTTATGTTCAGGGATCCAGTGAAATCTTGGAGGGAAATAGCTTTTAGCAAGTTTGAGAGGATCAGTGATTGAGGCTCTGTTAGGTTCAATATAAAACAGGTTTTGAAAATATTGTTTCTTGATGTATTGAGGAATGTTGGAGCTTTTAGGGAAAACAGTCTTAATAGGTTGGTTAACAGGGGTAATAGCATAAGGATCATAACAAGAGGCAAGAACAGAGGAGTAATTGGGCTTAGGGATAGTACCTAGTGGGGTGAAACGGTTAACAATGTCCAAAGAGGAAACAGGTTCTGTTTTAACAGTTGGATTAACAGTGGCAGGTGTCTTGTCTTTCGACCTTCTACTTGCCATTGGAATACTGCAGAAATTCACGGGTAAGGAAATCAGGGATGGAATTTTGAGATCCTTTAATATATTCAATATCAAAATCAAAAACACTTAAAATAGCTTGCCATCTAGCAAAAATGTGTTTTGAAGCAATATTTTCAACATCTTTTTCAATAACATACTTAGCACTTTTGCAATCAATACGTAACAAAAATTTTTGGTTTAACAAATCACTTTGAAACTTTGAAATACATAATACTATAGATAAAATTTCCTTTTTAATAGTACTATAATTTAACTGTGCATTATTCCAGATTCCAGAATAAAAACGGACAATTTGTTCAGGTGACTCAGGGGAAACTCTCTGTTTCAGAATACCACCATAACCAATGTCAGAGGCATCGATTTCAACAATTTTGAAGGCATCAACAGTGGGAATACCAAGACACGGCAGTGTCTTAACATGAGATTTGATTTGTTTAACAAGAGAAGTATGGACATCAGACCAAGATGGAGGATTGCTTTTTAACCGATCAAAAAGAGGTTTACATTGTTTCCTCATATCCTTGTAGAAATCAGCAACATAATTCAATGATCCAAGAAATCTTTGGAGCTCAGTTTTATCAGTAATGATATCAAGAAATTTATCAGCAAATTGTATGGCTCTATCAATAGGACGAATTTGTCCTTCAGAGATGTCATAGCCAAGGAAACGAACTTTTGTTTGAAACAGTTTGATTTTTTTAGCAGAGACAACAAGACCATTTCTCTTAATAGTATCTAGAAACGAATACAAATGTTTCCAGTGTTCATCAATAGAGCTAGAGTAGACAAGAACATCATCAATATAAACAATGGTGAAGTGACTGAAACAGTTGAAAATATCATTCATAATGTTTTGGAACTCACTAGGGGCATTTTTAAGACCAAAGGGCATCACATTCCACTCGTAATGGCCAAAAGGGGTGGTAAAAGCAGTTTTGTATCTATCCTTTTCACTGATCTGGATTTGCCAGAACCTAGATTTCATATCAAACTTAGAAAACACCACCGCTTCACACAACCTATGGACCAGATCATTCTTATTAGGAATAGGGTACCTAATCCACTCTAAAACCTTGTTCAAAGGTTTATAGTTGACAACCAAACGAGGGGTTCCTCTCTCAATTTCAGCATTTTTTTGAACATAGAAAGCAGAACAAGACCAAGGGGACTTGCTATTCCTAATCAATTTTTTCTCCAGTAAGTCATGGATTTCTTTTTTGCAAAATTCAACAGTTTCAACATTCATTTGAATAGGACGAGCCTTAGTGGGAATGTTTTTCTCATCAAAATCTTTAACATAAGGCAAGTCAACAATATGTTTCTTCCTATGCCAAAAGGCATTAGGAATATCAGAGCAAACATCATCAACTAACAATTTTTGAAAATTATCAATTTTCGATTGCAACAATTTACTGGAAAGCTGTTCAGCAATTTTCTTGTATCTGACTTCTTGCTGAAGGAAATTAAGATGTTTGATTTTAGCATGAATTAGATTGGAAGCATTATCAGTATCAATCTCATATTTTGAGGCAAATTTGAATTTTACTTTTTGACCAAAAGGGTCAGTAGTAATACCATCATGTTCAACAAGAAAAGGATACAAAGCATTTATAAAAGGCAAACCAAGAATCACTTTATCAGTCATATTTTCGACTAAAACAGAAGGAATCTTGAAACAAATATTGTCATGGCAAACATGAGCATTATTTAATTCATATTTAATCTTCATTTGAGAACCATTAGCAGAAACCAATCTTTCAGTTGATTTTTCAAAGTATTTTGAAGGGATTAATCCTTCTTGGATACAATTCATATCTGCACCAGAATCAATCATAGCAATAACAGTGAAGTGGTAATCATGAGAAACAACAATTTTAACTTTTGTAAACCATTTTGGAGGAAGTATTTTGTTAACAAGAGCAAGTTGAGTATCAGTAATACCTTTATCAGAAAGAAGAGCCTGTTGACAGGATTCATCTCCATCTATGTGCTCATCTTGTTCATTATCAAACTTATGTTGATCAATTTTTTTTTCAATTTTTAACATCAACATTTCTTGTTTGAGATTATGGTTATCACTTTTCATATTTTTAAATTCATGTTTTAATTCACTTATCTCCTATTTAACAATATTGATTTCATGTTGAAGATCGTTAATAGTTAAATCTTTGGATTTCATTTTATTAAATCTTTCCAAAGTTTCTTCAAAACTTATGGTTGATTTAGGTTTTTTACTAGATTCTTCTTTTAACAGATTTTTCTTAAAATTATCCAAATATTCCTTTTGTAAATCAGGGTTTTCAATTTGACTTATCAATTTAATCAACAAGTTTTCATTTTCTTCACCTTTAGTGAGAGTGTTAACAGAGTTAATAACATTACAACATGAATCTCTACAAACAAGTTTAATATTAGGAGAATCAGAAGATTCATCAGCAGAATGATAGCAAGAATTAGTTGACGAAGAAAAATCATCTTCCAAGGAATCAGACGAATTGTCTGATTCAAGGATTCTGAATAATTCTTCTTGATCATTATCACCAATGTTTAACATGTTAAACTTATTTTTTAACTTACCAGGTTTTTGTTTACAGTCTTTACTAAAATGACCAGGTTTTCCACAGTTGAAACATTTACCTTTTCCAGACTTTTGGTTAACATATTTCTTTGAAACATTTTTCTTTTTAGCATAAAAATCATTAAAATTAGTTTTGTGTTTTTTATAATTTTTGTGACTTTTATCATGTTTTTTACCCCTTTGCCGAGAAGGAGCAATTGGGGGCAAACCATATTGTTCACAAAAATTACCCATCTCATATTTAGCTTTTCTTTTATTTTTTAATTGGTGTTTTAACAGTTTTTCATCATTGCACATATTAATTCCAAGTTTTTTAGTAGTGCTTAAAATATCACCATAGGTTAAATTATCATAATCAATGGAATCATTTTTACCAATTAATTCTTGTTTTACCTTATGAGCAAAGATAGGAGGCAGACCGTCAATAAGCTTTTCTTTCCAATAAGGTTTGAAACAGTCTTTCCGTTGCATTACTCTGGAAAGGAAAACATCTTGGTACCTTCTGTAATCAGACATGGTAGGGCATCTCAAATTATTTAGCAAATCAGAAATTCGAGATGAAACATTATAAGGAGTACCAACAAAATGTTTAATAATAGTATAAATCAAAGTATTAACACCATCAGGAATACCTCGACCAATATGATCATCAAAAATAGGCAAACCTTCATCATTCTTTTTAACGGCATGTTTAATAGATTCTCTGGATTCTTCTGTGAGATATGAATCCCACCATCCATGAAGAGTACCAGAAAAACCAGTAGCAAGCAAATCAACAATTTCAGGCTGATTAAAATCATGATTATTTTGGTAAGCAATACCAACCATAGACATGTGTCCCATTTTGTTAATAATTTCTAGTTCAGAAAAACCATCAATATTCCATTCAAAAATTTTATCAGCAGAAACAGAAAACTGGGTTTGAAAAGGTCTTTCTTCAAACTGAATATCAGGAGGAGTAGGTCTTGAATACCAATTTTTTGTAAGAAACATGGGTTTGGAAGAACTTCCAACAAATCTTTTAATTTCCGGGAAATCATTATCAAAAACCCTTTTAACAGAAACAGAAGAAACAGTATCAGAATCTGTATTTTCACCAGAAACAATTTCTTTTTCATTTCTTGAAATAGTGCGAGCAGCATGAGTATTTGTAGATGTACTCTCAGTTTTAACTTTTAAATCAGCAAGATTTGTTCAATAATGTCAAGAGTTTTAGATTGAGAAGTTTTAAACTTAAATTTGTTATCATGACTGGGTAAATTGATCAAAGATTCTTCAGTCTTGATAGAAACAGGTTTTTGAACAGAAGTAGATTTTTCAACAGAAGCAGTTTTTTCAACAATTTTTTCTTCAATACGGTCAAGCTGTTGACCAATAACATGCAAAGATTCATTAGTAAAATTGTTTTGTTCAATAAGACTAATAATAGGAGTTTGATCATCAGCAATTTTGAAAGAAGTAGCTTTAACATCAATTTTGTCAGCAGTTATCAAAATAGTTTCAAGAGGTGGATGACAAGACCTGACAATGGTTTTATCACCTTTACCAAAATTTGATTTCTTTATCACATTCAAATGATTTTTTGAAACTTCATCTTTTGGAACATAATAATTTTCAAGGAAATCAAAAAAGAAAATATGTTTTTTCAATTGATGCATCTTTTCTAACCATTTTCTTTTAACACGGTCTTTTTCAGACTGAGCAAAATTATCTTGAAAATAGTTTCTTTTAGGTCTATTTTTTGCAAGCATAAATTCATCATATAGAGGAGCCAAATCAACATCAAAATTATCATTCAAAACAGTTAAAACTCTTAATTGGTTAACATGATGTTCAATAGTGTGATCTTCCTTATCTATAATATCAAGAGGACAACCGGTCCTGAAGCTGATAGAGGAGTTGGATCTCCACAACTTATCCATACTATCCTAGTTTTAACACTCAGTTATCATGTTTTTCTCACAACCGTTGCATTTCGTAACACATACCCTAAGCAACCCCATACGACACACATGCCCTACACGCCCTCTCTTGGCTCAAACGGGCCTTACAGTTAGGTTCTGGGACTTCACTTTACGTCTAGGGTGGCGCCAACGACGGTAAGAAAGGGACACAACAACGGAGCACCAAAGGTTCGGACAAGCAAAGACAAGATACAAAGACACAACAACACTATCACCGGCCAGAAAAGAATGGCTCTGATACCATAAAGGGGGAAGGGACGCACAACTGAAGGGAAGAGAGACGGAAGCACAGGAGGATATATAAAAGTAATGTAAGCAAAGTAATATAAGCACAAGTTAGAATAATAATAAGGCGGTAGAACCAGCCAAGCAGTATATAACAAAAAGAAAAACATGATAACTGAGTGTTAAAACTAGGATAGTATGGATAAGTTGTGGAGATCCAACTCCTCTATCAGCTCCAGGACTAGTTGTCCTCCTGATATTGTAAATGAAGAAGATCACACTGTTGAAGATAATGAACTTCCTGATTTCCGAAAATGGAACATTCTCAAAGTCGATACTAAAACTATTTACAAAACTAGTTGGGCTGAAACCACTTTTCATCCTGTTTACAAAGTGCGAACTGTTGAACAAATATTTTCTATTTCAAAAACCCATGAAAAATGTTGCTTGTTTTCTAAAAGAAATATTAATAATTTCCTTACTAAAAAACAAAGTTATTTGCATATTGGTATGGTTCAAGTTGCTATTAAACCACTCACCCGAAAGGGTATCAATGCTTCTGTTCTCATGTGTTTACGTGATGCTAGATTTAAGCACTTTAAAGATAGTATTCTTGGTATGATTACTGCCTCTTTGTGTTGATGGTCCTGTTTATTTTAACTGTTATCCTAATCTTATTCTGGCTTTGGATGATCCTAATATTATTAAAGCTTTGACTTTGAATATTGCTTCATCTGGATATATTATGGAAGAAGGTAGCAAACCTTTTGCTTTGATTTACCGTATTTACTATAGACTGTTAGGTTCTCAGTTAAATCCTGGCTGTTTAAATAATAGAGAGCCTTCTAGTAAAACCATGTTAATTCAATGTTCAACTCCTGATGCTAAAGTTCAAATTCCAAAAATGATCCAATGGCAAGATATTAAGCTTCCCAATGAATGGTTGTTGGAACAAGAATCCCCTGTTGCTAAACCTGTTTTTGATGAGCTAGATCTCACAAATATTCAACAATATCTTGATGGTACTGTTAAAATAAGTTTTCAAAATATTCAACCTTTGAAGATCAACGAAGGAAGACATTCCTTTGCTGGATCTGAAAGTATTTCAAAAAGAGATCAAGATCTCAATGATTTTTTGCAAAAGAATTTTGAAAAACCCACTGATCTAAAATTAAAGGGTGTTTCAACTGATAAGTCTCAAATTAGCTCAGTTTGCTATTCCACTAAACCTGAATCTTCCTCTCCATATGACAAAACTGCCAATGAAGAAGAAGGTGATACTGAATCTGTTTGTCCATCTGATTCTGATTTTCCTCCTATTGAAAATAATCAACTAAGAGTTTTGATTGTTTTAGATAAAAGTTTTGAAATTGATATGGCTTCATTGTACAATGAATTTATGCTTTCAAAAAATAGACCTAAAAGGAAATATTTCCAAAATAATTTTGCTCAGTCTGAAAAAGACCGTGTTAAAAGAAAATGGAGAGAAAAAATGCATCAATTGAAAAAACATATTCTATTCTTTGATTTTCTTGAAAATTATTATGTTCCAAAAAATGAAGTTTCAAAAAATCATTTGAATGTGACAAAAAAATCAAATTTTGTTAAAAGTGATAAAACCATTGTCAAGTCTAGTCATCCACCTCTTGAGACTATTTTGATAACTGCTGACAAAACTGATGTTAAAGCTACTCCTTTCAAAATTGCTGATGATCAAACTCCTATTATTAGTCTTAATGAACAAAAAAATTTTACTAATGAATCTTTGCATGTTATTAGTCAACATCTTGACCGTATTGAAGAAAAAATTGTTGAAAAAACTGTTTCTGTTGAAAAATCTGCTTCTGTTCAAAAACCTGTTTCTATCAAGACTGAAGAACGTTTGATTAATTTACCCAGTCATGATAACAAATTTAAGTTTAAAACTTCTCAATCTAAAACTCTTGATATTATTGAAAAAATGCTTGCTGATTTAAAAGTTAAAACTGAGAGTACATCTACAAGTACTCATGCTGCTCGCACTATTTCAAGAAATGAAAAAGAAATTGTTTTTGATGAAAATACAGATTCTGATACTGTTTCTTCTGTTTCTGCTAAAAAGGTTTTTGATAATGATTTCCCAGAAATTAAAAGATTTGTTGGAAGTTCTTCCAAACAAATGTTTCTTACAAAAAATTGGTATTCAAGACCTACTCCTCCTGATATTCAATTTGAAGAAAGACCTTTTCAAACCCAGTTTTCTGTTTCTGCTGATAAAATTTTTGAATGGAATATTGATGGATTTTCTGAACAAGAAATTATTAACAAAATGGGACACATGTCTATGGTTGGTATTGCTTACCAAAATAATCATAATTTTGATCAGCCTGAAATTGTTGATTTGCTTGCTACTGGTTTTTCTGGTACTCTTCGTGGATGGTGGGATTCATATCTCACAGAAGAATCCAGAGAATCCATTAAACATGCTGTTAAAAAGAATGATGAAGGATTGCCTATTTTTGATGATCATATTGGTCGAGGTATTCCTGATGGTGTTAATACTTTGATTTATACTATTATCAAACATTTTGTTGGTACTCCTTATAATGTTTCATCTCGAATTTCTGACTTGCTAAATAATTTGAGATGCCCTACCATGTCTGATTACAGATGGTACCAAGATGTTTTCCTTTCCAGAGTAATGCAACGGAAAGATTGTTTCAAGCCTTATTGGAAAGAAAAGTTTATTGACGGTCTGCCTCCTATCTTTGCTCATAAGGTAAAACAAGAATTAATTGGTAAAAATGATTCCATTGATTATGATAATTTAACTTATGGTGATATTTTAAGCACTATTAAAAAACTTGGAATTAATATGTGCAATGATGAAAAACTGTTAAAACACCAATTAAAAAATAAAAGAAAAGCTAAATATGAGATGGGTAATTTTTGTGAACAATATGGTTTGCCCCCAATTGCTCCTTCTCGGCAAAAGGGTAAAAAACATGATAAAAGTCACAAGAATTATAAAAAACACAAAACTAATTTTAATGATTTTTATGCTAAAAAGAAAAATGTTTCAAAGGAATGCGTTAACCAAAAGTCTGGAAAAGGCAAATGTTTCAACTGTGGAAAACCTGGTCATTTCAGTAAAGATTGTAAACAAAAACTTGGTAAGTTAAAAAATAAATTTAACATGTTAAACATTGGTGATAATGATCAAGAAGAATTATTCAGAATCCTTGAATCAAACAATTCGTCTGATTCCTTGGAAGATGATTTTTCTTCTTCAACTAATTCCTGCTATCAATTTGCTGATGAATCCTCTGATTCTCCTAATATTAAACTTGGTTGTAGAGATTCATATTGTAATGTTATTAACTCTGTTAACACTCTCACTAAAGGTGAAGAAAATGAAAATTTGTTGATTAAATTGATAAGTCAAATTGAAAACCCTAATTTACAAAAAGAATATTTGGATAAGTTTAAGAAAAACTTGTTCAAAGAAGAAACTAGTGAAAAACCTAAATCAACCATAAGTTTTGAAGAAACTTTGGAAAGATTTAATAAGAAGAAATCCAAAGATTTAACTATTAACGATCTCCAACATGAAATTAATATTGTTAAACAAGAGATAAGTGAATTAAAACATGAATTTAAAAATATGAAAAGCGATAACCATATTCTTAAACAAGAAATGTTCATGTTAAAAATTGATAAAAATATTGATAAAAATAAATCTGATAATGAACATGATGAGCACTTAGATGGAGATGAATCCAGTCAACAGGCTCTTCTTTCTGATAAAGGTAATGTTGGTGATGATCCTCAACTTGCTCTTGTTAATAACAAACTTCCTCCAAAATGGTTCACAAAAGTTAAAATTGTTGTTTCTAATGATTATTGTTTCACTGTTATTGCTATGATTGATTCTGGTGTAGATAAGAATTGTATCCAGGAAGGATTGATTCCTCCAAGATATTTTGAAAGATCAACTGAAAGAATGGTTTCTGCTAATGGTTCTCAAATGAAGATTAAATATGAATTGAATGTGAAAGCTCTAAAATGTGTTGATTAACACAAGAGCTGTTTAGACCCCCAATAAAAATTACGGCTTGATTGATTTTACACAAACTTAATAATCAGTGCGGAAACGTGTAAACACAAGCGTAAAAGCAATAAGCTACTCTAATCCATAAACTAAGCAACACAGCAGTATAATGGAATATAAAAGAGTAGGGAAGAAAGATGCAAACACAGAAAACACCAAGATGTGTTTTCGAAGAGGAAACCGAAGAACTCGGCGAAAAACCTCTCCGCCGCCCTCCAAGCGGAAATCGATCCACTAGACAATCAGTTGGGATACATGAGTAAGCAAAAGACCCTCCATGCCTAATCTACCCGATGCACCTAAGCCCTCCAAGCTCCTACTCCAACAAGGCTTCTCGGAACCGTGTCTTGTCTAGTTCTCCGGATCCCGCAACAAGCTCCATGTTGCATCTGCCATCCTTGGCTTCTTCCAATGCTTCCCAGCAGCACCAAAACGTCACTCAACACTCTCAAAAGGTGTGGTAAGTGTTTGGGCTATCTACCTCTCAATGGTGTGGAAATGGAGAGGGAAGGGTTGAGGAGATACCACAAGCAAGTATATAGAGAAAGGTGGGGATGACAATCTCTGAAGCATTCCTCAACATTTGTGGGTAATGGGGGTTTATATAGGATAGGTGCAGAATGTGTGAGTCAGTCAGTACAGGCTGGCAGAACAGCATGTCTCGCGGGTGTCTCGCGGGAAGGCCTTACCTGCGAGATACTCGTGAGAGACAGCTGTCTCCATCTGTCCTGACTCTTCGCATTCCAGCATGTGCAAGGCACATGCTTCACTTCGCGGGAAGCTTAGTCGCGACATACCCGCGAGATTCCATCAGCTTCCACTTTGCTTGAGTCTTCACACACTCTCTATCACACACCCCTTACATCAATTCCCACAACAAATACAGGGTATAAACAATTGAAAGTAATTACAATCAAATTTGGCACGGAATAAAAGCCAACAAAACACATAGTTGTAAATCACAACTTTACAATCTCCCCCTTTGGCTATTCCGTGACAAAACCCTAAAATAGACTCTAGACTTAACCGTGAGTTTGGGAACACAGGCAAAACTCACTCACACTTAATTCTAGATTCTGATAAGCTATTGAAACATATGAACAAGTAACTCCTGAAACACAACAACAAAATATTATCATTGTATGCAAAAAACTTGAAAAGCATATGGAGCATCAATAGCATGATCAAGCAAGATGAAATAGAAAACACTAGATCATGGCAAGATCAAACAAGTAATCACTATACACAAGCTATTACTATGCTCATTCACACAAGGAATGAACTTCCGGATATGCAAGATGATAAGCTCATATGAAGAGTACCATTTGCAAATCCAACACTCAACCAATGCAAAATACTCAAAGTATTTGCATCTAGGAACAATCCTACATGGGCACAAGAGTGTTCATCACTCAACCAATGCATAGAACGTATATGCATCTAGGAACAATCCTACTAGGGCACAAGAGTGATATATTGAAGTAAATGTATGACATTAAACTTCAAAAGCACAAGCATAAAGGCTGCATAAGCAAAGTATTGCAAATACTAAACTTCAAAAGCACAAGCATAAAGGCTGCATAAGCAAAGTATTGCAAATACATGGCACAAACCATAAAAGCCTACAAAACATGCAATGAAACAAAACAACCCTTAAAGCTTACAAAAGCAACATGGGTACATGCAAAGTATGCTACAAAGCATAGAGAATGACACAACAAATATCTGAAATAAAACTTAAATAAAGCGTAGTAACAAGGCTTTTAAACCAAAAGCAGTAAAACAGTTATAAACACTAAAAATACTGAATAAAAAAAAAAACCGTCTTTAAAACCAATAACCAATGCTACTGTGTATCTAGGCTATGCTCCCCCTAACACTGTGCAAGCTCTTCTCCAGCTCCCCCTCAGAAATTTCTCCCCCTTTTTGACCGGAATGGCCAAAGGACTAGAACATCTCGGACTCCGAATCAGAGCCATGAGTGGAAGACAACTCCTGAACTTGTGATGCTAATGCGGTGATCTGCCCCTGAAGATATACGAACTGATCTGCTATGTGCTGCACATGGGAGTCAAGTACTGTCGACATCTAGTCCATCTTAGCAAGCAACTGATCAAGTTTGCTTAAGCCTAATGGTGGAGCAGAAGATGATGGCTGTGCAGAGGGCTCTGGAGCCGATGTGAACCTGTCAATCTCTTCCTCTGTATCTTCAGCTTCCTCCTGCTGAACTTGTCGAGGTGGTGGTATGGTATGCACACCAGTCTTGGATCCTCGAATGTGTGCAGTGCTCCTAGTCAAAGTATGACCGCCAATGGGATAATCCCTCGGAACAACTGTGAGACCACTGGGTAGCTTGAGCTTTGTCTTAGCAATCAAACCCATGATCAAAGAGGGGAACGGCATCACAGTCAGTGTATTCTGCTTTGTGATGCTCTTCTTCAAGACATGCATGATGTGACCACAAATGTCAATCTCCTTATGTGTGAAGAGATCATACAAAAATCTTGTTCTCGGAGTAGATAGAGTGGTGAGATTGGTGACTGGATATAGATTGTGAATCATCACATAGCTCAATGTTCTCATTTCTGGAGAGAACTTGAGAGTGTCCATGGATGATTTCTTCGATACACCACCAAGGATTTTAATCATCTCATCAATCTTACCCAATCTATCCTCATAAGCAACTGTGATTTGCTGAGATGGAGGACGAGTCTCCAAAAAATCTTGGATGCTCTCTCTAGTAATCTGAAACTCCTTGTGTCTCACCCAGCCCTCAATGCGATCTCCGTTGACAATGGCATTAGAGAAGAACTCTTTGATGATCTCTGAATAGACCACTCCAGTTGGGTTCAGCAGCTTGGTCCAAGTTCTATCTTTGAACACTTCAGGGATGAAAGTGCCCTCAAGAGTCTCTAACTGGACTACCCGTTCCATGATGATCGTCTTGTCCTTGTAGCAGTCATTGTACTTCATATCAGCATCTATAGACCGGAAATGTTCTGAATTAGTTCGGGCTCTCTTTGAAGTCGATTTCTTCCTAGCTGCATGCTTGGTGGGAGACATCTGCACAATTGCACAAAGCAAAGAAGGAAACAACAATGCACAAACACAAAACAGAGGACAAACTTCATTAGATTCAAGTTAGTGCTAAATCAAACATAGACTAACTGAAAAACAGAGCATGATAAACACCAAACATCATGGTAAGAGACACCAACTTATAAGGGATAACTACAATGCAACAAAATAAGAAATAGTGCAAGATTGTGTGTCTGTGAGCATGTGCTGATGAGTGTGTGCGGCAAGAGATGCATGAGGGTGCCTAAGTGTGCTTAGTTGTGTATCAAAAATGTGCAACATGAACAAAGTGATTGAAACACAAAATCAATGACCAAATTAAGTAAAATAAGATCATATAAGTGAGAATCCATTGATTGAAATCACTTGATTTCAAAATAGCACAAAAATGTCACTCGGACATTTTGACAAACACTTAGTGTGCATAAAAACAAAAACTACATGAATAATGCAGGAACATGTGAAAATCTACCCTCAATACATGATAAAATGCCACAAGGGGCCAACACAAGTGCAGAAACAACTAAAGGAACACAGCCCAATCAAAATAAATGAAAAGAATTCACCCGATTTTGAAAACCAACCCAAAGTTTCGAAAATCCCCAATTATCAAAACCCTAACAAAAAAAATCTGCATAATCTAAGTAAAAACTTGAAAAGAAGTAGTTGAGAAACATACCTTGAGGAAAAGAAAGCAGAAAAAATGCTTGGATTGAAGGGAAATGAATGGAATAGTGATTTTGGGTTGAAAAACTTTGAGAGAGGTTGAGTGAGGGAAGTTTGATAGTTTTGAAAAACTGTCACATCAGTTATATAAAAACTGAAAACACTCGTTTTTCGTGGGTTAGAGAGTGGCGATACAATCGCGAAACAGTCGCGAGAAGAGCCACTGAAGCATAAAAAATTTCGCGAGAAGCATTAGGTCGCGAAACAGTCGCGAGACAGTCGCGGTAACTTCTGTCTGAAATTGGAAAAATCCAATTTTAGCCAAACAGTATTTCGCGAGTAGCTTTTGGTCGCGAGACAGTCGCGAGAGTTTCTGTGTGACAAGATAAGAAAAAAAATCCCTCAACTCCTTTTCGCGGGAAGCTCTAAGTCGCGAGCTTCTCGCGAAACTTCCCCTGAACCAGTTTTTTGAAGAAACACAAAAACTTGCATTTAAATCAAAAACAAAAGACAAGAAAGTATAAAATCACTTTCAAAAACAAATAAAACACTCAAAAATCTTTTTGGGTTTGAACAACAAAGATTGAGCATGTGAAAACATATTTAGTCAAGTACAATCACACAAATGAATAGGGCATTCATTGAACATAGACTTGTGTGTTGTGTGTGGATATCAACAATGAGATAGTCCTTAGTCCAATGTGAAGCTTCAATGATCAATTCAATCAAGGCATACACAACTAGCACTAGATTATGTGATCTATCTCAATTATAGAAGCATGCATATATGACCTCCCACACGTACTTGACAACAATTCATTGAAGCTTTTCATTTGGCTCCATATTTAACATATCATTTGCAACTTTTGAGCAAAGAGAATCTCATTTAGAGAAAGATGCCTGAAATTTTTGATATTTCAATTTATGAGTTAGCCTTTGGCTTGTTAGGCATCATACATTTTATTTTGGTCGCTTTCCCTTTTTCCTAGTCGAATACTAGTTTGTGCGACAGGCTTTTGCAGCTCTATATCTCTTTTCATTTGGAGATTTACAATTAGAGAGCTCTTTTAAGCAAAAAAAAAATAAAAGTGGGAAGATATATAGGCATGAGTCTATGCATGTCTCAAGATCAACAAAAACATTCACTAATCATTCATGACAAGGTTGAAGATCTATTTACAACAGTCACATAGATTTCAGAATTTCTTCCATAATGATATGAGTGCATGAGAGACAAGCTAAGCTCGTTAAATGCACAAAGCCATAAGTACAAAGGTACAGGGCAAAACATGCTTTGAGACAAAACTCAACAAAGTGATCAAACTTTTTGGATTTTCTATTTTTTATGTGATTTTGAATTTTTTGAACACACCCAAAACAGAACAACAAAAAAAAATAACAAAGACAACCGGTACAAATCAACCGGACACAATAAAAAATGCATGATAAAGATGCAACAGCAAATGTCCCTAAATATTGAAAGAATTTATGCGTGGACATGTTATAATGCTTATGCATGAGCACCCCTTTTCACCCACACGTCACGTGCGTTTGGGGTGATATCCTTAACGGATTGGGTACGAGAATTTGGACTATCAAACCTTCTGGTGAAACTCTCCAAGCAGGTGGTGAAGGCACCAATCATTTTCATCACGTCCATCATGCCAGGATCACGATTCTGACTTCTCGGTTGTTCACCACCCCAAGACCTCATGTCATTTCTCCTTCCTCGTGACCGAGGTGCGCTTGAATTGTTGTCTGATCTCAGCTTTTGACAGTTGGGTCTGGTATGTCCTTACATTCCGCAGTAATGACACACATAGTCCGTTCTAGGATTCCGTTGTGATCTTGGGAGAGACCTTCCTCTGGTTTCATGTCTACCCATGGAGTGATTTCGGGGCTTATTCACCATTCGTTGCTCACTTACATTCTTCTTCTCAGCCTTCACATTCTCAGGGATGGTTTCTTCTACAATAGGCACTGCGGCCTTCACAAACTTCACTTCTTTGGTAGCTTTGGCTGATGAGCTGCTTCCTCCGGTGTATCCCAACCCGGACTTGTCTGAAGACGGTTTTTGAGATGAGATAACATCATCTAACTTCTGGGAGGAGACTCTCTCTATCTTGGCATGAGCTTGTACTACCTCTTGCTCAAGAAACCTCACCTTCGTATAGGCTTCAGACAACTCGCCATTTAATGTCTCAATTTCGCACTTAGCCTCTTTATATCTGACCATGAGACTTCTGTAATCTTCCTCAGCCTTCTTCATTTTCCTCACAGCTGCCTTGGCTATTCTGGTATACTCTCCAGACTTCTCAAGAAGTAAAGAATAATTTTCTTGAAGATTAGTTGTATTCTCTTCTTCTTCTTCAGCATCTGATTCATCCACATTCCCAATAGACTCTGAATCTGAATGCTCACCAAGCTCCTTCACAAGAGTACCCAAGTCATCCGACGACTCCACATGAGCAATGGTCATGAATGCGGAGTAGTTTCCCTCTCCGTCACAGCTCTCTTCCGAGTCAGAATCAGAGGATTCTGAATCACTGAGTGTTGTGGCATAAGCTTTGCCTTTTCCCCTCAGAAAATTTGGACACTCCTACTTAAGATGTCCATGGCCATTGCACTCATAGCAAATAATTTCTGAAGAAGGTTGAAACTCCCTCCCTTCTTTTCTTGGAAACTCTTTCCTATCACCTCTTGAAGATGAAAATTTACCTTTGTTGAATGGTTTCCCACTGTTCTTCATCTTCAGAAATTTTCGGAAGTTTTTCGCAAGAAATGCTACTTCCTTCTCCACCCCATCTTCTTCGGAGGAATCACCCATCCTTTCGGTGATGGTTTTAAGAGCAAGTGATTTACTCATCTTATGAGAAGGCAGTCCCATCTGATATGTTTGGAGAGACCCAAATAATTCTTGAATTTTAATCTCATCCAAATCCTTGCTTTCCTCTATGGCTGTAACTTTTGCTCTAAAACTTTCAGGCAAGGACCTCAACACTTTTCTCACCACCTTAGCATCTTCAATCTTCTCCCCAAGATTGAGTTTAGCAATTACAATTTCATTGAGCTTCCCATAGAATGAATCAAACGGTTCATCATCACCCATCTTGAGCTCTTCAAATTTTGTGGTAAGCATCTGAAGCTTTGTGTCCTTAACTTTCTTTGTACCTTCATAAGTGGTCTCCAAAATCTCCCAAGCTTCTTTGGCTACCGTCATGTGAGAGATCCTGTGGAATTCATCAGGAGACACAGCACAAAATATAGCATTTAAAGCTTTACTATTAGCATTGGCTGCTGCAAGAGCCGCCTTATCCCAATTAGCCTTAGGAGCTTCCGGCTTAGTCCAGCCGACCTCTACCGCATCCCAAACGGTATCTTCTATAGAGCATAGAAATGCTCTCATTCTGACTTTCCAGAATGCGTAATTGTTCCCATCAAAAAATGGTGGAACATTGAGTGATTGAGACCGGTCCATCTCAAATAGGGTCAAGGATCACACTAAGGTGTTTAAACCAAGCAAGTGTACTCGCTCTGATACCAATTGAAAGCTCTAAAATGTGTTGATTAACACAAGAGCTGTTTAGACCCCCAATAAAAATTACGGTTTGATTGATTTTACACAAACTTAATAATCAGTGCGGAAACGTGTAAACACAAGCGTAAAAGCAATAAGCTACTCTAATCCATAAACTAAGCAACACAGCAGTATAATGGAATATAAAAGAGTAGGGAAGAAAGATGCAAACACAGAAAACACCAAGATGTGTTTTCGAAGAGGAACCCGAAGAACTCGGCGAAAAACCTCTCCGCCGCCCTCCAAGCGGAAATCGATCCACTAGACAATCAGTTGGGATACATGAGTAAGCAAAAGACCCTCCAAGCCTAATCTACCCGATGCACCTAAGCCCTCCAAGCTCCTACTCCAACAAGGCTTCTCGGAACCGTGTCTTGTCTAGTTCTCCGGATCCCGCAACAAGCTCCATGTTGCATCTGCCATCCTTGGCTTCTTCCAATGCTTCCCAGCAGCACCAAAATGTCACTCAACACTCTCAAAAGGTGTGGTAAGTGTTTGGGCTATCTACCTCTCAATGGTGTGGAAATGGAGAGGGAAGGGTTGAGGAGATACCACAAGCAAGTGTATAGAGAAAGGTGGGGATGACAATCTCTAATTGCAAATGTGTTTGGCTAGGGTTTTCTCTCTGAAGCATTCCTCAACATTTGTGGGTAATGGGGGTTTATATAGGATAGGTGCAGAATGTGTGAGTCAGTCAGTACAGGCTGGCAGAACAGCATGTCTCGCGGGTGTCTCGCGGGAAGGCCTTACCCGCGAGATACTCGCGAGAGACAGCTGTCTCCATCTGTCCTGACTCTTCGCATTCTAGCATGTGCAAGGCACATGCTTCACTTCGCGGGAAGCTTAGTCGCGACATACCCGCGAGATTCCATCAGCTTCCACTTTGCTTGAGTCTTCACACACTCTCTATCACACACCCCTTACATCAATTCCCACAACAAATACAGGGTATAAACAATTGAAAGTAATTACAATCAAATTTGGCACGGAATAAAAGCCAACAAAACACATAGTTGTAAATCACAACTTTACAGAATGATGCCCATATTTGTCATGATAATGTCTGTTTCAAAATACCTTCTGTTCTTGTCAAAAATACGACTGATAAAGTAATTCTTGGTCTGCCTTTTATACATGCACTGTATCCTTTTCTTGTTGAGCATGATGGAATTACTACTGATCCTTTTGGACAGAAAGTAAAATTTGAATTTGCTTCAAAGCTTGAAATTGATATTAATAATGTTGTAGATCTATCTTGTGATTTTCCTGTTGATAAAACTGTTTATGGACCATGTATGACTTCATATTTCATAGAGAAATTTCAAGATAATGCTAGTAACACCAAATTATCAACTATTGCAAATCGCCCTAATATTTTAAATGATTCTTTGCAGGAATCGAGCAATAATGCGTGGATAAATACCACTAATAAGTGGGATAATATTCATATTTATACCACTAGTAAGTGGATTATTATGGATCTCTCAGCTGAAAGGAAAAGTAAGGGAAAAGCTCCTCTACAGGACTATTCCCAAAACAAAAGGCTCCCAGCAGGACAACCTTTTACAATGCATAAAGGTGCATCCTCTGGAGTAAAACCCAGTGGATCAACATCCCTTCAAGGGAATGTCCCAGCAATGGTGACATATTCCAGTGGTGATATCACAATTGCTTTACAAGAAGTTCTATCCAGATCCCTGCAATTCCATAATTGTGTCTATAATGAATTGCCAGATTCCATAAAATTCATTCTTGATAATCTCTATGCTGCCTTTACTAAAGACCACCGTTTCCTGTTTGAAAAAACCCTCCAAGCTCTTGAAATCCACCTTGTTAACCTTACTGCTCAAAACGAAGCCTTTATGAGTCATTATGCCAACCTTATGTTCAAACACAACCCTGTTTCAGATATTGACCTTGCCACAGAAAATAATATTGTTCTAGAAAAAGAGGCTCTTAGGATTCGTCTTGAAGCCTACATTAGTCAACTCTTTGGCAAAGAGGGTATCTATTCAATGGATAAAATGACTATCATGGGCACTGATTTTGCTAGATTGAGTCTTAAGACCCAATCTATGTTAAGAAGTGCTGTTGCCAACTTGCCTATAGATATACAATCTCGTATTCTAGAAAGCAAGGCTATGTTTAGGTCTTTTGACCTATGGTTCACCTGTTTTAAGAAACTTGTTACAGCTACTATTCCTGATCCTGATGAATTGGATGAAGGTGATAATGTTTTCATCCAGTTGGACTGGGAAGAACACTTTGGAAGTACTCTCAGGGTGTATGAAAAGAAACACCCATTTCCTGGTCTTTTAATTAATTATGATGATAGTCCGTTTATTATTGATGGTCCATTTGCTGATGATTCCGAAGATGATGATAATACTGATCCTGATCCTAACTGGCTTTCTTATATGTTTGAATATGGCTTTATTAGGTTCCTAAAATTGACAAGCCATCATCAAGCCAGCCAGCTTCCACAAATAATTCAGGATGCTATTAAAAGATTTTCTAGTCCTGTTGTTTCTCTCAGATGCTGGAGTACTTTGCCAAAATGGGAGAGAGATAACTGGATGAATGTCCAGCCTTCAAAGCATCTTATTCTCATAAATGGTCATACTCACCAAGGACAATGGCTTGAAGGAAATTCCCATTTGTCCTTTGATAATCCTTATGCTCTAGCAGAATGTTGGAGTGATTATTTTAATAACCAAATTATTGAGGTGGCCCAGAGTCTATGGAAAAATTATCATTTCATAGGAAGTACTAATAGAATTTCCATTTTTGGTCCTAGGCCATACGTTGATGCTATTGCTCGGTTGAGGATAACCAATCACTGTAATCCAAGGAGCCTACTCATCTCAGGAAAAAGACCAGTGTTCGAGCCAATATTATATTGTGGATTTTGCAATAGATATGCTATTTACCATGACCACCCATGTGATTCTCCACAAGGTCCTTTTGATCCATTTGATGGATACCCATTTGATGCTCCTTCTACTGATTAAATTTGTGGCATTATTGTTCTCACTATGGTAAAGCTATTTTCTTGATACTCCTGTTTTCAAGAACTGTTTTAGTCAAGATTCTATTGACCACCTCTTGATGTTTATCAATGATTGAAGTTTTTATTCGCCTGACAAAATGCATTGTGATAGTCCTGTTCATGACCATGCGTCCGACAAAGTATTGAGATTCTTCATCTTTGATGACTCCTACTTTTGAAAGGCAAAAGGACAACATAGGTACTAATATTCTAATAGCTCCTACATGCTCTACTATTGATTCCTTTTGCTTTTGGTCATCTCCATGTCAGAAGCTCTCCTTTTGACCATGCCAAAGTTGCTGAAAATTTCAAGACAAGAAGTGGGAAAACTACTGTTCACAAATTACTGTTCACAAATTACTGTTCACGAATTACTGTTCACTTTTACTGTTCATGACACTGTTCACTCCGAATTTTGCCTATTTAAGGGGGGCTGTCCCTTAAGTTAGAATCAGAATTTTCTTGAGAGAACTTCTTCTAGAGAGAGTTTTCTTCCTTAGAAGCCTTCCTTGAGAGAATTCCTTGTTATCTACTACCTTGTTCACCTTGTTTCTACTACTACCTTGTTCCTACAAACCTTGTAACTAGGACTAGTTCAAGCTTTGTAACTGTTAATCTGTTCTGAGATCTTGTATTCACTACTACTACTGTAAGTGTTTAACTCTACTTTCAATAAAGAAGTATTTTCAGTATTATGTTCATTATATTATTTGTTGCTACCGCCACCATGGAGGATTACCGCCATACCGGATGGTTCTAAATTGCTTTCATTTACTTTGAATTATTTTGTTATATACTACTTGGCAGGTTCTACCGCCTTATTATTGTTCTTACATTACTTTGCTTACATTACTTTTATATATCCTCCTGTGCTTCCGTCTCTCTTCCTTTCAGCTGTGCGTCCCTTCCCCCTTTATGGTATCAGAGCCATTCTTTTCTGGCTGGTGATAGTGTTGTTGTGTCTTTGTATCTTGTCTGTGCTTGTCCGAACCTTTGGTGCTCCGTTGTTGTGTCCCCTTCTTACCGTCGTTGGCGCCACCCTAGGTGTAAAGTGAATTCCCAGAACCTGACTGTAAGGCCCGTTTGAGCCAAGAGAGGGCGTGTAGGGCATGTGTGTGGTATAGGGTTGCTTAGGGTATGTGTTACGAAATGCAACGGTTGTGAGAAAAACATGATAACTGAGTGTTGAAACTAGGATAGCATGGATAAGTTGTGGAGATCCAACTCCTCCATCAGCTCTAGGACTAGTTGTCCTCCTGATATTGTAAATGAAGAAGATCACACTGTTGAAGATAATGAACTTCCTGATTTCCGAAAATGGAACATTCTCAAAGTTGAAACTAAAACTATTTACAAAACTAGTTGGGCTGAAACCACTTTTCATCCTGTTTACAAAGTGCGAACTGTTGAACAAATATTTTCTATTTCAAAAACTCATGAAAAATGTTACTTGCTTTCTAAAAGAAATATTAATGATTTCCTTACTAAAAAACAAAGTTATTTGCATATTGGTATGGTTCAAGTTGCTATTAAACCACTCACCCGAAAGGGTATCAATGCTTCTGTTTTCATGTGTTTACATGATGCTAGATTTAAGCACTTTAAAGATAGTATTCTTGGTATGATTACTGCCTCTTTTTTTGATGGTCCTGTTTATTTTAACTGTTATCCTGATCTTACTCTTGCTTTAGATGATCCCAATATTATTAAAGCTTTGACTTTGAATAATGCTTCATCTGGATATGTTATGGAAGAAGGTAGCAAACCTTTTGCTTTGATTTACCGTATTTATTATAGACTATTAGGTACTCAGTTAAATCCTGGTTGTTTAAATAATAGAGAACCTTCTGGTAAAACCATGTTAATTCAATGTTCAACTCCTGATGCTAAAGTTCAAGTTCCAAAAATGATTCAATGGCAAGATATTAAGCTTCCCAATGAATGGTTGCTGGAACAAGAATCCCCTGTTGCTAAACCTGTTTTTGATGAGCTAGATCTCACAAATATTCAACAATATCTTGATGGTACTGTTAAAATAAGTTTTCAAAATATTCAACCTTTGAAGATCAACGAAGGAAGACATTCCTTTGCTGGATCTGAAAGTATTTCAAAAAGTGATCAAGATCTCAATGATTTTTTGCGAAAGAATTTTGAAAAACCCACTGATCTAAAATTAAAGGGTGTTTCAACTGATAAGTCTCAAATTAGCTCAGTTTACTATTCCACTAAACCTGAATCTTCCTCTCCATATGGCAAAACTGCCAATGAAGAAGAAGGTGATACTGAATCTGTTTGTCCATCTGATTCTGATTTTCCTCCTATTGAAAATAATCAATTAAGAGTTTTGACTGTTTTAGATAAAAGTTTTGAAATTGATATGGCTTCATTGTACAATGAATTTATGCTTTCAAAAAATAGACCTAAAAGGAAATATTTCCAAAATAATTTTTCTCAGTCTGAAAAAGACCGTGTTAAAAGAAAATGGAGAGAAAAAATGCATCAATTGAAAAAACATATTTTGTTCTTTGATTTTCTTGAAAATTATTATGTTCCAAAAAATGAAGTTTCAAAAAATCATTTGAATGTGATAAAGAAATCAAATTTTGTTAAAGGTGACAAAACCATTGTCAGGTCTAGTCATCCACCTCTTGAGACTATTTTGATAACTGCTGACAAAACTGATGTTAAAGCTACTCCTTTCAAAATTGCTGATGATCAAACTCCTATTATTAGTCTTATTGAACAAAACAATTTTACTAATGAATCTTTGCATGTTATTGGTCAACAGCTTGACCGTATTGAAGAAAAAATTGTTGAAAAAACTGCTTCTATTGAAAAATCTGCTTCTGTTCAAAAACCTGTTTCTATCAAGACTGAAGAACCTTTGATCAATTTACCCAGTCATGATAACAAATTTAAGTTTAAAACTTCTCAATCTAAAACTCTTGATATTATTGAAAAAATGCTTGCTGATTTAAAAGTTAAAACTGAGAGTACATCTACAAGTACTCATGCTGCTCGCACTATTTCAAGAAATGAAAAAGAAATTGTTTCTGATGAAAATACAGATTCTGATACTGTTTCTTCTGTTTCTGCTAAAAAGGTTTTTGATAATGATTTCCCAGAAATTAAAAGATTTGTTGGAAGTTCTTCCAAACCCATGTTTCTTACAAAAAATTGGTATTCAAGACCCACTCCTCCTGATATTCAGTTTGAAGAAAGACCTTTTCAAACCCAGTTTTCTGTTTCTGCTGATAAAATTTATGAATGGAATATTGATGGTTTTTCTGAACAAGAAATTATTAACAAAATGGGACACATGTCTATGGTTGGTATTGCTTATCTTAATAATCATGATTTTAATCAGCCTAAAATTGTTGATTTGCTTGCTACTGGTTTTTCTGGTACTCTTCGTGGATGGTGGGATTCATATCTCACAGAAGAATCCAGAGAATCTGTTAAACATGCTGTTAAAAAGAATGATGAAGGTTTGCCTATTTTTAATGATCGTATTGGTCGAGGTATTCCTGATGGTGTTAATACTTTGATTTATACTATTATCAAACATGTTGTTGGTACTCCTTATAATGTTTCATCTCGAATTTCTAATTTGCTAAATAATTTGAGATGCCCTACCATGTCTGATTACAGATGGTTCCAAGATGTTTTCCTTTCCATAGTAATGCAACGGAAAGACTGTTTCAAGCCTTATTGGAAAGAAAAGTTTATTGACGGTCTGCCTCCTATCTTTGCTCATAAGGTAAAACAAGAATTAATTGGTAAAAATGATTCCATTGATTATGATAATTTAACTTATGGTGATATTTTAAGCACTATTAAAAAACTTGGAATTAATATGTGCAATGATGAAAAACTGTTAAAACACCAATTAAAAAATAAAAGAAAAGCCAAATATGAGATGGGTAATTTTTGTGAACAATATGGTTTGCCCCCAATTGCTCCTTCTCGGCAAAAGGGTAAAAAACATGATAAAAGTCACAAAAATTATAAAAAACACAAAACTAATTTTAATGATTTTTATGATAAAAAGAAAAATGTTTCCAAAAAATATGTTAACCAAAAATCTGGAAAAGGTAAATGTTTCAACTGTGGTAAACCTGGTCATTTCAGTAAAGATTGTAAACAAAAACCTAGTAAGTTAAAAAATAAGTTTAACATGTTAAACATTGGAAATAATGATCAAGAAGAATTATTCAGAATCCTTGAATCAAACAATTCGTCTGATTCCTTGGAAGATGATTTTTCTTCGTCAACAAATTCTTGCTACCAATCTGCTGATGAATCTTCTGATATTAAACTTGGTTGTAGAGATTCATGTTGTAATGTTATTAACTCTGTTAACACTCTCACTAAAGGTGAAGAAAATGAAAATTTGTTGATTAAATTGATAAGTCAAATTGAAAACTCTGATTTACAAAAAGAAGAAACTCTGATTTAAGAAAAACTTGTTAAAAGAAGAAACTAGCAAAAAACCTAAATCAACCATAAGTTTTGAAGAAACTTTGGAAAGATTTAATAAAAAGAAATCCAAAGATTTAACTATTAACAATCTCCAACATGAAATTAATATTGTTAAACAAGAGATAAGTGAATTAAAACATGAATTTAAAAATATGAAAAGTGATAACCATATTCTTAAACAAGAAATGTTCATGTTAAAAATTGATCAAAATAAATCTGATAATGCACATGATGAGCACTTAGATGGAGATGAATCCAGTCAACAGGCTCTTCTTTCTGATAAAGGTAATGTTGGTGATGATCCTCAACTTGCTCTTGTTAATAACATACTTCCTCCAAAATGGTTCACAAAAGTTAAAATTGTTGTTTCTAATGATTATTGTTTCACTGTTATTGCTATGATTGATTCTGGTGCGGATAAGAATTGTATCCAGGAAGGATTGATTCCTCCAAGATATTTTGAAAGATCAACTGAAAGAATGGTTTCTGCTAATGGTTCTCAAATGAAGATTAAATATGAATTGAATGATGCTCATATTTGTCATGATAATGTCTGTTTCAAAATACCTTCTGTTCTTGTCAAAAATATGACTGATAAAGTAATTCTTGGTCTGCCTTTTATACATGCTCTGTATCCTTTCCTTGTTGAGCATGATGGAATTACTACTGATCCTTTCGGATAGAAAGTAAAATTTGAATTTGCTTCAAAGCTTGAAATTGATATTAATAATGCTTTAGATCTGTCTTATGATTTTCTTACTGATAAATCTGTTCATGAACCATGTATGAGTTCGTATTTCACAGAAAATTTTCAAGATAATGCTAGTAACGCTAAATTATCAACTATTGCAAATCACCCTAATATTTTTAATGATTCTTTGCAGGAATCGAGCAATGATGCGTGGATAAATACCACTAATAAGTGGGATAATAATAATATTCATATTTATACCACTAGTAAGTGGATTATTATGGATCTCTCAGCTGAAAGGAAAAACAAGGGAAAAGCTCCTGCACAGGATTATTCCCAAAATAAAATGCGTGAAGGCGCATCCTCTGGAGTAAAACCCAGTGGATCAACATCCCTTCAAGAGTATGTCCCAGCAACGGTGACGTATTCTAGTAGTGATATGACAATTGCTCTGCAGGAAGTTTTATCTAAAGAATTACAATTCCATAATGAAACCTATTTAGAACTTCCAGATTCTATTAAATTTATTCTTGACAACCTTCAAGCTTCCTTTATTGAAAATCACCATAATCTTTTTAAGAGAACTCTCAGAGCCGTTGAAATCCACCTTGTTAACCTTACTGCTCAAAATGAGGTTTACATGAGCCACTATGCTACCCTTATTTCAGAAAATGACCTTGTTTCAGACCTTGCTTCCTTAAATGACCTCATCCCAGATAATAACCTTGATCCAGAAAATGAGGCTTTTAGAAGCCATCTCAAAACCTACATTAGTCAACTCTTTGGCAAAGAGGATATCCATTCAAAGGATAGAATGACTATAATGGGCACTGATTATGCTAGATTGAGTCTTAAGACCCAATCTTTGTTAAGAAGTGTTGTTGCCAACTTGCCAACAGATATACGATTGCGTATTCTGGGAAGCAAGGCTATGTTTAGGTCTTTCGACCTATGGTTTGAATATTTCAAAACACTTGTTACAACTGCTGTTCCTGATCCTACTAATTCAGATAATATTAGTGATATCCTTGATCAAACTGATTGGAAAAAACACTTCGGAGCCAGTCTCAGAGTTTATGAAAAGAAACACCCATTTCCTGGTCTCTTAGTTAATTATGATAGTTCATTTGTTGCTGATGATTCAGAAGATAATGATGACAGAGATCCTAACTGGCTTTCCTAAATGTTTGAGTATGGCTTTATTAGACTCATAAAATTAACAAGTCTTGACCAAGCTAGCCAGCTTCCACAAATCATTTAGACTGCTATTAAAAATTTTGAAAGTCCTTTTGTTTCCATCAGATGCTGGAGCACCCTGCCAATATGGGAAAGAGATAACTGGATGAATGTCCAGACATCAAAACATCTCATTCTCATTAATGAGTACACCCACCAGGGACAATGGTATGAAGGAGATTCTCACTTACCCTTCCAAAGCCCCTTTGCCCTTACTGAGTGCTGGAGGAACTATTTCAATAATCAGATTCTTGAAGTCTTTCAAAAACTATGGAAACATTATCATTTCATAGGGAGTACAGAAAGAATTTTTGTTTTTGGGCCCAGGCCTTATGCTCTTGCCATCACTCATATGCATATAGCAGAGTACTGTAATCTAAGAAGTTTTATCACTTCCGGGAAAACTCCAGAGTTAGAACCACTGCTATACTGCGGATCTTGCAATCAGTATGTTGCTTACAATGAGCATGGATGCAATGATGACCCTCCATGGGATCCATTTGATGATTACCCATCTGATGCTCCTTCTACTGATTAAATTTGTGGCATTATTGTTCTCACTATGGTAAAGCTATTTTCTTGATACTCCTGTTTTCAAGAACTGTTTTAGTCAAGATTCTATTGACCACCTCTTGATGTTTATCAATGATTGAAGTTTTTATTCGCCTGACAAAATGCATTGTGATATTCCTATTCATGACCATGCGTCCGACAAAAATTATGGTTCTTCATCTTTGTTGACCCCTACTTTTAGAAGACAAAAGGACAATATAGGTACTAATATTCTAATAGCTCCTACATGTTTTACTAGTGACTCTTTTGCTTTTGGTCATCTCCATGTCAGATGCCCTCCTTTTAACCATGCCAAAGTTGCTGAAAATTGGGAAAACTGCTGTTTACGAATTACTGTTCACGGATTACTATTCACGGATTAATGTTCATGGATTACTGTTCACAAGATTACTGTTCACTTTTACTGTTCATGACATTGTTCACTCCGAATTTTGCCTATTTAAGGGGGGTTGTCCCTTAAGTTAGGATTAGAACTTCCTTGTTAGAATTTCTCTTAGAACTCCTTCTATAGAGAGTTTTCCTCCTTAGAAGCCTTCTTTGATAGAGTTCCTTGTTTCTACTACTACATTGTTTATTACCTTGTTCCTCCTACTACTACCTTGTTCCTACAAACCTTGTAACTAGGACTAGTTCAAGCTTTGTAACTGTTAATCTATTCTAAGATCTTGTATTCACTACTACTACTGTAAGTGTTTAACTTTACTTTCAATAAAGAAGTATTTTCAGTTAATCTTATGTTCATTATACTACTTGTTGCTACCGCCACCTTGGACGGATTACCGCCATACCGGACGGTTCTAAATCGCTTTCATTTACTTTGAATTATTTTGTTATATACTGCTTGGCTGGTTCTACCGCCTTATTATTATTCTAACTTGTGCTTATATTAATTTGCTTACATTACTTTTATATATCCTCCTGTGCTTCCGTCTCTCTTCCCTTCAGCTGTGCGTCCCTTCCCCCTTTAGTAAAGGCAGCATAGAGATTATCAAGAATGAATTTTATGGAATCTGGCAATTCATTATAGACACAATTATGGAATTGCAGGGATCTGGATAGAACTTCTTGTAAAGCAATTGTGATATCACCACTAGAATATGGAATATGTCACCATTGCTGGGACATTCCCTTGAAGGGATGTTGATCCACTGGGTTTTACCCCAGAAGATGCACCTTCATGCATTGTAAAAGGTTGTCCCGCTGGGAGCCTTTTGTTTTGGGAATAGTCCTGTACAGGAGCTTTTCCCTTGTTTTTCGTCTCAGCTGAGAGATCCATAAAAGGGGGAAGGGGACGCACAGCTGAAGGGAAGAGAGACGGAAGCATAGTATAACATATAAAAGAGTAATGTAAGCAAAGTAATATAAGCACAAGTTAGAATAATAATAAGGCGGTAGAACCAGCCAAGCAATATATAACAAAATAATTCAAAGTAAATGAAAGCAATTTAGAACCATTCGGTATGGCGGTAATCCGTCCAAGGTGGCGGTAGCAACAAGTAATGTAATAAACATAATGAAATGAAAATACTTCTTATTGAAAGTAGTACAAAACACTTACAATAGTAGTAGTGAATACAAGATCTCAGAACAGATTAACAGTTACAAAGCTTGAACTAGTCCTAGTTACAAGGTTTGTAGGAACATGGTAGTAGTAGGAACAAGGTGAACAAAGTAGTAGTAGATAACAAGGGAATTCTCTCAAAGAAGGCTTCTAAGAAAGCTCTCTCTAAAAGAAGCTCTAAGAAGAAAATTCTAACAAGAAAATTCTGATTCTAACTTAAGGGACAACCCCCCTTAAATAGGCAAAGTTCTGATTGAACAGTAAAAGTAAAAGTATCATGAACAGTAAAAGTAAATAGTGGACAGTGGAATATTTGACCAAAGCCTGTCGAAAGTGGATTTCGAAATATTTGAAAGCAGTCATATTTGAAAGCAGTCTTGGAAACATGAAGAATCTTCTTTCCAGGACATTATTAAAGCATGGGAGACAACAGTAATACCTTGGCCGTTGTGCAGGCCAGACAAATAGGGAAAATCATTCAATTTTGAGCTAGGTCATCAGCATTATCTTCATCATGTCCAAACCACACTTCATTGTAAGGGTAGTAAGGATCTTTTGTGACAGAACCTTCAGAGGACCTTTCATCATCCAAACTAGCTTTCTCAGCTTTTAACATTTCAATGAGAGCATTGAGGGCTTCCGGGTCCTTGCGGATTTCATCCAAAGGAGAACTCACTTTTCCAAGTTTAGCAGATGATTTAACAGATTTAGAAGAGGAAGCAGGTGCCTCTAGGACAGGGGATTGACCATGTGAAGAATCCTTAGCATTAGGGAGAATAGCCGGAGATGAAGAATCTCTGGAGATTGTAGCAATAATTTTCTGAGCATGAGGGAATTTACCCCACCATTTCACATACCAGTGTCTGGCGAGAACATCACCATCTTTTTCATACTGCCATTTTAATATCCAAGGTATCTTGAAACGTTTAACAAAGTGGAGTAAAGGTGGGAACTTGGCACCATGAGCATCAACCTTATGAAGCTTCTTGAAACATTCAAAAGCATTAAGTAATGGTTCAGGAAAAATTTCATTAAGAGGGCCATATTGAGACCACCAGCGGATGAACCAAAGAGGCAGAGATCCAGTGAAATTTTTATCAAAGTTAACAAACCAAGAATGAGACATGTTTTCATTCTGGTGAAGCATAAATCTTGACCAAGCAGTGATGTAATCATAGTAGGAATAAGGGATGGGAGAAGAGGGCATTGTTTTGGTAAAACTGGGGGAAGGACCCCATTTTTCTTCAGTTATAACATTAACAATGTAAACACTGTGGTAAATAATTTTGGAGGTATCAATTTTGTCAGAAATGGTGTTAATAATGATAGATTTCTCAATACGCAGGAGATCAGAATAATAATTTAGATTCTTATCTTTATGTTCAGGGATCTAGTGAAATCTTGGAAGGAAATAGCTTTTAGCAAGTTTAAGAGGATCAGTAATTGAGGCTCTGTTAGGTTCAATATAAAACATGTTCTGAAAATATTGTTTCTTGATGTATTGAGGAATGTTGGAGCTTTTAGGGAAAACAGTCTTAATAGGTTGGTTAACAGGGGTAATAGCATAAGGATCATAACAAGAAGCAAGGACAGAGGAGTAATTGGGCTTAGGGATAGTACCTAGTGGGGTGAAACGGTTAACAATGTCCAAGGAGGAAACAGGTTCTGTTTTAACAGTTGGATTAACAGCAGTTGGATTAACAGTGGCAGGTGTCTTGTCTTTCGACCTTCTACTTGCCATTGGAACACTGCAGAAATTCACGGGTAAGGAAATCAGGGATGGAATTTTGAGATCCTTTAATATATTCAATATCAAAATCAAAAACACTTAAAATAGCTTGCCATCTGGCAAAAATGTGTTTTGAAGCAATATTTTCAACATCTTTTTCAATAACATACTTAGCACTTTTGCAATCAATACGTAACAAAAATTTTTGGTTTAACAAATCACTTTGAAACTTTGAAATACATAATACTATAGATAAAATTTCCTTTTTAATAGTACTATAATTTAGCTGTGCATTATTCCAGATTCCAGAATAAAAACGGACAATTTGTTCAGGTGACTCAGGGGAAACTCTCTGTTTCAGAATACCACCATAACCAATGTCAGAGGCATCGGTTTCAACAATTTTGAAAGCATCAACAGTGGGAATACCAAGACACGACAGTGTCTTAACATGAGATTTGATTTGTTTAACAAGAGAAGTATGGACATCAGACCAAGATGGAGGATTGCTTTTTAACCGATCAAAAAGAGGTTTACATTGTTTCCTCATATCCTTGTAGAAATCAGAAACATAATTCAATGATCCAAGAAATCTTTGGAGCTGAGTTTTATCAGTAATGATATCAGGAAATTTATCAGCAAATTGTATGGCTCTATCAATAGGACGAATTTGTCCTTCAGAGATGTCATAGCCAAGGAAATGAACTTTTGTTTGAAACAGTTTGATTTTTTTAGCAGAGACAACAAGACCATTTCTCTTAATAGTATCTAGAAAAGAATACAAATGTTTCCAGTGTTCTTCAATAGAGCTGGAGTAGACAAGAACATCATCAATATAAACAATGGTGAAGTGACTAAAACAGTTGAAAATATCATTCATAATGTTTTGGAACTCACTGGGGGCATTTTTAAGACCAAAGGGCATCACATTCCACTCGTAATGGCCAAAAGGGGTAGTAAAAGCAGTCTTGTATCTATCCTTTTCACTGATCTGGATTTGCCAGAACCTAGATTTCATATCAAACTTAGAAAACACCACCGCCTCACACAACCTATGGACCAGATCATTCTTATTAGGAATAGGGTACCTAATCCACTCTAAAACCTTGTTCAAAGGTTTATAGTTGATAACCAAACGAGGGGTTCCTCTCTCAATTTCAGCATGTTTTTGAACATAGAAAGCAGAACAAGACCAAGGGGACTTGCTATTCCTAATCAATTTTTTCTCCAATAAGTCATGGATTTCTTTTTTGCAAAATTCAACAGTTTCAGCATTCATTTGAATTGGACGAGCCTTAGTAGGAATTTTTTTCTCATCAAAATCTTTAACATAAGGCAAGTCAACAATATGTTTCTTCCTATGCCAAAAGGCATTAGGAATATCAGAGCAAACATCATCAACTAATAATTTTTGAAAATGATCAATTTTCGATTGCAACAATTTATTGGAAAGCTATTCAGCAATTTTCTTGTATCTGATTTCTTGCTGAAGGAAATTAAGATGTTTGATTTTAGCATGAATTAGATTGGAAGCATTATCAGTATCAATCTCATATTTTGAAGCAAATTTGAATTTTACTTTTTGACCAAAAGGGTCAGTAGTAATACCATCATGTTCAACAAGAAAAGGATACAAAGCATTTATAAAAGGCAAACCAAGAATCACTTTATCAGTCATATTTTCGACTAAAACAGAAGGAATCTTGAAACAAATATTGTCATGGCAAACATGAGCATTATTTAATTCATATTTAATCTTCATTTGAGAACTATTAGCAGAAACCAATCTTTCAGTTGATTTTTCGAAGTATTTTGAAGGGATTAATCCTTCTTGGATACAATTCATATCTGCACCAGAATCAATCATAGCAATAACAGTGAAGTGGTAATCATGAGAAACAATAATTTTAACTTTTGTAAACCATTTTGGAGGAAGTATTTTGTTAACAAGAGCAAGTTGAGGATCAGTGATACCTTTATCAGAAAGAAGAGCCTGTTGACAGGATTCATCTCCATCTATGTGCTCATCTTGTTCATTATCAGACTTATGTTGATCAATTTTTTTATCAATTTTTAACATCAACATTTCTTGTTTGAGATTATGGTTATCACTTTTCATATTTTTAAATTCATGTTTTAATTCACTTATCTCCTGTTTAACAATATTGATTTCATGTTGAAGATCGTTAATAGTTAAATCTTTGGATTTCTTTTTATTAAATCTTTCCAAAGTTTCTTCAAAACTTAAGGTTGATTTAGGTTTTTTACTAGATTCTTATTTTAACAAATTTTTCTTAAAATTATCCAAATATTCTTTTTGTAAATCAGGGTTTCCAATTTGACTTATCAATCTAATCAACAAGTTTTCATTTTCTTCACCTTTAGTGAGAGTGTTAACAGAGTTAATAACATTACAACATGAATCTCTACAACCAAGTTTAATATTAGGAGAATCAGAAGATTCATCAGCAGAATGATAGCAAGAATTAGTTGACGAAGAAAAATCATCTTCCAAGGAATCAGACGAATTGTCTGATTCAAGGATTCTGAATAATTCTTCTTGATCATTATCACCAATGTTTAACATGTTAAACTTATTTTTTAACTTACCAGGTTTTTGTTTACAATCTTTACTAAAACGACCAGGTTTTCCACAGTTGAAACATTTACCTTTTCCAGACTTTTGGTTAACATATTTCTTTGAAACATTTTTCTTTTTAGCATAAAAATCATTAAAATTAGTTTTGTGTTTTTTATAATTTTTGTGACTTTTATCATGTTTTTTACCCCTTTGCCGAGAAGGAGCAATTGGGGGCAAACCATATTGTTCACAAAAATTACCCATCTCATATTTAGCTTTTCTTTTATTTTTTTAATTGGTGTTTTAACAGTTTTTCATCATTGCACATATTAATTCGAAGTTTTTTAATAGTGCTTAAAATATCACCATAGGTTAAATTATCGTAATCAATGGAATCATTTTTACCAATTAATTCTTGTTTTACCTTATGAGCAAAGATAGGAGGCAGACCGTCAATAAGCTTTTCTTTCCAATAAGGTTTGAAACAGTCTTTCCATTGCATTACTCTGGAAAGGAAAACATCTTGGTACCATCTGTAAAATGATTTAGCAAATCAGAAATTCGAGATGAAACATTATAAGGAGTACCAACAAAATGTTTAATAATAGTATAAATCAAAGTATTAACACCATCAGGAATACCTCGACCAATATGATCATCAAAAATAGGCAAACCTTCATCATTCTTTTTAACAGCATGTTTAATAGATTCTCTGGATTCTTCTGTGAGATATGAATCCCACCATCCACGAAGAGTACCAAAAAAACCAGTAGCAAGCAAATCAACAATTTCAGGCTGATTAAAATCATGATTATTTTGGTAAGCAATACCAACCATAGACATGTGTCCCATTTTGTTAATAATTTCTTGTTCAGAAAAACCATCAATATTCCATTCATAAATTTTATCAGCAGAAACAGAAAACTGGGTTTGAAAAGGTCTTTCTTCAAACAGAATATCAGGAGGAGTAGGTCTTGAATACCAATTTTTTGTAAGAAACATGGGTTTGGAAGAACTTCCAACAAATCTTTTAATTTCCGGGAAATCATTATCAAAAACCCTTTTAACAGAAACAGAAGAAACAGTATCAGAATCTGTATTTTCACCAGAAACAATTTCTTTTTCATTTCTTGAAATAGTGCGAGCAGCATGAGTATTTGTAGATGTACTCTCAGTTTTAACTTTTAAATCAGCAAGCCTTTTTTCAATAATGTCAAGAGTTTTAGATTGAGAAGTTTTAAACTTAAATTTGTTATCATGACTGGGTAAATTGATCAAAGGTTTTTCAGTCTTGATAGAAACAGGTTTTTGAACAGAAGCAGATTTTTCAACATAAGCAGTTTTTTCAAAAAAAATTTCTTCAATACGGTCAAGCCGTTGACCAATAACATGCAAAGATTCATTAGTAAAATCGTTTTGTTCAATAAGACTAATAATAGGAGTTTGATCATCAGCAATTTTGAAAGAAGTAGCTTTAACATCAGTTTTGTCAGCAGTTATCAAAATAGTTTCAAGAGGTGGATGACTAGACCTGACAATGGTTTTATCACCTTTAACAAAATTTGATTTCTTTATCACATTCAAATGATTTTTTGAAACTTCATCTTTTGGAACATAATAATTTTCAAGGAAATCAAAAAACAAAATATGTTTTTTCAATTGATGCATCTTTTCTAACCATTTTCTTTTAACACGGTCTTTTTCAGACTGAGCAAAATTATTTTGAAAATAGTTTCTTTTAGGTCTATTTTTTGCAAGCACAAATTCATCATATAGAGGGGCCAAATCAACATCAAAATTATCATTCAAAACAGTTAAAACTCTTAATTGGTTAACATGATGTTCAATAGTGTGATCTTCCTTATCTATAATATCAAGAGGACAACCGGTCCTGGAGCTGATAGAGGAGTTGGATCTCCACAACTTATCCATACTATCCTAGTTTTAACACTCAGTTATCATGTTTTTCTCACAACCGTTGCATTTCGTAACACATACCCTAAGCAACCCTATACCACACACATGCCCTACACACCCTCTCTTGGCTCAAACGGGCCTTACAGTAAGGTTCTGGGACTTCACTTTACATCTAGGGTGGCGCCAACGACAGTAAGAAGGGGACACAACAATGGAGCACCAAAGGTTCGGACAAGTACAGACAAGATACAAAGACACAACAACACTATCACCGGCCAGAAAAGAGTGGCTCTGATACCATAAAAGGGGGAAGGGGACGCACAGCTGAAGGGAAGAGAGACGGAAGCACAGTATAATATATAAAAGTAATGTAAGCAAAGTAATATAAGCACAAGTTAGAATAATAATAAGGCGGTAGAACCAGCGAAGCAATATATAACAAAATAATTCAAAGTAAATGAAAGCAATTTAGAACCGTCCGGTATAGCGGTAATCTATCCAAGGTGGCGGTAAAGGTTGACTTGCTTGTTACTGGTTTTTCTGGTACTCTTCGTGGATGGTGGGATTCATATCTCACAGAAGAATCCAGAGAATCTATTAAACATGCTGTTAAAAAGAATGATGAAGGATTGCCTATTTTTGATGATCATATTGGTCGAGGTATTCCTGATGGTGTTAATACCTTGATTTATACTATTATTAAACATTTTGTTGGTACTCCTTATAATGTTTCATCTCGAATTTCTGACTTGCTAAATAATTTGAGATGCCCTACCATGTCTGATTACAGATGGTACCAAGATGTTTTCCTTTCCAGAGTTATGCAACGGAAAGATTGTTTCAAGCCTTATTGGAAAGAAAAGTTTATTGACGGTCTGCCTCCTATCTTTGCTCATAAGGTAAAACAAGAATTAATTGGTAAAAATGATTCCATTGATTATGATAATTTAACTTATGGTGATATTTTAAGCACTATTAAAAAACTTGGAATTAATATGTGCAATGATGAAAAACTGTTAAAACACCAATTAAAAAATAAAAGAAAAGCTAAATATGAGATGGGTAATTTTTGTGAACAATATGGTTTGCCTCCAATTGCTCCTTCTCGGCAAAAGGGTAAAAAACATGATAAAAGTCACAAAAATTATAAAAAACACAAAACTAATTTTAATGATTTTTATGCTAAAAAGAAAAATGTTTCAAAGAAATATGTTAACCAAAAGTCTGGAAAAGGTAAATGTTTCAACTGTGGAAAACCTGGTCATTTTAGTAAAGATTGTAAACAAAAACCTGGTAAGTTAAAAAACAAGTTTAACATGTTAAACATTGGTGATAATGATCAAGAAGAATTATTCAGAATCCTTGAATCAAACAATTCGTCTGATTCTTTGGAAGATGATTTTTCTTCCTCAACTAATTCTTGCTATCATTCTGCTGATGAATCTTCTGATTCTCCTAATATTAAACTTGGTTGTAGAGATTCATGTTGTAATGTTATTAACTCTGCTAACACTCTCACTAAAGGTGAAGAAAATGAAAATTTGTTGATTAAATTGATAAGTCAAATTGAAAACCCTGGTTTACAAAAAGAATATTTAGATAAGTTTAAGAAAAACTTGTTAAAAGAAGAAACTAGTAAAAAACCTAAATCGACCATAAGTTTTGAAGAAACTTTGGAAAGATTTAATAAAAGGAAATCCAAAGATTTAACTATTAACGATCTTCAACATGAAATCAATATTGTTAAACAGGAGATAAGTGAATTAAAACATGAATTTAAAAATATGAAAAGTGATAACCATAATCTCAAACAAGAAATGTTGATGTTAAAAATTGATAAAAAAAATTGATCAACATAAGTCTGATAATGAACAAGATGAGCACATAGATGGAGATGAATCCTGTCAACAGGCTCTTCTTTCTGATAAAGGTATCACTGATCCTCAACTTGCTCTTGTTAACAAAATACTTCCTCCAAAATGGTTTACAAAAGTTAAAATTGTTGTTTCTCATGATTACCACTTCACTGTTATTGCTATGATTGATTCTGGTGCAGATATGAATTGTATCCAAGAAGGATTAATCCCTTCAAAATACTTTGAAAAATCAACTGAAAGATTGGTTTCTGCTAATGGTTCTCAAATGAAGATTAAATATGAATTAAATAATGCTCATGTTTGCCATGACAATATTTGTTTCAAGATTCCTTCAGTTTTAGTCGAAAATATGACTGATAAAGTGATTCTTGGTTTGCCTTTTATAAATGCTTTGTATCCTTTTCTTGTTGAACATGATGGTATTACTACTGACCCTTTTGGTCAAAAAGTAAAATTCAAATTTGCTTCAAAATATGAGATTGATACTGATAATGCTTCCAATCTAATTCATGCTAAAATCAAACATCTTAATTTCCTTCAGCAAGAAATCAGATACAAGAAAATTGCTGAGCAGCTTTCCAATAAATTGTTTCAATCGAAAATTGATAATTTTAAAAAATTATTAGTTGATGATGTTTGCTCTGATATTCCTAATGCCTTTTGGCATAGGAAGAAACATATTGTTGACTTGCCTTATGTTAAAGATTTTGATGAGAAAAAAATTCCTACTAAGGCTCGTCCAATTCAAATGAATGCTGAAATTGTTGAATTTTGCAAAAAAGAAATCCATGACTTATTGGAGAAAAAATTGATTAGGAATAGCAAGTCCCCTTGGTCTTGTTCTGCTTTCTATGTTCAAAAAAATGCTGAAATTGAGAGAGGAACCCCTCGTTTGGTTATCAACTATAAACCTTTGAACAAGGTTTTAGAGTGGATTAGGTACCCTATTCCTAATAAGAATGATCTGGTCCATAGGTTGTGTGAGGCGGTGGTGTTTTCTAAGTTTGATATGAAATCTGGGTTCTGGCAAATCCAGATCAGTGAAAAGGATAGATACAAGACTGCTTTTACTACCCCTTTTGGCCATTATGAGTGGAATGTGATGCCCTTTGGTCTTAAAAATGCCCCTAGTGAGTTCCAAAACATTATGAATGATATTTTTAACTGTTTTAGTCACTTCACAATTGTTTATATTGATGATGTTCTTGTCTACTCCAGCTCTATTGATGAACACTGGAAACATTTGTATTCGTTTCTAGATACTATTAAGAGAAATGGTCTTGTTGTCTCTGCAAAAAAAATCAAACTGTTTCAAACAAAAGTTCGTTTCCTTGGCTATGACATCTCTAAAGGACAAATTTGTCCTATTGATAGAGCCATACAATTTGCTGATAAATTTCCTGATATCGTTACTAATAAAACTCAGCTCCAAAGATTTCTTGGATCATTGAATTATGTTGCTGATTTCTACAAGGATATGAGGAAACAATGTAAACCTCTTTTTGATCGGCTAAAAAGCAATCCTCCATCTTGGTCTGATGTCCATACTTCTCTTGTTAAACAAATCAAATCTCATGTTAAGACACTGCCGTGTCTTGGTATTCCCACTGTTGATTCTCAAAATTGTTGAAACCGATGCCTCTGACATTGGTTATGGTGGTATTCTGAAACAGAGTTTCCCCTGAGTCACCTGAACAAATTGTTCGTTTTTATTCTGGAATCTGGAATAATGCACAGTTAAATTATAGTACTATTAAAAAAGAAATTTTATCTATAGTATTATGTATTTCAAAGTTTCAAAGTGATTTGTTAAACCAAAAATTTTTGTTACGTATTGATTGCAAAAGTGCTAAGTATGTTATTGAAAAAGATGTTGAAAATATTGCTTCAAAACACATTTTTGCCAGATGGCAAGCTATTTTAAGTGTTTTTGATTTTGATATTGAATATATTAAAGGAACTCAAAATTCCATCCCTGATTTCCTTACCCGTGAATTTCTGCAGTGTTCCAATGGCAAGTAGAAGGTCGAAAGACAAGACACATGCCACTGTTAATCCAACTGTTAAAACAGAACTTGTTTCCTCTTTGGACATTGTTAACCGTTTCACCCCACTAGGTACTATCCCTAAGCCCAATTACTCCTCTGTTCTTGCCTCTTGCTATGATCCTTATGCTATTACCCTTGTTAACTGACCTATTAAGAATGTTTTCCCTAAAAGCTCCAACATTCCACAATACTTCAAGAAACAATATTTTCAAAACATGTTTTATATTGAACCTAACAGAGCTTCAATTTCTGATCCTCTCAAACTTGCTAAAAGCTATTTCCCTCCAAGATTTCACTGGATCCCTGAGCATAAAGATAAGAATCTAAATTATTATTCTGATCTCCTGCATATTGAGAAATCTATCATTATTAACACCATTTCTGACAAAATTGATACCTCCAAAATTATTTACCACAGTGTTTACATTGTCAATGTTATAACTGAAGAAAAATGGGGTCCTTCCCCCAGTTTTACCAAAACAATGCCCTATTCTCCCATCCCTTATTCCTACTATGATTACATCACTGCTTGGTCAAGGTTTATGCTTCACCAGAATGAAAACATGTCTCATTCCTGGTTTGTCAACTTTGATAAAAATTTCACTGGATCTCTGCCTCTTTGGTTCATCCGCTGGTGGTCTCAATATGGCCCTCTTAATGGAATATTTCCTGAACCATTACTTAATGCTTTTGAATGTTTCAAGAAGTTTCATAAGGTTGATGCTCATGGTGGTAAGTTCCCTCCTTTGCTCCACTTTGTTAAACGTTTCAAGATACCTTGGATATTAAAATGGCAGTATGAAAAAGATGGTGATGTTCTCGCTAGACACTGGTATGTGAAGTGGTGGGTAAATTCCCTCATGCTCAGAAAATTATTGATACAATCTTTAGAGATTCTTCATCTCCGGCTGTTCTCCCTATTGCTAAGGATTATTCACATGGTCACTCCCCTGTCCTTGAGGCACCTGCTTCCCCTTCTAAATCTGTTAAATCATCTGCTAAACCTGGAAAAGTGAGTTCTCCTTTGGATGAAATCCGTAAGGACCCTGAAGCCCTCAATACCCTCATTAAAATGTTAAAAGCTGAGAAAGCTAGTTTGGATGATGAAAGGTCCTCTGAAGGTTCTGTCACAAAAGATCCTTACTACCCTTACAATGAAGAGTGGTTTGGACATGATGAAGATGATGCTGATGACCTAGCTCAAAATTGAATGATTTTCCCTATTTGTCTGGCATGCACAACGGCCAAGGTATTACTATTGTCTCCCATGGTTTAATAATGTCCTGGAAAGAAGATTCTTCATGTTTCCAAGACTGCTTCCAAATATGACTGCTTTCAAATATTTCAAAATCCACTTTCGACATGCTTTGGTCAAAGATTCCACTGTCCACTATTTACTTTTACTATTCATGTTACTTTTACTTTCACTGTTCAATTAGAACTTTGCATATTTAAGGGGGGTTGTCCCTTAAGTTAGAATCAGAACTTTCTTGTTAGAATTTCTCTTAGAACTCCTTCTATAGAGAGTTTTCCTCCTTAGAAGCCTTCTTTGAGAGAGTTCCTTGTTTCTACTACTACATTGTTTATTACCTTGTTCCTCCTACTACTACCTTGTTCCTACAAACATTGTAACTAGGACTGTAAAGTTGTGATTTACAACTATGTTTTATATTGGCTTTATTCCATGACAAAATGTGTTGTAATTACTTTATTTTATTTCCTTGTATTTTGTGGGATTTAATTGTATTGGGTTTAGTATCAAGTTGGTGAAGACTCAAGCTTTATTGAAGATCAGTGGATCTCGCGGGTGTGTCGCTGGAAGCTAAGCCGCGAAAGAGCCATGTGAGAAGCACATGACTGGAAGCTGAAGAGTCGTGCCAGGTTGTCGTTTTCGCGAGTGTCTCGCGGGTAAGGCCTTCCCGCGAGATAGTCGCGAAACATTCTGCCTGGAGGATTTTAATGAGTGACTTTCTTACCCTTCACCCATACTATATATACCCTCATTACCCACAAATGTAAGAGAGGCTATTCAGAGAGAAAAACCCTAGATAGGTTTTCTACAACACACACACCCTCTTTTGAGAGAGAGCTACTCCTCCTTAGTGAGAAATCATTGTAGCCTCTTCTCCATCCCTCTCCCATTATCATACCTTGAGAGGAGATTTGTACCCAAACACAACCCACACCTATTCAGAGTGTAGAGAGTGTTTTGGAGTTGCTGGGAAGCATTGGAAGAAGCCAAGGATGGCAGATGCAACATGGAGCTTGTTGCGGGATCCGGAGAGCTAGACAAGACACGGTTCCGAGAAGCCTTGTTGGAGTAGGAGCTTGGAGGGCTTAGGTGCATCGGGTAGATTAGGCTTGGAGGGTCTCTTGCTTACTCATGTATCCCAACTGATTGTCTAGTGGATCGATTTCCGCTTGGAGGGCGGCGGAGAGGTTTTTCGCCGAGTTCTTCGATTTCCTCTTCGAAAACACGTTTTGGTATTTTCTGTGTTTGCATCTTTCTTCCCTACTCTTTTATATTCCATTATACTGCTGTGTTGCTTAGTTTATGGATTAGAGTAGCTTATTGCTTATACGCTTGTGTTTACACGATTCCGCACTTAGTATTAAGTTAGTGTAAAATCAACCAAGCCGTAATTTTAATCGGGGGGTCTAAACAGCTCTTGTGTTTTTCAACACATTTTAGAGCTTTCAATTACCTTTATCAGAAAGAAGAGCCCGTTGACTGGATTCATCTCCATCTATGTGCTCATCATGTTCATTATCAAATTTATTTTGATCAATATTTTTATCAATTTTTAACATGAACATTTCTTGTTTAAGAATATGGTTATCACTTTTCATATTTTTAAATTCATGTTTAATTCACTTATCTCTTGTTTAACAATATTAATTTCGTGTTGGAGATCGTTAATAGTTAAATCTTTGGATTTCTATTTATTAAATCTTTCCAAAGTTTCTTCCAAACTTATGGTTGATTTAGGTTTTTTACTAGTTTCTTCTTTTAACAAGTTTTTCTTAAACTTATCCAAATAATCTTTTTGTAAATCAGGGTTTTCAATATGACTTATGAATTTAATCAAAAAATTTTCATTTTCTTCACCTTTAGTGAGAGTGTTAACAGAGTTAATAGCATTACAACATGAATCTCTACAACCAAGTTTAATATTAGGAGAATCAGAAGATTCATCAGCAGATTGATAGCAAGAATTTGTTGACGAAGAAAAATCATCTTCCAAGGAATCAGACGAATTGTTTGATTCAAGGATTCTGAATAATTCTTCTTGATCATTATTTCCAATGTTTAACATGTTAAACTTGTTTTTCAACTTACCAGGTTTTTGTTTACAATCTTTACTAAAATGACCAGGTTTTCCACAGTTGAAACATTTACCTTTTCCAGATTTTTGGCTAACATATTTTTTCGAAACATTTTTCTTTTTAGCATAGAAATCATTAAAATTAGTTTTGTGTTTTTTTTATAATTTTTGTGACTTTTATCATGTTTTTTACCCTTTTGCCGAGAAGGAGTAATTGGGGGCAAACCATATTGTTCACAGAAATTACCCATCTCATATTTGGCTTTTCTTTTATTTTTTAATTGGTGTTTTAACAGTTTTTCATCATTGCACATATTAATTCCAAGTTTTTTAATAGTGCTTAAAATATCACCATAAGTTAAATTATCATAATCAATGGAATCATTTTTACCAATTAATTCTTGTTTTACCTTATGAGCAAAGATAGGAGGCAGACTGTCAATAAACTTTTCTTTGCAATAAGGCTTGAAACATTCTTTCCGTTGCATTATTCTGGAAAGGAAAACATCTTGGTACCGTCTGTAATCAGACATGGTAGGGCATCTCAAATTATTTAGCAAATTAGAAATTCGAGATGAAACATTATAATGAGTACCAACAAAATGTTTGATAATAGTATAAATCAAAGTATTAACACCATCAGGAATACCTCGACCAATACGATCATCAAAAATAGGCAAACCTTCATCATTCTTTTTAACAGCATGTTTAATAGATTCTCTGGATTCTTCTGTGAGATATGAATCCCACCATCCATGAAGAGTACCAGAAAAACCAGTAGCAAGCAAATCAACAATTTCAGGCTGATCAAAATCATGATTATTTTGATAAGCAATACCAACCATAGACATGTGTCCCATTTTGTTAATAATTTCTTGTTCAGAAAAACCATCAATATTCCATTCATAAATTTTATCAGCAGAAACAGAAAACTGGGTTTGAAAAGGTCTTTCTTCAAACTAAATATCAGGAGGAGTAGGTCTAGAATACGAATTTTTTGTAAGAAACATGGTTTTGGAAGAACTTCCAACAAATCTTTTAATTTCTGGGAAATCATTATCAAAAACCTTTTTAGCAGAAATAGAAGAAACAGTATCAGAATCTGTATTTTCATCAGAAACAAATTCTTTTTCATTTCTTGAAATAGTGCGAGCAGCATGAGTACTTGTAGATGTACTCTCTGTTTTAACTTTTAAATCAGCAAGCATTTTTTCAATAATATCAAGAGTTTTAGATTGAGAAGTTTTAAACTTAAATTTGTTATCATGACTGGGTAAATTGATCAAAGGTTCTTCAGTCTTGATAGAAACAGGTTTTTGAACAGAAGCAGATTTTTCAATAGAAGCAGTTTTTTCAACAATTTTTTCTTCAATACGGTCAAGCTGTTGACCAATAACATGCAAAGATTCATTAGTAAAATTGTTTTGTTCAATAAGACTAATAATAGGAGTTTGATCATCAGCAATTTTGAAAGGAGTAGCTTTAACATCAGTTTTGTCAGCAGTTATCAAAATAGTCTCAAGAGGTGGATGACTAGACCTGACAATGGTTTTGTCACCTTTAACAAAATTTGATTTCGTTATCACATTCAAATGATTTTTTGAAACTTCATTTTTTGGAACATAATAATTTTCAAGAAAATCAAAGAACAAAATATGTTTTTTTGATTGATGCATTTTTTCTCTCCATTTTCTTTTAACACGGTCTTTTTCAGACTGAGCAAAATTATTTTGGAAATATTTCCTTTTAGGTCTATTTTTTGAAAGCATAAATTCATTGTACAATGAAGCCATATCAATTTCAAAACTTTTATCTAAAACAGTCAAAGCTCTTAATTGATTATTTTCAATAGGAGGAAAATCAGAATTAGAAGGACAAACAGATTCAGTATCACCTTCTTCTTCATTGACAGTTTTGACATATGGAGAGGAAGACTCAGGTTTAGTGGAATAGTAAACCGAGCTAATCTGAGACTTATCAGTTGAAACACCCTTTAATTTTAGATCAGTGGGTTTTTCAAAATTCTTTTGCAAAAAATCATTGAGATCTTGATCTCTTTTTGAAATACTTTCAGATCCAGCAAAGGAATGTCTTCCTTCGTTGATCTTCAAAGGTTGAATATTTTGAAAACTTATTTTAACAGTACCATCAAGATATTGTTGAATATTTGTGAGATCTAGCTCATCGAAAACAGGTTTAACAACAGGGGATTCTTGTTCCAACAACCATTCATTGGGAAGCTTAATATCTTGCCATTGAATCATTTTTGGAACTTGAACTTTAGCATCAGGAGTTGAACATTGAATTAACATGGTTTTACCAGAAGGTTCTCTATTATTTAAACAACCAGGATTTAACTGAGTACCTAATAGTCTATAATAAATATGGTAAATCAAAGCAAAAGGTTTGCTACCTTCTTCCATAACATATCCAGATGAAGCAATATTCAAAGTCAAAGTTTAATAATATTGGGATCATCTAAAGCAAGAGTAAGATCAGGATAACAGTTAAAATATACAGGACCATCAAACAAAGAGGCAGTAATCATACCAAGAATACTATCTTTAAAGTGCTCAAATCTAGCATCACGTAAACACATGAAAACAGAAGCATTGATACCCTTTCGGGTGAGTGGTTTAATAGCAACTTGAACCATACCAATATGCAAATAACTTTGTTTTTTAGTAAGGAAATCATTAATATTTCTTTTAGAAAACAAGTAACATTTTTCATGAGTTTTTGAAATAGAAAATATTTGTTCAACAGTTCGCACTTTGTAAACAGGATGAAAAGTGGTTTCAGCCCAACTAGTTTTGTAAATAGTTTTAGTATCAACTTTGGGAATGTTCCATTTACGAAAATCAGGAAGTTCATTATCTTCAACAGTGTGATCTTCTTCATTTACAATATCAGGAGGACAACTAGTCCTGGAGCTGATAGAGGAGTTGGATCTCCACAACTTATCCATACTATCCTAGTTTTAACACTCAGCTATCATGTTTTTCTCACAACCGTTGCATTTCATAACACATACCCTAAGCAACCCTATACCACACACATGCCCTACACGCCATCTCTTGGCTCAAACGGGCCTTACAGTCAAGTTTTGGGACTTCACTTTACGTCTAGGGTGGCGCCAACAACGGTAAGAAGGGGACACAACAACAGAGCACCAAAGGTTCAGACAAGCACAGACAAGATACAAAGACACAACAACACTATCACCGGCCAGAAAAGAATGGCTCTGATACCATAAAGGGGGAAGGGAGGCACAGCTGAAGGGAAGAGAGACGGAAGCACAGGAGGATATATAAAAGTGTAATGTAAGCAAAGTAATATAAGCACAAGTTAGAATAATAATAAGGCGGTAGAACCAGCCAAGCAGTATATAAGAAAATAATTCAAAGTAAATGAAAGCAATTTAGAACCGTCCGGTATGGCGGTAATCCATCCAAGGTGGCGGTAGCAACAAGTAGTATAATGAACATAAGATTAACTGAAAATACTTCTTTATCGAAAGTAAAGTTAAACACTTACAGTAGTAGTAGTGAATACAAGGTCTCAGAACAGATTAACAGTTACAAAGCTTGAACTAGTCCTAGTTACAAGGTTTGTAGGAACAAGGTAGTAGTAGGAGGAACAAGGTAATAAACAATGTAGTAGTAGAAACAAGGAACTCTCTCAAAGAAGGCTTCTAAGGAGGAAAACTCTTTATAGAAGGAGTTCGAAGAGAAATTCTAACAAGAAAGTTCTGATTCTAACTTAAGGGACAGCCCCCCTTAAATAGGCAAAATTCGGTGTGAACAGTGTCATGAACAGTAAAAGTGAACAGTAAAAAGTGAACAGTAATCTTTTGAACAATAATCCATGAACAGTAATCCATGAACAGTAATTCGTGAATAGTAGTTTTCCCACTTCTTGTCTTGAAATTTTCAGCAACTTTGGCATGGGCAAAAGGAGGGCTTCTGACAAGGAGATGACCAAAAGCAAAAAGAATCAATAGTAGAGCATGTAGGAGCTATTAGAATATTAGTACCTATGTTGTCCTTTTGCCTTTCAAAAGTAGGAGTCATCAAAGATGAAGAATCACAAATTTTTTCGGACGCGTGGTCATGAATAGGAATATCACAATGCATTTTGTTAGGCGAATAAAACCCAATCATTGACAAACAGCAAGAGGTGGTCAATAGAACCTTGACTAAAACAGTTCCTGATAACGGGAGTATCAAGAAAATAACTTTACCACAGTGAGAACAATAATGCCACAGATTTAATCAGTAGACGGAGCATCAGATGGGTATCCATCAAATGGATCAAAAGGACCTTGTGGAGAATCACATGGATGGTCATGGTAAATAGCATATCTATTGCAAAATCCACAATATAATATTGGCTCAAACATTGGTCTTTTTCCTGGGATGAGTAGGCTCCTTGGATTACAGTGATTAGTTATCCGCAACCGAGCAATAGCATCAACATATGGCCTTGGACCAAAAATAGAAATTCTATCAGTACTTCCTATGAAATGATAATTCTTCCATAGACTCTGAGCTACCTCAATAATTTGGTTATTGAAATAATCACTCCAACATTCGGCTAGAGCATAAGGATCATCAAAGGACAAGTGAGAATTTCCTTCAAGCCATTGTCCTTGGTGAGTATGACCATTTATGAGAATAAGATGCTTTGAAGGCTGGACATTCATCCAATTATCTCTTTCCCATTTTGGCAAAGTACTCCAGCATCTGAGAGAAACAACAGGACTAGAAAATCTTTTAATAGCATCCTGAATTATTTGTGGAAGCTGGCTGGCTTGATGATGGGTTGTTAATTTTAGGAACCTGATAAAGCCATATTCAAACATATGAGAAAGCCAGTTAGGATCAGGATCAGTGTTATCATCATCTTCGGAATCACCAGCAAATGGACCATCAATAATAAACGGACTATCATCATAATTAATTAAAAGACCAGGAAATGGGTGTTTCTTTTCATACACCCTGAGAGTACTTCCAAAGTGTTCTTCCCAGTCCAACTGGATGAATACATTATCACCTTCATCCAATTCATCAGGATCAGGAATAGTGGCTGTAACAAGTTTCTTGAAACAGGTGAACCATAGGTCAAAAGACCTAAACATAGCCTTGCTTTCTAGAATACGAGATTGTATATCTATAGGCAAGTTGGCAACAGCACTTCTTAACATAGATTGGGTCTTAAGGCTTAATCTAGCAAAATCAGTGCCCATGATAGTCATTTTATCCATTCAATAGATACCCTTTTTGCCAAAGAGTTGACTAATGTAGGCTTCAAGATGAATCCAAAGAGCCTCTTTTTCTGGAACAATATTATTTTCTGTAGCAAGGTCAATATCTGAAACAGGGTTGTGTTTGAACATAAGGATAGCATAATGACTCATAAAGGCTTCGTTTTGAGCAGTAAGGTTAACAAGGTGGATTTCAAGAGCTTGGAGGGTTTTTTCAAACAAGAAACGGTGGTCTTTAGTGAAGGCAGCATAGAGATTATCAAGAATGAATTTTATGGAATCTGGCAATTCATTATAGACACAATTATGGAATTGTAGGGATCTGGATAGAACTTCTTGTAAAGCAATTGTAATATCACCACTGGAATATGTCACCATTGCTGGGACATTCCCTTGAAGGGATGTTGATCCACTAGGTTTTACCCCAGAAGATGCACCTTCATGCATTGTAAAAGGTTGTCCCGCTGGGAACCTTTTGTTTTGGGAATAGTCCTGTACAGGAGCTTTTCCCTTGTTTTTTCTCTCAGCTGAGAGATCCATAATAATCCACTTACTAGTGGTATAAATATGAATATTATTATTATCCCACTTATTAGTGGTATTTATCCACGCATCATTGCTCGATTCCTGCAAAGAATCATTAAAAATATTAGGGTGGTTTGCAATAGTTGATAATTTGGCGTTACTAGCATTATCTTGGAAATTTTCTGTGAAATATGAAGTCATACATGGTCCATAAACAGTTTTATCAGTAAGAAAATCACAAGACAGATCTAAAGCATTATTAATATCAATTTCAAGCTTTGAAGCAAATTCAAATTTTACTTTCTGTCCGAAAGGATCAGTAGTAATTTCATCATGCTCAACAAGAAAAGGATACAGAGCATGTATAAAAGGCAGACCAAGAATTACTTTATCAGTCATATTTTTGACAAGAACAGAAGGTATTTTGAAATAGACATTATCACGACAAATATGGGCATCATTCAATTCATATTTAATCTTCATTTGAGAACCATTAGCAGAAACCATTCTTTCAGTTGATCTTTCAAAATATCTTGGAGGAATCAATCCTTCCTGGATACAATTCTTATCCACACCAGAATCAATCATAGCAATAACAGTGAAACAATAATCATTAGAAACAACAATTTTAACTTTTGTGAACCATTATGGAGGAAGTTTGTTATTAACAAGAGCAAGTTGAGGATCATCACTAACATTACCTTTATCAGAAAGAAGAGCCTGTTGACTGGATTCATCTCCATCTAAGTGCTCATCATGTTCATTATCAGATTTATTTTGATCAATATTTTTGATCAATTTTTAACATGAATATTTCTTGTTTAAGAATATGGTTATCACTTTTCATATTTTTAAATTCTTGTTTTAATTCACTTATCTCTTGTTTAACAATGTTAATTTCATGTTGGAGATCGTTAATAGTTAAATCTTTGGATTTCTTTTTATTAAATCTTTCCAAAGTTTCTTCAAAACTTATGGTTGATTTAGGTTTTTTACTAGTTTCTTCTTTGAACAAGTTTTTCTTAAACTGATCCAAATATTCTTTTTGTAAAACAGGGTTTTCAATTTGACTTATCAATTTAATCAACAAATTTTCATTTTCTTCACCTTTAGTGAGAGTGTTAACAGAATTAATAACATTACAACATGAATCTCTACAACCAAGTTTAATATCAGGAGAATCAGATGATTCATCAGTAGATTGATAGCAAGAATTAGTTGAAGAAGAAAAATCATCTTCCAAGGAATCAGACAAATTGTTTGATTCAAGGATTCTGAATAATTCTTCTTGATCATTATCACCAATGTTTAACATGTTAAACTTATTTTTTAACTTACCAGGTTTTTGTTTACAATCTTTACTGAAATGACCAGGTTTTCCACAGTTGAAACATTTACCTTTTCCAGATTTTTGGTTAACATATTTTTTCGAAACATTTTTCTTTTTAGCATAAAAATCATTAAAATTAGTTTTGTGTTTTTTATAATTTTTGTGACTTTTATCATGTTTTTTACCCTTTTGCCGAGAAGGAGCAATTGGGGGCAAGCCATATTGTTCACAGAAATTACCCATTTCATATTTAGCTTTTCTTTTATTTTTTAATTGGTGTTTTAACAGTTTTTCATCATTGCACATATTAATTCCAAGTTTTTTAATAGTGCTTAAAATATCACCATAAGTTAAATTATCATAATCAATGGAATCATTTTTACCAATTAATTCTTGTTTTACCTTATGAGCAAAGATAGGAGGCAGACCGTTAATAAACTTTTCTTTCCAATAAGGCTTGAAACAATCTTTCCGTTGCATAACTCTGGAAAGGGAAACATCTTGGTACCATCTGTAATCAGACATGGTAGGACATCTCAAATTATTTAGCAAGTCAGAAATTCGAGATAAAACATTATATGGAGTACCAACAAAATGTTTGATAATAGTATAAATCAAAGTATTAACACCATCAGGAATACCTCGACCAATATGATCATCAAAAATAGGCAAACCTTCATCATTCTTTTTAACAGCATGTTTAATAGATTCTCTGGATTCTTCTGTGAGATATGAATCCCACCATCCACGAAGAGTACCAGAAAAACCAGTAGCAAGCAAATCAACAATTTCAGGCTGATCAAAATCATGATTATTTTGGTAAGCAATACCAACCATAGACATGTGTCCCATTTTGTTAATAATTTCTTGTTCAGAAAAACCATCAATATTCCATTCATAAATCTTATCAGCAGAAATAGAAAACTGGGTTTGAAAAGGTCTTTCTTCAAACTGTATATCAGGAGGAGTAGGTCGTGAATACCAATTTTTTGTAAGAAACATGGGTTTGGAAGAACTTCCAACAAATCTTTTAATTTCTAGGAAATCATTATCAAAAACCTTTTTAGCAGAAAATAGAAGAAACAGTATCAGAATCTGTATTTTCATCAGAAACAATTTCTTTTTCATTTCTTGAAATAGTGCGAGCAGCATGAGTACTTGTAGATGTACTCTCAGTTTTAACTTTTAAATCAGCAAGCATTTTTTCAATAATATCAAGAGTTTTAGATTGAGAAGTTTTAAACTTAAATTTGTTATCTTGACTGGGCAAATTGATCAAAGGTTCTTCAGTCTTGATAGAAACAGGTTTTTGAACAGAAGCAGATTTTTCAACAAAAGCAGTTTTTTCAACAATTTTTTCTTCAATACGGTCAAGTTGTTGACCAATAACATGCAAAGATTCATTAATAAAATTGTTTTGTTCAATAAGACTAATAATAGGAGTTTGATCATCAGCAATTTTGAAAGGAGTAGCTTTAACATCAGTTTTGTCAGCAGTTATCAAAATAGTCTCAAGAGGTGGATGACTAGACCTGACAATGGTTTTATCACTTTTAACAAAATTTGATTTTTTTATCACATTCAAATGGTTTTTTGAAACTTCATTTTTTGGAACATAATAATTTTCAAGAAAATCAAAGAACAAAATATGTTTTTTCAATTGATGCATTTTTTCTCTCCATTTTCTTTTAACACGATCTTTTTTAGATTGAGCAAAATTATTGGAAATATTTCCTTTTAGATCTGTTTTTTGAAAGCATAAATTCATTGTCCAATGAAGCCATATCAATTTCAAAACTTTTATCTAAAACAGTCAAAACTCTTAATTGATTATTTTCAATAGGAGGAAAATCAGAATCAGATGGACAAACAGATTCAGTATCACCTTCTTCTTCATTGACAGTTTTGCCATATGGAGAGGAAGATTCAGGTTTAGTGGAATAGTAAACTGAGCTAATTTGAGACTTATCAGTTGAAACACCCTTTAATTTTAGATTAGTGGTTTTTTCAAAATTCTTTTGCAAAAAATCATTGAGATCTTGATCTCTTTTTGAAATACTTTCAGATCCAGCAAAGGAATGTCTTCCTTCGTTGATCTTCAAAGGTTGAATATGTTGAAAACTTATTTTAACAGTACCATCAAGATATTGTTGAATATTTGTGAGATCTAGCTCATCAAAAACAGGTTTAGCAACAGGGGATTCTTGTTCCAGCAACCATTCATTGGGAAGCTTAATATCTTGCCATTGAATCATTTTGGGAACTTGAACTTTAGCATCAGGAGTTGAACATTGAATTAACATGGTTTTACCAGAAGGTTCTCTATTATTTAAACAACCAGGATTTAACTGAGTACCTAACAGTCTATAATAAATACGGTAAATCAAAGCAAAAGGTTTGCTGCCTTCTTCCATAATATATCCAGATGAAGCAATATTCAAAGTCAAAGCTTTAATAATATTAGGATCATCCAAAGCAAGAGTAAGATCAGGATAACAGTTAAAATAAACAGGACCATCAAACAAAGAGGCAGTAATCATACCAAGAATGCTATCTTTAAAGTGCTTAAATCTAGCATCACGTAAACACATGAGAACAGAAGCATTGATACCCTTTCGGGTGAGTGGTTTAATAGCAACTTGAACCATACCAATATGCAAATAACTTTGTTTTTTAGTAAGGAAATCATTAATATTTCTTTTAGAAAACAAGTAACATTTTTCATGAGTTTTTGAAATAGAAAATATTTGTTCAACAGTTCGCACTTTGTAAACAGGATGAAAAGTGGTTTCAGCCCAACTAGTTTTGTAAATAGTTTTAGTATCAACTTTGGGAGTGTTCCATTTTCGGAAATCAGGAAGTTCATTATCTTCAATAGTGTGATCTTCTTCATTTACAATATCAGGAGGACAACTAGTCTTGGAGCTGATAGAGGAGTTGGATCTCCACAACTTATCCATACTATCCTAGTTTTAACACTCAGTTATCATGTTTTTCTCACAACCGTTGCATTTCGTAACACATACCCTAAGCAACCCTATACCACACACATGCCCTACACGCCCTCTCTTGGATCAAACGGGCCTTACAGTCAGGTTCTGGGAATTCACTTTACGTCTAGAGTGGCGCCAACGACGGTAAGAAGGGGACACAACAACGGAGCACCAAAGGTTCGGAGAAGCACAGACAAGATACAAAGACACAACAACACTATCACCGGCCAGAAAAGAATGGCTCTGATACAATAAAGGGGGAAGGGACGCACAGCTGAAGGGAAGAGAGACGGAAGCACAGGAGGATATATAAAAGTAATGTAAGCAAAGTAATATAAGCACAAGTTAGAATAATAAGAAGGCGGTAGAACCAGCCAAGTAGTATTTAACAAAATAATTCAAAGTAAATGAAAGTAATTTAGAACCGTCCGGTATGGCGGTAATCCGTCCAAGGTGGCGGTAGCAACAAGTAGTAGAATGAACATAAGATTAATTGAAAATACTTCTTTATTGAAAGTAAAGTTAAACACTTACAGTAGTAGTAGTGAAATCAAGATCTCAGAATAGATTAACAGTTACAACGCTTGAACTAGTCCTTGTAAAGTTGTGATTTACAACTATGTTTTATATTGGCTTTATTCCATGACAAAATGTGTTGTAATTACTTTATTTTATTTCCTTGTATTTTGTGGGATTTAATTGTATTGGGTTTAGTATCAAGTTGGTGAAGACTCAAGCTTTATTGAAGATCAGTGGATCTCGCGGGTGTGTCGCTGGAAGCTAAGCCGCGAAAGAGCCATGTGAGAAGCACATGACTGGAAGCTGAAGAGTCGTGCCAGGTTGTCGTTTTCGCGAGTGTCTCGCGGGTAAGGCCTTCCCGCGAGATAGTCGCGAAACATTCTGCCTGGAGGATTTTAATGAGTGACTTTCTTACCCTTCACCCATACTATATATACCCTCATTACCCACAAATGTAAGAGAGGCCATTCAGAGAGAAAAACCCTAGATAGGTTTTCTACAACACACACACCCATCTTTTGAGAGAGAGCTACTCCTCCTTAGTGAGAAATCATTGTAGCCTCTTCTCCATCCCTCTCTCATTATCATACCTTGAGAGGAGATTTGTACCCAAACACAACCCACACCCATTCAGAGTGTAGAGAGTGTTTTGGAGTTGCTGGGAAGCATTGGAAGAAGCCAAGGATGGCAGATGTAACATGGAGCTTGTTGCGGGATCCGGAGAACTAGGACAAGACACGGTTCCGAGAAGCCTTGTTGGAGTAGGAGCTTGAAGGGCTTAGGTACATCGGGTAGATTAGGCTTGGAGGGTCTCTTGCTAACTCATGTATCCCAACTGATTGTCTAGTGGATCGATTTCCGCTTGGAGGGCGGCGGAGAGGTTTTTCGCCGAGTTCTTCGGTTTCCTCTTCGAAAACACGTCTTGGTGTTTTCTGTGTTTGCATCTTTCTTCCCTACTCTTTTATATTCCATTATACTGCTGTGTTGCTTAGTTTATGGATTAGAGTAGCTTATTGTTTATACGCTTGTGTTTACACGTTTCCGCACTTAGTATTAAGTTTGTGTAAAATCAACCAAGCCGTAATTTTAATTGGGGGTCTAAACAGCTCTTGTGTTTTTCAACACATTTTAGAGCTTTCAGTAATGTTGGTGATGATCTTCAACTTGCTCTTGTTAATAACATACTTCCTCCAAAATGGTTCACAAAAGTCAAAATTGTTGTTTCTAATGATTATTGTTTCACTATTATTGCTATGATTGATTCTGGTGCGGATAAGAATTGTATCCAGGAAGGATTGATTCCTCCAAGATATTTTGAAAGATCCACTGAAAGAATGATTTCTGCTAATGGTTCACAAATGAAGATTAAATATGAATTGAATGATGCTCATATTTGTCATGATAATGTCTATTTCAAAATACCTTCTGTTCTTGTCAAAAATATGACTGATAAAGTGATTCTTGGTCTGCCTTTTATAAATGCTCTGTATCCTTTTCTTGTTGAGCATGATGGAATTACTACTGATCCTTTTGGACAGAAAGTAAAATTTGAATTTGCTTCAAAGCTTGAAATTGATATTAATAATGCTTTAGATCTGTCTTGTGATAAATCTGTTCATGAACCATGTATGGGTTCGTATTTCACAGAAAATTTTCAAGATAATGCTAGTAATGCCAAATTATCAACTATTGCAAATCACCCTAATATTTTTAATGATTCTTTGCAGGAATCGAGCAATAATGCGTGGATAAATACCACTAATAAGTGGGATAATATTCATATTTATACCACTAGTAAGTGGATTATTATGGATCTCTCAGCTGAAAGGAAAAGTAAGGGAAAAGCTCCTCTACAGGATTATTCCCAAAATAAAATGCATGAAGGCGCATCCTCTGGAGTAAAACCCAGTGGATCAACATCCCTTCAAGAGTATGTCCCAGCAACGGTGACGTATTCTAGTAGTGATATGGCAATTGCTCTGCAGGAAGTTTTATCTAAAGAATTACAATTCCATAATGAACCCTATTCAAAACTTCCAGATTCTATTAAATTTATTCTTGACGACCTTCAAGCCTCCTTTATTGGAAATCACCATGATCTTTTTAAAAGAACTCTCAGAGCCCTTGAAATCCACCTTGTTAATCTTACTGCTCAAAATGAGGCTTACATGAGCCACTACGCGACCCTTATTTCGGAAGAAAACGTTGTTTCAGAAAATGACCTTGTTTCAGACCTTGCTTCCTTAAATGACCTCATCCTAGATAATAACCCTGATCCAGAAAATGAGGCTTTTAGAAGCCATCTCAAAACCTATATTAGTCAACTCTTTGGCAAAGAGGATATCCATTCAAAGGATAGAATGACTATAATGGGCACTGATTATGCTAGATTGAGTCTTAAGACCCAATCTTTGTTAAGAGGTGTTGTTGCCAACTTGCCAACAGATATACGATTACGTATTCTAGGAGGCAAGGCTATGTCTAGGTCTTTCGACCTATGGTTTGAATATTTCAAAACACTTATTACAACTGCTGTTCCTGATCCTGCTAATTCAGATGATGTTAGTGATATCCTTGATCAAACTGATTGGAAGAAACACTTTGGAACCAGTCTCAGAGTGTATGAAAAGAAACACCCATTTCCTGGTCTCTTAGTTAATTATGATAGTTCATTTGTTGTTGATGATTCAGAAGATAATGATGACAGGGATCCTAACTGGCTTTCCCAAATGTTTGAGTATGGCTTTATTAGACTCATAAAATTAACAAGCCTTGACCAAGCCAGCCAGCTTCCACAAATCATTCAGACTGCTATTAAAAATTTTGAAAGTCCTTCTGTTTCCATCAGATGTTGGAGCACCCTGCCAATATGGGAAAGAGATAACTCGATGAATGTCCAGACATCAAAACATCTCATTCTCATTAATGAGTACACCCACCAGGGACAATGGTATGAAGGAGATTCTCACTTACCCTTCCAAAGCCCCTTTGCCCTTACTGAGTGCTAGAGGAACTATTTCAATAATCAGATTCTTGAAGTCTTTCAAAAACTATGGAAACATTATCATTTCATAGGGAGTACAGAAAGAATTTTTGTTTTTGGGCCCAGGCCTTATGCTCCTGCCATCACTCATATGCACATAGCAGAGTACTGTAATCCAAGAAGTTTTACCACTTCCGGGAAAACTCCAGAGTTAGAACCACTGCTATACTGCGGATCTTGCAATCAGTGTGTTGCTTACAATGAGCATGGATGCAATGATGATCCTCCATGGGATCCATTTGATGATTACCCATCTGATGCTCCTTCTACTGATTAAATTTGTGGCATTATTGTTCTCACTGTGGTAAAGCTATTTTCTTCATACTCCCGTCATCAGGAACTGTTTTAGTCAAGATTCTATTGACCACCTCTTGTTGTTTATTAATGATTGGTTTTTTATTCACCTGACAAAATGCATTGTGATATTCTTATTCATGACCATGCGTCCGATAAAAATTATGGTTCTTCATCTTTGTTGACCCCTACTTTTGGAAGACAAAAGGACAATATAGGTACTAATATTCTAATAGCTCCTACATGCTCTACTATTGATTCTTTTTGCTTTTGGTCATCTCCATGTCAGAAGCTCTCCTTTTGACCATGCCAAAGTTGCTGAAAATTGGGAAGATTACTGTTCACTTTTTACTGTTCATGACACTGTTCACTCCGAATTTTGCCTATTTAAGGGGGGTTGTCCCTTAAGTTAGGATTAGAACTTTCTTGTTAGAATTTCTCTTAGAACTCCTTCTATATTCTTCTAAAGAGAGTTTTCCTCCTTAGAAGCCTTCTTTGAGAGAGTTCCTTATTTCTACTACTACATTGTTTATTACCTTGTTCCTCCTACTACTACCTTGTTCCTACAAACCTTGTAACTAGGACTAGTTCAAGCTTTGTAACTGTTAATCTGTTCTGAGATCTTGTATTCACTACTACTACTGTAAGTGTTTAACTTTACTTTCAATAAAGAAGTATTTTCAGTTAATCTTATGTTCATTATACTACTTGTTGCTACCGCCACCTTGGACGGATTACCGCCATACCGGACGGTTCTAAATTGCTTTCATTTACTTTGAATTATTTTGTTATATACTGCTTGGCTGGTTCTACTGCCTTATTATCATTCTAACTTGTGATCATATTATTTTGCTTACATTACTTTTATATATCCTCCTGTGCTTCTGTCTCTCTTCCCTTCAGCTGTGCATCCCTTCCCCCTTTATGGTATCAGAGCCATTCTTTTCTGGCTGGTGATAGTGTTGTTGTGTCTTTGTATCTTGTCTGTGCTTGTCCGAACCTTTGGTGCTCCGTTGTTTAGAACCTAACAAACTCCCCTTTGGCAATCCGTGACAAAACACAAACTAAAAGTTCAAAGTTTACAAGTAAAAAGCCCTTTACAAAAGTAATGCTCATAAACTCAAATTCAATCCTAACTACTATCCATCAGTTGCAAGTGTAGACAGTAGCTCAATTGAATCAAGCTGTATATTCTTGAAACACTCAACAAACGCATAAACGCATGTGTGACAGAAAAACAGTAAATCAACAAATAAATTCTTGACTTCACAGAACACAAAACAAAGACATATATCATGAGTAACTCATAAATATAAATCAATGAGCAGTGAACAAGAAACAAAAATAAAAACATAGGTAAACTAACTCTCCCCCTAAGTTAGATACAACAAAAAGTTTTTTATTTATATTCTCCCCTTTCAAAAATAATTTCAACTCCCCCTAAACAAAACAAACATGATTCCCATAAATCAATAATGTCTCCCCTTTTCATTGTTTACAAATGGGGAAAACCTAACGGCAAAAACCCCACCGGGTGATTTTCAGGTTACCACTCCCAAAATTCCACTATTATCACAACAAGCGGTTATAAGTAAAGGAATCTCAGTACCTTATACCAACCTACAGTTGAATCCTTACCCCAATACTCAATTGGACTTGTTCTGTAGTGACAATTTCCCCTTTTGATGCACGGCTCCCAAGTACGTGACTAACCAATGTGCGGATTCCAGTACGCGACTTCAATCACCAACTAGAGAGAGTTATTGGTTGCAAAGTTCTTCAATTCATCCACGATGAAGATCAAGAAAATGCTTGGTCACAAAACCCAAAGGTGCACATACATAGCAACTTCTTCAAAAGAGATGAACTAGGGAAAAACTTTGTCTCCGGTCACAAATTGCTTGAACAGACTTTGCTCAATGCTTGTGCAACTTGTGTACACTTTGACGGCCCTTAAAACAATCATTTTATATGTCTAGGGTTAGGAGAAATGAAGGCCCAAAGACACATTCACGGATTCCAAGAAAATCATATTAAAATTCTGAAATTCATAAACCTCGACAGATAGGAGGTGTCGAGCACACAGGCTTGATCAGCTTTCTAAACCTCGACACATGCTAGCTGTCGAGCTTTAATGATCTTGCACTTTTTCTGCTTGTTTCTTGGACAGACTTGATGACTTCAATACTTGATCTTGAAACACAGTTTCTTGAAGTATTAAAAACACCTAAAACTACCCAATTACAAGTAAAGTGCGTTTTGTCAAAGGATTAATCAATTACATAAAAGAATGACATATGTTTTTAACAAGTGAACCACATATGTCCTAACAATACTTGTAATGGCTTGATTTGCCTAGCTGATGATATTAAACACTTGCGCTTATAATTTCGTTCTCTAGAACCCTTATGTTAAAAAATACGTGCAACTTCCTACCCCCAATTTCTCCTTCATGACTACCGGTCCCTACACCGCGGCTGTTGGGTTTGGGTTTGATTCCAAAACCAATGACTACAAGGTCGTAAGGTTTGTCACTCCTGAGGATGGCGAGTTCAAAGAAGGTAAAATCTACACCTAAGGCTGAGGTTTACTCACTTGCCACTAGGAAATGGAGAGTGGTTACTGTTCAATGTCCCAAATGTGCTATTCGTGATACAATGTTGGTCTGCCTACGCCTACAGACTTTTGTCAATGGGGCTTCGCATTTGGTCTGTTACAAGAGAACTCAAGAAATTAGATTTCTCTACTTTGTTTTGGTGTCTGATTTGGAGGATGAGGTCTTCCGTGAGATACCGCTGCCTAAGTGTTCCGATATGTTCTATTGGAAGTGGGTATCTATTTTGGCATATGGGAATTCCATTGCCGTGATCGAACTCGGGTATTCTGTTGACACTCTCGATATATGGGTGTTGAAAAACTATGTGGATGCATCATCATGGACCAAAATTATAAGTTTGGATGCTCAAGCGCCCCCACAGGACATACCAAGGCCACCTTCAGGTTTTTACAGAGTGAAAATACCTAGCCTAAAAGCCTTTAGAAAGAGGGGTGAGGCTATATTGGAAACATATAAAAAACGGCTCGTCTCGCAGAACCTCGAGACCTAAGAGGTTAAAGATCTTGGGATTACTGGATCTAAGTATAGTTTTGTTAATCCTTACATTGAGAGTCTAGTTTTGCTAGACAAACTTGACCTTGTAGTTACTTACTAAGGGAAAGGAAGAGGACAAACAAGAGGCAAGGTGCATTTTATTTTCATGGTTTTCCATTTTGTTCTTCATATATACTTGGCATTCATTATAAGTTAGATATGAATTTAAATACTATAAATTCTTATTGTTGATTAATTGCCTTAATTGAGTGGATTTATGTTTAGGATAGATAGCTTATCAAGGTTTTGCTTGCTGTCAATAGTGTGTATACTCAACTATCAAAAAACAAAGTGGTTTGTGTTGGTTATCAACTTTTAGCATGTTTATTTATCAAGTGGTTGAAAATAAATGGACACTATAAATTTCATTCTTCCTGCCACTAATAATATACATTATATAGATAGATTTACTCAACTTTTTCTTTCTTGATAATGTTATGGTGACCTCTTTTAACTTCATGTTTTCAAACTTGCACTAAATGTTCTTCATGGTCTACTTGGATTATTTAAAAGAATTTCATAATATGTCATCTGTGATCTTATTATGCTAAAGATATTGTGATGCCAAGAGTCTTGTGGCTCAACTGGTTGGCACCTCCTGGTATGTTCAAATCTCTACTCCTCCGTTGTAACTATTGAATTATCTAAAAAAAAAAAAAAAAAAAAAAAAAAAAAAAGAAAAGAAGAAGAAGAAGAAGAAGAAGAAAATATATTGCTTGAACATTTTAAATCTTCTATCGCCTCATATGCCTATCTTCTTTCTGAAAAAGATACCCATATAATAATTTTCATGAACAATGCAGCTCAACAATGGTTATTGTTTACTTTGGGTGGTTAAGAATTGAAAATGACTTGTTTTTAAACCTCATTTTGAAAACATGTTGATGGACAAATTAATCCTTGGTTCATAAGAGTGGTCTTTTACTATAGCAATGAGATCTCTGATCTGATACATATCAAAAGAAATCGAAGAGATCTTTGATAATTTGTGATTGATGCTTGGCAAGAGATGGTGGTTCAGTTTGTGGTTTTTGGATATTTATGGAGCATGCTAACTTTTGCATCTAGTTTCTTTCACTGTTCCTCCATCTAGGTGGTTGTGCCTTTACTTTGTAACTTTTCCTGTTTTGGAAGCAGCAATAGGCTGTAGTCATGCAAAACCTTTTTTTATTTAGACATCCCTCTCATCCACCCCAACCAAGTGATGGTGAGCATGCTAACTTTTGCATCTAGTTTCTTTCACTGTTCCCCCATTTAGGTGGTTGTGCCCCTACTTTGTAACTTTTTCTGGTTTGGAAATAGCAATAGGCTGTAGTCATGCGAAACAACCCTTTTTTTATTTAGACATCCCTCTCATCCACACCAACCCGGTGATGTTGAAATTCAATCCCGAAGAAATTTACCAAAAGGCTAAGCTAGCGCCTTTTTCTTTGTGATATGTATTGCTGAAATTTACTTCCATGTTAAAACATGTTAATTTTATGTTTTTTCTTTTTATAGACAAGTTAATGTTCTTACTTTGTTCTTTAGGCCAAGGTTATGTTTAAGAGGAGGATTAAATATTTCTCTTAAACAATCGAAGAATGAGGACATTAGTGGTATGAATAAAAAGAGTACAAGGGTGATCAATTATTGTTGGGCAAGGGATAACAGCCTGCACATAAGACACATTGAACACTGAGGGATGTATTTTAATTAAATAAAAAAAAAAAAAAAAAAACCCTTAACTAACAACCAAGATTGTATTCATGAGAGCATGTTGAAGGATGATAACAAACCTCAACTCAAACATGTGTTTTGTGTTTGTCTACTTGGCTTTGGCTTTACTTTGAAAATTTTCTTTTGGTTGTGCAATACTTTTATTCTCTTATTTTCTTTGGCAGCACAGTGTCTTCTCTTTACAATTGTCCTATGTTAAGTAGCAAAATATCTTCTTACTATATATGGCCGGGAAACCTGCTTAGAACATTTACCTATGTCCCCCATTCACTTTGGTCCTCATGTTCATTTGGTAAAGGGTTGGAGTATTTCTTTATTTTTACATTTTGAAAAACCACAAATCTCAGTGTAGGTTTTTTTCCATAATGTTACAAAATTGATCAGTATATTTTTATCTTCTTATGGTACTAAATCACAAAAATGAATGCACTTACTGTTTTTAAATTCTTGTAGGACTTTGTACAGTCATGGATGCTGATGAGCTGTACATAACAGACATCAACTCAGAAAAAGAAAAGAGTCAACAAAGTCTTTTGATGCTGTTTAGTTATTTAATGTTGGCATTAGTTTATTATGTCAAAATAGATTGTAGTTAGAACTTTAAAGGGGTTTATTTTGTTAAACTAACTTGGGCTATACCACTCTTATGTTAGTATTTCTGGATGATTTGAAGTTTGGTTTATGTGCATTTACAAAAATGATTAAGCACTATATTGTATGCCATGCTTGCATTATGTGCGTGTTAAATTTCTCCTTGCTTTACATCTATCCAATAGGTGTAAAGGTATCTATGGAAAAATTCTATAAATCTGTCTTTTAATTTTAGGATGTGTACATTTATGATAATAGGAATGAGTGATGCATAACTGAGTTTGTCTAGTTTTGTATGTTGTGCAGTCAATACACAATCAAGTTAATAGAGTGTACTGCCTTTTTAGTTGTAAACCATTTGATGCCTACTGTAGTGTTAGGACATATGTGTTTCACATGCTAAGAACATATGTCTTACTTATTTATGTAAATTGGCTAATCCTTTGACAAAACGCACTCTACTTGTAATTGGGTAGATCTAGGTGTTTTTAATACTTTAAGAAACTATGTTTCAAGGTCAAGTGTTGAAGTCATCAAGTCTGTCCAAGAGAAAGCAAGTTGAAGTGCAGAATTTTTAAAGCTCGACACCTCTCGATAGCTACCTCGACACCTGCTATCTGTCGAGATTTAAAAAGTCAGAATTCCAAATCTGATTTTCTTGGGATCCGTGAATATGTTTTTGGGACTTCTTTTCTTCTAACCCTAAACATATAAAAGGATTATTTTAAGAGCCGTTTTGGGTGACACAAGTTGTATTATCATTGAGCAATCTCTGTTTATGCAAATTGTGCTCAACAGACGAAGTTCTTGATCTAGTTCATCCTTCATCAAGAAGTTGCTGTGTCTTTGCACCATAGGGTTTTGTAACCAAGCATCTTCCTGCTATTCATCACGTGGATGAACTGAAGAACTTTGCAGCCAACCATTCTTCCTCAAGTTGGTGTTCTGAAGTCGCGTATTGGGATTCGCGCATTGGTTAGTCACGTACTTGGGAGCCGTGCATCAAAGGTGGAAATTGTCACTACAGATCAAGTCCAATTGGGTATTGGGGTAAGGGTTCAACTGTAGGTTGGTAAGGTACTTGGGATTCCTTTCTTGTAACCGCTTGATTTGATAATAGTGGAGTTTCGGGAGTGGTGACCTGAAAATCACCCGGTGGGGTTTTTGCCGTTAGGGTTTTTCCCCATTCGTAAACAAATCACCGTGTTATTTATTTTCCGCTGCATATTTAGTATTTGGTGATTTGTTTGTGCTTCCACGCAATTGCATGCTTAATTGATTAATTAACAACTTGGCTAATTAATTAATTAATTAGGGTTTATCACAAGGGGTCATTCAGATTGTGACCTAACATGTAGGCTGTGTTTGTGTCTGATATTGTTTGTTTTGCTGCTGCGGGGTCCAATGTAATGAGTTGCCTGTGCTACTATATTTGCTTGCTGCTGTGTGTTAATTGGTCTGTTGCCTGTTATGCTTGGTTCATCTGTGTGTTGGTCAACTGCCTGTAATGCAGTCTGCTGCCTCTGCTATTCTATGTATTGTTATATTCTATCTTATTTGCTATTTAGCAGTGTTAGCAGATCCTGAGATTTGAGTACTAGGATAGGTAATTGCATGTAATATGTTTGGCTGATGCATATCAAGAGTGCATGTCATCAGTTAGTTATTGGTCCATCTTCATAACTAGACAAATTAGAGGTTATTAGTGATAGCATACTATTAGATGCTAGCTGGTTGTTAGTTAGGGAAGTGATTTGGGCAAATTATGACTTGTACTCAACTAGTCTTAGTATATAGAGGTTTTATCATTATAAGGAATCATGAGATGAAAATTACTTGTTCGTAGTTTCTTTAATCTCTCTTTTCTCTCAATTATCACTCTCTTTCTTGAGGCCTTGCTACCTCGAATCTGTCACTTCACTATTTCATTTGCACACACAATCAGGTTCTTAACACTAACATCTATGGCAAGGCTGTCGTGAAGCAATCAACTTTGATCAGTTGAAAAAATTTGAAATGTTTTATTGTTCATAAAGAAACTAGGATTTTCTTATTTAGTTCGGCAAGGTGTGTGCATTGTTCCATGATTCTCTTTTTGTACTCTCCTTGCTTTGACTTGTGCTCTCAAAAAAATTATAGACAATCTTCTAGGCCAAAATGGCCAAATACCACTTTTTTTTGAAATTTTTAGCAAAAAAATACTATTTTGGAAATAAATAGCAAAGTACCACTTTTTCTAGAACTCAAGTTTCAGAAACTCGAGTTCCTCATCAATTCCGCCACCGTGGCACTGCTGAGCTGGAATTTGTGCGATTAAAAAAAATTATGTGGTACTCGAGCTTGGTAAACTCGAGTTCCATGCAACACAATACTCGAGTATACCAGGCTCGAGTACGTTTTATAAATAAACTGCAGATAAAAAAATTTACACAGTACTCGAGTTTACCAAACTCGAGTACCGTGTAATTTTTTTTTTTTTTTTTGGGATAATCGACAAATAAACATAAAGATAAAAATAAGTGGCTTTTTTATGTTTTTATTTATTTAAACATAAGCATTATAAAATATAGAGATTTTAATTTCAAAATATGAATTTAATTTCTACATTAATTAAAATTGTTCATTGTTTTCTCATAAAAATTGTTCACTGTTTTCTGTTTAAATTGTTTCTACCATTTTGCATAAAATTATTTTCTGTTTAGCATTATTTAAGAAATTGTTCACTCTCTTTTCTGCATAAATTATTTTCTGTTTACTGTTTAAAAAATTGTTCACTGTTTTCTCATAAAACACCTAGTGAAATCGTGTTTTCTAAATTTAAATGCCAAATCTGAATGCTTTTTCATGTTTGAATTTCACAATAATCAAATAAATTTTTCTGCATTGATAAAATCTGTTTCTATATTAATAAAATTTGCTCTCTACACATCATGTTTACTGTATATTCAAATCTACTTACTACATTCATAAAATCTGTTTTTTTGCATTAATTAAAACTATTCACTGTTTTCTCATAAAAATTGTTCACTGTTTTCTGCATAAACTATTTCTAGTATTTTTCATGAAATTATTTTCTGTTTAGTATTATTTAAAAAATTGTTCACTCTCTTTTATGCGTATATTATTTTCTGTTCACTATTTAAAAAATTGTTCGTTGTTTTCTCATAAAACACCTAGTGAAATCATGTTTTCTAAATTTAAAAGCCAAATCTGAATGCTTTTTCATGTTCACTATTTTTTGCATAAACTGTTTTTAGCATTGACGCAGTTATTGCACTTAAATGGTTGTTGTGTTTTTTTAAATATGTAACCATATGAATAATGGACAAACTCCATGAAAGAAAAATGAATGATTTGTATAAATCACCCAACGGTAAATGCCTCGAAAAATTCGAATTTGTAAAATAAGTTCGAATTAGTTGAATGTAGAACTATTCATTAAGTAAAACTATTTTCTGCATTAAGTAAAACTGTTCACTGTTTTCTCTTGAAAATTGTATAGAAACCCTAGTCACTTTGTCTTGATAAAATATTTCATTAAGATCAAGCCATATATCACCAAGGACCAGCTGTACAAAAAATATACCAAAAAAATGAGGGTTACTTGTTCATGAAAAATTTTCCTTAATGCTTCCAATTCAAAAAAATATTTGGCACTAAAGAACAATACCTTTAATACCAGCCAAATTATTTTTGACTACCTAATTGAAATATTTGAATAATATACACAAAAGAGAAAATAAATGAAACACATTTACCTTGCTTTCTAATGTTTACAATCAAAGAATAAAATTGTTGGAAGCAAACCACAATACATTTAAATAGGAAAAATATAAAGAGCATAAGAAAAACTATATTTAACATAGAATTGCGCCTTTCCATCATAATGCAAATCACCTTATTAAATTGTTTATCAAATCCATTATTTCACTATGTTCAAAGTATAGAAAAATATAGTTTCTAAAACATAAAATAGCTCAAATTGCGACAAACACATAAATTGCCTAGTGTATTTTAGTAGGAAGAGATGGACTTGCTCAACTAATTTGAAAAGAACAAAGCAATATTTTTCAAAGGTTTAGTTCTTATGACATTTTGCTACAACCTAACAATCAAATTATGGGTCTGCTCTGAATTGAAAGTACTTGCAAACTGCCTAGCAACTTGCCTAAGGAGCTCCAAATCACCAAAGATGACTTGCTAAACTCTGCTTCAAAAATAACATAAAAAATGCCAACATTAAGACCAAATCAGGACACAACTAATAACAGCCCTAATTTTTTTTAGAAGGACCTACAATTATTTGCACAAAGCTACCCTTTATAACAATTCCTAAACCAACAACATCAGTATTTTGCAGAAAATGAACAGCCCAGTATACTTTAAATCATATAGCAGGTAGTGGATTCCATCTACTCATACCCAGCACTGGTAATAAATTAGTTTTGCAATCTAATTGTGATAGCTACTACTACAGTAGAATGTTATAAGTTATGGGGAAACAGGGACCTTTTTTTCTAGTAATAATATCTCTCTATTCCCCCCCCCCCCCCCCCCCAAAAAAACTACAAATACTACCCTTTAAACAAAATAATGCATATCAAATAAAATCAATCTAAGCCATCATACACAATTAATAGAAGCATTCAAATTTTATATTTGATAATTAAAATCATGATTTTGTTATCACATAACCAAAAAAAAAAAAAAAAAAAAAATTGATTATAGATTATACCTTAGCACTTTGCCGAACACTTTAAGGATATGGGGTTGCCTCTATTCTCTTCTTGTGCAATGAAGAACTATTATAGGTTTTTGTTATTCATTTCAAGCATTCCACCATAAAAAATATATCTTGTAAAAAAAAAAAAAAAAAAAAAAACTGAAGACATTCAGGGGTCTGACGCTGGCAGGAGGTTGGACAATAATTTGGCTGTGCAAAGGCTTGAATCGACCATGAAGCGAATTAGTGAAAGGCCAGAGGGAGTTCTGCGTTTAATGAGATTGAGGAGAAAGAAGAGGATTTGTCAAACAATAGTCGGTGAGATTGAGTAATGAGCCCTAAACGTGCTTATGTTATGTATTGTGCGGCAATTCTGCAATCCAATGAAAGAATAAAGGAAATTACAATGAGGTGTAAAATTCACATGCCCAAACTGTTTACTGCATTCATAAAATCTGTTTTCTGCATTAATTCAAACTGTTTTCTGCATGTGGTTCGTATGACTTTAGTTGGCGTCTGCGTAAATTATTTTATGTTCACTATTTAAAAAATTGTTCATGTTTTCTCATAAAACACCTAGTGAAATCGTGTTTTCTAAATTTAAAAGCCAAATCTGAATGCTTTTTCATGTTTAAATTTCACAATAATCGAATTGGTTTTTCTGCATTAATAAAATTTGCTCTCTGTACATCATGTTTACTGTATATTCAAATCTGCTTACTGCATTCATAAAATCTATTTTCTGCATTAATTAAAATTGTTCACTTTTTTCTCATAAAAAAATTTCACTGTTTTCTGCATAAACTATTTTTAGCATTCTGCATAAAAGTATTTTCTCTTCAGCATTATTTGAAAAATTGGTAACTGTTTTTTCTGCATAAATTATTCACTGTTCATTAGGTGTTTTATGATCCGAATGCTCTAATACCAATGACTACCCAGGAGAAAGCACAGCAGTAATATGGAAGCATAAACAATGATAAAATAGATAATAAAGAAGTAAATAGCAAAATAGATATTTTCAAAATAAGCTTAAAATGGAGTATGGAATATGAAAATAGAAACTAGTAAAATCTTACTTGAATAAAAACTTTAGTCTTTGATAAACTTGAAAACAAACTGCTGTCTTTGATACAAGCTTGAAAATAAAACCGTCTGAAGAGAAAGGTTACAAGATTACAAGAGGGGAGAGAGTACAAAAGTCTTTCTGAGGGAGAGGGAAGGCTATTACAAAAGGCTTTCTAAAACTTGGAACTTAAAAGCTTAGAATCTTAGAAACTTAGAAACTTGTCTTCTGTCTTTATAGTCCGTCTCTTTTATAGGTGAAATGAACCGTGGTAAAGTAACCTGAGTAGGTAAATTTAACTCAAGTTAATTTGTTGGTGGTATGGAAATTAGTACTGATGAGTAATAGTATGTCTACGTCTATCAGGGAATCTTTCAAATCTCAGGAATCTATCAGATCTCTTTTTACGTATGCTAGTAAACAATAGTAACTTTTGAACATCTGTTTGTATCTGTCTGGACTGTCTTGATTTGTCTGGACAGTTTTACTTAATGCAAAAAACAGATTTTATGAATGCAGTAAACAGATTCGAATATACAGTAAACATGATGTCCAGAGAGCAAATTTTATTAATGTAGAAAAACCAATTCGATTATTGTGAAATTTAAACATGAAAAATCATTCAGATTTGGCTTTTAAATTTAGAAAACACGATTTCACTAGGTGTTTTATGAGAAAACAGCAAACAATTTTTTAAATAGTGAACATAAAATAATTTACGCAGACGCCAACTATAGTCATACGAACCACATGTAGAAAACAATTTGAATTAATGCAGAAAATAGATTTTATGAACAGCTCGACACAATTTCACACATGCTGCTCAACAGCTCGGCAATACTCTGATATTTGAGAGCATAAATATCAAAGTATTGCAAGCGAAGAACACATTGAAAAAATTCTATTGTCCTAGCAATGGCTGACCCTGCTCTATGTGGTGCTGTGATATTGGAATTGGACTCAATCAAAAGTCCCCCTGCAGGAGTAGGAGGGGTAACCTTAGATTCAATTGCAATGTTTTTTCATATGCTTGAACTTTTTAAGAACACTGGCTAACACAATAAGATTCTTTTTTTTTTTTAATCAAATTAACAAATAGTAGTTTCGGAGGGAACCTCCAATCTTCTAAGATTGAATCCCAAAAGTCCAAGTCATCCACTCATCAGAAAGATTAAGGAAATCATATAGCAAACAGAATTTTCTTTGCTTTACTCCTCCATCGAGTCTATCTTACAATCAACACTCAGAATATTTATCTAGGTTTTTCATTTTTGCTCTCTTTCAATATCCTCCACATGTTCCAGTCCATACCTCTAGATTATTATTTCTTATCGTTTGATGATTAATTTGTGGTCTGGTGACGCGAAAATAACTGATATCTAACAAATTAAATGTTGTGTCGTGAGGACAATTCATGTGACAATATCATACCCAATGTATAGTAGTTTCAAAGCTATTAATTAGTCAAGATGAAGAGACAAGAGACTAGGATGGAGCTAGGATTTAAACATGGGGGTGGGGCCAAATTTAATGTAAGCTCATCAAATTTCATCTCGTTCAATAAAACTATAATCTCATATTTGTGGACACAATCTTGTATCATGATACAATGAACAAATACTAATTGTAGGAGCATGGTAGGTATGTATTGTTTAGAGAGATTCCACAGGGAATGGTGGCTGGCGTTTCCAATTTGATGGAGGTTGCCAATGATGGGAAGCTTTGGAGGGTCTAGGGGAAGGTTGGTTGCTTTCTTGACTTTCCTTTGTTTCAAAATCAATGACAAAGAGAGGATGAGAATGAGTACAAGAAAGATAGTCGGAATCCAAAGTAATGTGAGAAATAATAGATTCATGTTTTTTGTTTGGTGATGTAGGAAAAATAGATGTGTTTAAAAAAAATACACAAGAATGTGAGTTCATTAGCTTGAGCTTTAGGTAGCTAGATCGAGGGGAGACTATTTAGATGGAGACGGCGTTAGATTTGAGAGTATGATATACATGTGGATTTGGGTCCTAGTTACACTTTGTGTAACTCTAAGTTATTTTACATCACTCAATATTTCTTTGTTGGATGTGAATTTTAACAAATCTTTCGTTGGGTTAAATTCACTTCTAATACTCTATGTGCTAGCAAAATATACATACACACACTATAGCTGAGGAGTTGTTGGATTCTAATAAAAATATGGTATTATTGCACAGTTATTGCTTGCTAAATTATTTAATTCTAGAACATTTTTTTCTCTCTTTTATTTATTACAACTATCTAAGAAAGAAGAAAAAAATTATGCAAAAAAATAAAACCTTTAGAGAGATAAGAGTCTGTTTGGCATAAATTTCAGCTTTTAGTTTTTGTGTACAGCTTTTTAAAACCTCATTTTTTTCCTGCATTATTTTTCACATTTTCAAATTTTTTCGAAGTACAAATATAATTTAGCACACTTTCAGCAAAAAGTTTAGCAAACAGCTAAATAAGCTGTAAACGGACACTAAGCTTAAAAATAGTAGAACCTTAGAAATAGCTATTAATTGCCATTTTGTTTCGGTAGTAACACCCCATGTTCTACCCCGGGAATAATTTCGGGTCATTTTGATGTGTTTTGGCCATTTTGGATTCAGAGACGAAGATAGAAGTTTGATTGAAGGTGTTAGGTTCTAAAGATTTAGGATTTTATGTATTTAGAACTCTAATTTGTAATGTTGGCAAACCATGATCAAAACATTGTATTTAGTCTTGTTTAGACTTGCTCAAAGTTGGTTTAATATTGTAAAGTTGGAATCGAGTGGCTGCAGAAGTTCTTGGGACTTTTGGCCTGGCTCGATCGATCGAAGAATAGACTCGATCGATCGAAAATCGCACAGGTCGATTATTCTGCAGAATTTCCAACTCAGCCCTACCTCATTAAACATTTAGGGTTTTGTGTTTTTACCCTAGGTATATAAACTAAACCCTAGCCACGTTTTTGGAGGTTGTCCATATTGTTATGTTGCTCATATTTGCTGTTTGTGTGAATCTCTTGTGAGATCTTTGAGGAGCTTTCCTTCACATAAACTTAGGGTTGTCAATATCTTGATGATCAACATAGTTGCAACCATTGGAACTTAAAAGAAAAGCAAGCGGGGAGCTTGTAGCTGATTGAGGAATTCAAGAAAGAAGTAGTCCGTGGATTCGGAGCCTGCGCGTGGTCGTGTCAGGAAGTTCGTACTGGTGGGTAGCATTAGGAAGTCGAGCGGGGAGCTTGTAGTCCTTTTGTAAGAACTTCAATTCTTTCATAGTGAATTCTGTTATGCCTATAGGATCGGTGGGTCAAATCATCCCCAGGTTTTTACCGTGTGGTTTCCTAGGTGATCATATCTTGTGTTATTTATTTTCCGCTGCATTATTATTCTTGATATGATTGTTGAATTGCTTTAACCTAGAATTGCATAATTTGACTAAGTAACAACTTGGCTAATTAATCTAGGCTACGCAATTTGGTTGTTTAAGGGCTCTAAAAACCGTACAAGTGGTATCAGAGCAGGTAACTCTTCTGTTATAGATCTTTTGATCTCTGAGCTGATCCTTGACCCCTGTTGTCATGGATAATTTGAATTGTCTTTCTGATCATGTTTCTGCTCATGCTTCTGCTGATTTTATTGATGTCTGTGATGTTTTGAATAAAAAAGACACTATTGTTTCTGTTGATTTTTTTGATGCTTTTGAAACTCTTCGTAAGGAATTATCTAAATCTTTAAAAATTTCTAAGAAATTCAAAGAAGAGTTAAAATTGACTAATCTTGAAAAAGAGGAATTTCTTGTTAGATTAGATGAGTCTAATAAAAAGAATGATTTTTTGAGAAATCAAATTTCCTCTCAAGATGAGAAGATGAAAAGTTTGGAACAAAAGTTAGCTGAGGTTGAAGCTAAATTGGAAAATTTGTCTAATACCAAACTTGCTGATGATAACAGAAGTGTTTCTGTTTCTCTTAAGCCTAAAACTGAGAAAGTTTATATCCCTCCTTTCAAGAGGAATAATAATGAAAAGGCTTATTTTGCTAGGTTAGACAAAGGTAAAGTTCTGATGTTAACGCTGAAGTTTCTAAACCTATGTCTAATCCTTCTGTTAGAGAGCATAATAAATCTGTTTTTGTGCCTACTTGTCACCTTTGTGGTGTTGTTGGTCATATTAGACCAAATTGTTATTTGTTGAGGTAAAAACCAAAATCTGAGATTAGATTTGCTGTTAGGAATACTGATGTTCCTAAATTTGTTCCTGTTTGTCACTTTTGTGGTGTTCGTGGTCACATTCGTCCTAATTGTCATAAATTGAAATTTAAGCATTCTGTGTTTCAATCTAGGATATGTGATGATATTTCTCCTGTCATAAGTCCAAATAAATTGTTTCATATTCTTTTGAAAAATTTGAGCTTGTTGGCTTGTGAAAGGAATTTACAGGATTTTAGTCTTTCTCAGAAGATTGGTGTAATTCCTCAAATACACTCTACTTCTCATGGATTTTCACCTACAAAGCCGAAGAATCGTGCTATATGGGTGAGAAAAGATCCTTTAAGGTGAGTGTTGCTAACTTGTCCTTGATTTAATTCTTTCAATTAATTGTGGACATGTTTTGTTTTTGTTTTTGGTTGTTTTGTTTTTTAGGTTGTTTTTTTTATTAAAAAAAAAATCCAAAAACATTGAAAATTTTCAAAAAGACAAAAATATTTTATTTTGTGTCTTGTTTTATTTTTCTTGAGGATTACATGAATTATGATATCTCTCTTGATTTAGAATATGCTTGACATTGTGGAGAAACTTGAATAGTTTGTGCTAAGCTATTTCTGATTTTGTGTGAGTATGTACTAGTTTGTACATGTACTCAAGGGTTAATTAAGAAATTGATGTTTCTTGTTTGTGTACCCTCTATAGCTTAGTTAAGCACTGTCATGCATTGCTTTTGCATTGTTCATTTAGCATAATATGTGCTTTTTGTTTTTGGTCATAAAGTTTGTTAAAACCAAAAAGATTTTTGTGTTTTGTATTATAGATCTTGGATTTATAATCAAGGTTGGCCACCTTATATTTACATAACAAGTTTGTGTACCTTGTTTAGCTTTGATGAGTTTATTTATTGCACTTGACTAGTTAAAGCTTTGTAGTGCATGTTGTGTGGGAAAGATGTTTATGGTGTTTATCACTTTGTCTTAATCTTGAAGTCATATGTTATTTGACTGTCGGACTTGATCTTTTTGAGAAAGGCATAAATAACCATCTCACCACTGTTCACTAGCCAATCATGAACACCTTAGTGCATATCATAAGATTTTGTGCTCGAGAAAGTGTAGCACATGCACAAAAAGAACATAAGGTGTAGCCTCTTTAAATGCTTAATGCTTAAAACTGGTGTGTACTATTAGGCTTGATGCCAATTCACTTAATTGAAACCGGTGTGTACTATTAGGCTTTATGCCAAATTTCACCTAAATAATGGGGCAAAAATACAAGAAACTTACATGATTGCAAGCTTTTGTTCTAGGAGATGTGGGAGTTATAGGATGTAACTCGTTAGGTGATAGTCTCTTTTAAATTCTATGTGATGAATTGTGTAGACTTTGTGCTTGATTACTATTCACATATCACCTCACATGTATCTCAAGCTTTTGCTAGTTGCATACACTACACAAGTTACTCTTTGCTAAACTTGGTACATTATATTGTGTGTGATTTTGTTGTGGCCATCCAAGATTAAAAGTTCCTTGATTTTAATGCAAAATTTGTTTCAAGTTTGAAATATTTGAAAATATCTTGAGATTTGTGCATAACATATTTGTTGCTTAAGAAAATTTCAATGGGAGAATGATTGAAACTTGTTTTTGAGAAAATTGGGTTTAAAATTTGGGTTTTTGAAAAAGCATTCCATCTCATACTCATGCATTTTGCTTTCATTGTTTAATGCTTTGAGGAGTTGTTTTCGAAATTAGGTTTGTGTCTTTCAAAACTGTGTTTTTTCTCAAAATTTAGTGAGCCTCTGCCCAGTTCGATCGATCCAGTCTGATTTTCGATCGATCGAAAAAGTGCTTTAATTTGTTTAAAAATGACTATTTCATTCGATCGATCGAATGTATTTTTCGATCAATCGAAAGTCGCGAATCAAGTTTTTAAAAAGGGTTTGTTCTTGATCCGAATTGGGGCTTTTGTGAAATTGAGTTGAATTTGATGAAATTGGCTTGTTGTTTGGATGTAATTAAGCATTATACTCTGTGAGTTGTGTTATGTGATGCTCAATTCATCAATTTGTTTAAAAATTCAACAAGTGGTTTTCAAATTTTTGGGGTTTTTGTTAGAAACTCTATGCTCAAACCAATTTTGTCAATTTGATCTCAATTGAACTTAATATTTTACTGCATTAGTACATGCATCATGGCATTGTATTTGTTCATGCATCATATAGATTTTTATTCTATATTGTTTTTGTGCTAATTTGCAGTCTGCCCTTGGTTTGTGTTTAAGATTCACATGCATTGCATTGATTTTTGTATCCATCTTGCAGTTTTGCAGTCATATCTCTCATTGTTTTCACACATAGCATGCATACACTTTGCTACATTGGGTACTCAACTTGATCACAAACTTGATTGATTAATTTTTGAGCTATGTACTTTCTAGTATATGCCTTTTTTATGTGTGAACTGTAAAAAATATTTTTCTTAAGAGATATGATGGATAATCAATGTGCAAATATTTTCTCTACTCATGCAACTGTTTATGGGTCACATAGTGCCATGTGTTGCATTTTATTGAAAGAAATAATATTTTTTCTTCATGTGTATCCTCACCTTAGTTTTTAAATTTTGGATTATGTGTTTTTAACTTTGGTCCTGCTGGTGAGGATGTTCCTGATCCTGTTGGTGATGCTGCTGCTGCTGCTGATTTTCCCCCACCCCCTTTATTTTCCCCCAAAACTGTTTTCCCACAACTTGTTTTGTTTTTCCTATTTTTATAGGGGGGGCTGTCTCTATTTTCTATAGAGTTGAATTGTTTTGTGTTCCCCTTGATTCTCTATTTTCTCTTATCCTTTATTGCGTATGTTGACTGTTTACTCTTTGTATGAGTTGTCTTTGTCAATACGTGACAAAAAGGGGGAGAAATTATTGATTTATGGGAATCATGTTGATATGTGTGAAAAATACAAGGATATTCATGTTAGGGGGAGTAACATTGACTGATATACATGATATTTTTTATTGATTCTTGTTGATTTATGATTCACTGCGTATTGATTTATATCTATGACTTGATCATTTTTATATGTCTTTATTTTGTCTTGTGTGAATCTTACAAGAATGTTTATACCTGTTATTTTACTCTTTTCTGTCACACATGCGTTTATGCGTTTGTTGAGTATTTCAGGATTATACAGGTTGATTCAACTAAGCTGCTGTCTACACTTGCAACTGATGGATAGTAGTTAGGCTGAATTTGTCTTTATGAGCATTACCTTTGTAAAGGGCTTTTTATCTGTAAAACTTTGAGCTGTATTAGGGTTTTGTCACGGATTGCCAAAGGGGGAGTTTGTTAGGTTCTAAAGATTTAGGATTTTATGTATTTAGAACTCTAATTTGTAATGTTGGCAAACCATGATCAAAACATTGTATTTAGTCTTGTTTAGACTTGCTCAAAGTTGGTTTAATATTGTAAAGTTGGAATCGAGTGGCTGCAGAAGTTCTTGGGACTTTTGGCCTGGCTCGATTGATCGAAGAATAGACTCGATCGATCGAAAATCGCACAGGTTGATTATTCTGCAGAATTTCCAACTCAGCCCTACCTCATTAAACATTTAGGGTTTTGTGTTTTTACCCTAGGTATATAAACTAAACCCTAGCCACATTTTTGGAGGTTGTTCATATTGTTATGTTGCTCATATTTGCTGTTTGTGTGAATCTCTTGTGAGATCTTTGAGGAGCTTTCCTTCACATAAACTTAGGGTTGTCAATATCTTGATGATCAACATAGTTGCAACCATTGGAACTTAAAAGAAAAGCAAGCGGGGAGCTTGTAGCTGATTGAGGAATTCAAGAAAGAAGTAGTTCGTGGATTCGGAGCCTGCGCGTGGTCGTGTCAGGAAGTTCGTACTGGTGGGTAGCATTAGGAAGTCGAGCGGGGAGCTTGTAGTCCTTTTGTAAGAACTTCAATTCTTTCATAGTGAATTCTGTTATGCCTTGAGGATCGGTGGGTCAAATCCTCCCCAGGTTTTTACCGTGTGGTTTCCTGGGTGATCATATCTTGTGTTATTTATTTTCCGCTGCATTATTATTCTTGATATGATTGTTGAATTGCTTTAACCTAGAATTGCATAATTTGACTAAGTAACAACTTGGCTAATTAATCTAGGCTACGCAATTTGGTTGTTTAAGGGGTCTAAATTCCTGTCAGAAGGGATTAAAATATAAACAAAAAATGTGTATCATCTATTTAGTATTAAGAAACTATCAACAAATAAAAAATAAAAAATAATTATTTCTTAATATATTAAAATAAAATTTATCTATTAAAAGAGAAAACGGCCTTCTTTTAAATGACAGAAATCATCAATATTAAATTTGTACTAACTCATTTTCCATAGGCAAAGACAAATCACAAATAAACAAATAATTGTACAAACAAAAAGAGGCAAATACATACTATGTACACAGGTCAGCGCTACAATTCACACTATAATAAACTGATTTTATAAAATTTTAGCAACTAACCATTCAAAGTTTCAAACCAATTCCACTTTAAAAGGCTCCACACAATATATCCAGATCAATAAAAATAAAGACAGACAATCTACTACCGCAAGTTTCTAAACCAATTCTACTTTAATAGCAAATTATTTGTTTTATAATAAAAAAAATACAACTATTTGGACGGCAAAATTAAAGAGAAACACAAGAGTCCGCGGGCGAAAATGGCCAAATACCACCATTTTTAGAAATTTGTAGCAAAAAAACATTGTTTCGGAACTATATAGGGAATTACCACTTTTTCTGGAACTCGAGTTTATGAAACTATGGAGGGAAATGGGTTGGAAAGAAGAGAGATTTCCTTAATATGCCAATATACATGTACGAGAGTCTTGGAAGCGTCAGGCACATCATAGTCGGCAAACCTACAAAACTAAGTACAGATACCACCGCAATAGAGTTCATTTAAACATGAAAAACAAATTCGATTATTATGAAATTTAAACATGAAAAAGTATTTAGATTTGGCTTTTAAATTTAGAAAACACGATTTCACTAGGTGTTTTATGAGAAAATAGTGAACAATTTTTTAAATAGTGAACAGAGAATAATTTACACAGAAAAGAGAGTGAACAATTTTTTAAATAATGCTGAACAGAAAATAATTTTATGCAGAATACTAGAAATAGTTCATGCAGAAAATAGTGAACAGTTTTACTTATTGCAGAAAACAGTTTTACTTTGAAAGCTCTAAAATGTGTTGAAAAACACAAGAGCTGTTTAGACCCCCAATTAAAATTACGGCTTGGTTGATTTTACACAAACTTGATACTAAGTGCGAAAACGTGTAAACACAAGCGAATAAACAATAAGCTACTCTAATCCATAAACTAAGCAACACAGCAGTATAATGGAATATAAAAGAGTAGGGAAGAAAGATGCAAACACAGAAAACACCAAGACGTGTTTTCGAAGAGGAAACCGAAGAACTCGGCGAAAAACCTCTCCGCCGCCCTCCAAGCGGAAATCGATCCACTAGACAATCAGTTGGGATACATGAGTGAGCAAAAGACCCTCCAAGCCTAATCTACCCGATGCACCTAAGCCCTCCAAGCTCCTACTCCAACAAGGCTTCTCGGAACCGTGTCTTGTCTAGTTCTCCGGATCCCGCAACAAGCTCCATGTTGCATCTGCCATCCTTGGCTTCTTCCAATGCTTCCCAGCAGCACCAAAACGTCACTCAACACTCTCAGATGATGTGGTAAGTGTTTGGGCTATCAACCTCTCAATGGTGTGGAAATGGAGAGGGAAGGGTTGAGGAGATACCACAAGCAAGTGTATAGAGAAAGGTGGGGATGACAATCTCTAATTGCAATTGTGTTTGGCTAGGGTTTTCTCTCTGAAGCATTCCTCAACATTTGTGGGTAATGGGGGTTTATATAGGATAGGTGCAGAATGTGTGAGTCAGTCAGTACAGGCTGGCAGAACAGCATGTCTCGCGGGTGTCTCGCGGGAAGGCCTTACCCGCGAGATACTCGCGAGAGACAGCTGTCTCCATCTGTCCTGACTCTTCGCATTCCAGCATGTGCCAGGCACATGCTTCACTTCGCGGGAAGCTTAGTCGCGACATACCCGCGAGATTCCATCAGCTTCCACTTTGCTTGAGTCTTCACACACTCTCTATCACACACCCCTTACAACAATTCCCACAACAAATACAGGGTATAAATAATTGAAAGTAATTACAATCAAATTTGGCACGGAATAAACGCCAACAAAACACATAGTTGTAAATCACAACTTTACAATCTCCCCCTTTGGCTATTCCGTGACAAAACCCTAAAACAGACTCTAGACTTAACCGTGAGTTTGGGAACACAGGCAAAACTCACTCACACTTAATTCTAGATTCTGATAAGCTCTTGAAACATATGAACAAGTAACTCCTGAAACACAACAACAAAGTATTATCATTGTATGCAGAAAACTTGAAAAGCATATGGAGCATCAATAGCATGATCAAGCAAGATGAAATAGAAAACACTAAATCATGGCAAGATCAAACAAGTAATCACTATACACAAGCAATTACAATGCTCATTCACACAAGAAATGAACATCCGGATATGCAAGATGATAAGCTCATATGAAGAGTACCATT